>OY728153.1:909658546-910176046 GCA_963277665.1 Viscum album
AAAGTTAAGGTCACCCCTAGGGGAAACATGAAATTCTGAACGCAACTACAGACTCGAATTTGCGATCCGAGACTCCATTCAGAAGTTATTCAAGACGATACTCATAAACCTACTTTTCCACTTATTTATGAAAATGCCCATTGTGGCGTTTTCCACAGCAGGCCCGCGCTCGTGAAGTTTACACCTCATCTAGGGTAAACGGCTCGTTCTGAACATAACCGCACCCTCAGGTTCCCATTCTGAGCTACTTTTTAGGAGATATCACACTCCTGCCACGTGCATAGTATAAAAATACGTAATATTTTTATAAAATTTATTCCGGGCACACCGGGCCTCGGTATCGCACGCTGTCTTCACGCCTACCTCTGAAATTATTCGTATAAATATTACAAAGTTTGATAGGGCCAAAAACCCGAGTTTGTACAAAGAGGGCTCATATACCTCAGTGACCAAACTTTGGTGTCCATCCAATTTGAACCATAACATGTACCAACACACCTGTCACAATTGTAGGCATATAAATTAGAGTACATATCACAATAACATGAAATTAGTAATGCTCTCTAAATGGTATGGATAGAATTTATGGCATGTGATTTATAATAAGTGCATATATGATGCATAAGATGGCATACCCTCATGTCATCGGGTTGCAACAAAACAGAACCACAATGATATCAATAATAACATAATAATAAATGTGTATCTTCCATTGGTGAAATCAAATCAATTGTAATCACTCAAAATCCAAAATTCACAATTCAATTTGAGGAAATTTAGATTTTCCCTATATGTGTGGTAGCTACTCCTGGGAACAAATCATTACCAAATTCCATTTCGTTTCAATCGTCGTTAACATCACAAAAAATAAGGGAAAAAAAGAAATCGATATGTTACAACTTTGTAACATCCTAGATCTGGATACCTATCAAAGGATCCATGTACTCGATTGACAACATGGCCTCAAGTGAATTACCCTAAATTCCAGAGGTTCCTGACTAGCAGCGAGGGCCTAAGTTTGATAGTGTGGAAACTATGAAGTCATTGACAGAGTGTAATAAAGTTCAAATATTAATAATATAATAGCAGAAATAGTAATACCAAAAATAGAAGTAATCAATGGAATAATGATAACATAATAACCAGATTTCATAGAATACAAAGAAGTATATTTCATGTCACACGTTCTATGAAAATATCCAAATCAAGTTATACATAAGTAATACACGGTACACATGAAAAAGTACAAAAGTAGAAGAGAACTTAGAAGCATCTCATGTCTTAGCATGGTCCCATTATACCATGCTCCAAAGAAGCATATCAAGTACATGTAGAAGGGATCCTTCCCTTATCAACACCTGCAACAATATAGTATAATTGGGACCAAAAACATGACCCAAATAGTGTGTGAGAAAAAATCCCAGTAGTCAACCACCCAAGATCTATGCCAATCTATCAGTGAATATATATATATATATACACCAATTAGTGTATAATAATGAAAGAAGTAATTTAGGAAGTACCTAAATGTAAATACACTTTCAGTTTGTATTTTTCATTTACATTCATTTCTTGTTCATTATCAGTTTAATTATGATAAATAATATAAATATTGAGATTTTTCATAATCCTAAGAGCCCCCATGTTGAAGTTAGCACAAAAGATATCTCAAAAGACCATTTAACAAAGTATAACCAACATTGAATCCAAGATTGTACTTTATCTTGGTAGAAACATCACAAATCATTCCATTGGATATTAAAATTATAATTAAATGTCAAGTCATAACATATAAATGGCAGCAAATAGATCATGTCCTTGGTTTACATCATTATATTCATTGTTCACTTGGCATTTAATAATGTCTCCATGAGCCCGATCACTATGTTCAGGGCTCGCAAATGACTTAACATGATAATACCCTTTTTGAGTCCATTTGTGGAAATCTAACCTGAATCCATGGTTCTCCCAAGGTATAATGTGAAACAATCAAATGAGTCTGGACTTTCATTTTAACCTAATAATATGGATATCCAATTGCTTTTTACCCCTTTAATCCATTCATATAGGAATAAACACATGTAAATTAAACTATTACATGCATTTAGCCTTAATAACTAACGTGGTAACATTTATATTTGGAGAGAAACATTCCAACATACTCAAACAAGCATAGGGGTAACATGGGGGAAAGGGTAAAATCACTAATCCCAAACCCTTAGTCCATTCCATTACAATTATACACAATTTCAATTCCATTATAAATTAAAATCATTTTTTAACAACCCAAGAATTGGAAACGGATGTGTACCTCATAGGGACCCTCTACCAAACAATCATTCAACAAAAACACACTAATGGGGTGTCCCTAAATCAAAGTAAAAAACCTAATTCATTCTTTAAAAAATTTAGTCGTTTACCTAAAAACCAATAGGTAGAAAAAAGGATGAATTATAAATCAATAAAAACCTAATAGTGGGCGCACGACACTCTGGAATATATAAACTTCTTGAAAAATAACAAAAGTAATGAGACCGCCTACCTCAAACTCATATGAATCTCCTCCTCTAGGGTCAACATCTAATTCGACATAGAAATATGTAGATATTTAAAACAAGTATAAATTCATATGCATTGATAACTAGTTTAATATAATAAATCATTAATAATGGGTCAAGAGGAATTGAGAACTCACCGAAAGGACTCCAATGCATCCAATGGTGGAATTTAGATGAAAAAAAATGTTGTAATTCTTCCTCTGACGCTGCTTTTCATGATACCCAGGTGAGCCCCTCTATCTATCTGAAAAATCATGAGGCTGCTGATTGTTTTATCCAAAAAAAATTCACAATGTATACTTGATAATACACTCCATGTATATGAATGTTTTTCCCGATTCTTCAGACATGACGTACACGTTATAAAAAGGTCTACCGACTTCCCTTATATCATGTGTACTAAAATTAAATTATGTGTAACCACAATTCATGTTGTGTAAGAGTCCTGGAGCCATTATTTGACCTATTTTTATCCTTTTTCATAAGTACAAACCAAAAATAAAATATTCATACCTAAATTTATGAACTGGGTTTATACAATTTTTCATTTCTTGATTTAATGTAAAACATAGGTTTGAATCAACTCTTTCCAAGGCTGCTAAATTGATCAGTCCTTTGAGATTTGATTTCTTATGATCATGCTATTTTAATAAAATAATGCACTGAATCTTGGTAACTGGGTTTGAGGTGTTACAGTTATTTTCAACGGATGTTTTGTAAAAACCATGGAAACTAGATTTTGAAAAACCTTCATAAGGTAACATTAACCTAAGATAGACTTTGAGGATATGTATAGAATAACATCATTAAATTTTGGAAAATAGAGATTGTGTGGATATTCCAAGAAAATACATCCCTGTCTGGATACTACAAGTGGATGTGATTCGGGCATAGATTTACCTAGGAGGAATAATTCTGACAGTGTGTTCCAATCTTGACATGGGATATCCAGGTACATGACAACAGGCCATACTATGCACCTAGATTGACACTCAATGGTGATATTCTTAGGATAATTCACATTTTTGTTTACAGACCATTATAAAGGATTTAAAATCAAATATACCCCCAAAGAAACCATTTTTATGATTATGGAATTTGATATGCATAAAATTTTCAATTTATGTTATGTATTTTACTAGTTTGTAATTATTGATTTTGATTCATAACACAATCTAGTGTATTCCATTATTTAGAAATAAAACCTAATTTATGGAAAGGAAACTATATCAATTCACATAATAAATATTGGGATTTCCATCATATGCAAGATAATGATAGTGGTGTTGGTGATACAACTGGTGGTGAATAGATTATAACTATACTGTGACAGCTAACTCGGGATATGAACAATAACCTTTCCTATATGGAGTACCTTGATCCACAATGTGTAGGTTCAATGTTAGACTGCTTCATGAGACAATAACCTCCAACAATCAGTGGGACTATAAATTCAGTTGTAGCTGACTAATGGATAAGTTCCTTAGAGAAAATATTTCTCTCATTGTGGAGTATCAAAATAGAAAATGTTTTCATGGTAGTTATCAACTCTCATGATATTTGGATCAATGGTGGTCATAAATTCAAAACATGAAGAAGGATAAAGAAGCTAAAAATATGGAATAGTGGATTTTTAAAGAAATTTTATTAGAAAAATACTTTCCGCGTGATCTTCAAGCGGATATAGAGAGGGAATTTTTGAGATAGAGGTAGAAGGAGGATGATAATATTACAAATTATGAAGGTAATTTCACAAGGATACAAAGACATGCTAAAGAATAAATACGTAACCCATGAAATAAGATTTATAGATTCTTTGATGTGTTAAAACAATTCCCCTGACAGGCACGGGGATCACAACAGCTGATGTTAAAACTCTTAATGATGTGATGGAAGGTACTATAATAATATCCTCAAATTCATCTGAATCTATATTTGATTCTGGATCCTTTCATTCCATTATATATTCTATGTTTTCTTACAAAATTAGATATTTACTATTTACATTAACATGGGAGTTTTCAGTCAAAACCTTGAAGGGAAGTCTTATTACAATAAAGATGTGTCAAGAGATTCCCATTATGGCATATAAAAGTGATTTATCTATTGACTTTATCATCATACTTATGGTCGACATTGATATAATACTCAGTATAGATTGGTTATCAAAATATGATTCAAAAATTTATTTTAAGAATAATAAAGTTGTGATTTGTCTGAAAGATATAGAATCTATTATCATTAGAGTAGGAACTTCATCATCTAATATTATCTAGATCCACCACAGTAGGTCTTCTGAATGATATTCTTGGGGAGTAAGAGAAAATATCCTCTATGGGTAAATAAATAAATATTCAAATTGAGGATGTACCTTTTGTAGAATAATACATTGATTTATTTCTATAGGATTTACCTAGAAATCCGCCAGAGTGGTAGGTGGGGTTTTCTAATGATTTAATCCCTAATGCAAGTCCAATATCAAATGCTCCATATTGAATGTCCACTGTGGAATAAATTGATATAAAGAAACAACTAGGGAAGTTGATTAATAAGTGATTTATTCACCCAAGTGTTTCTTCATGCGGTGCCCGAGTACTTTTTGTAATGAAGAAAGTTGGATCAATGAGATTGTGCATTGACTATAGAGAAATAAATGATATTACAATAATTATCATGTATCATCTTCCTCGCATTGATTATTTGATTGATCAAATTCATGGAACCCAATATTTCTCATAGATTGATCTTATTTTTATATATAATCAATTATGTGTAAATAAATAAGACATTATGAAGACAATATTTCAGATGAGGTTTGGTCATTATGATTTTAAAGTAATTTTATTTGGATTGACTAATAAAGCATCTATTTTCATGGATCTAATGAAAAGAGTGTTCAAGTAATATCTTAATTACTTTTTTTTAATATTTATTGATGATATCTTAGTATAATAGAAAATTTTTGAACATGATGTGAACCACTTGGGGATTATTATGAAGACTCTTAGAAGAAATAAGCTATATGCGAAGTTTAGCATGTGTGAATCTGGGCTTTGGGAAAAAATTTCTTGGCCATATTTTATCTAAGGATGGGATCTCTACTTATCCTTCAAAGAAAAATGTAATCCCAGAATTACCATCACAAATGAGTATAACTGAGTTACACAGTTTTATTGGTTTACCAAGTTACTATCATATTTGTAGGGTCTTGAAAATTACACAATGGGAAAATCCAATTACCCCAAAACTTGGAAAAGGAATGAACCGGTCCGCATACCAGATCCCAGCAACAATAGGCGGCCAGTTCAGTGAACCACCCTCCTGTAGACACTGTCGTTCGTGAAATGGTGGCGGAGCACCTACGCGGGCATGAAGTAGGACAGATGTCAAGCCAGTCCACCGCTACGAACCGCACCAACAGGCCCATGCCACGCGTGCCGTTGTTTGCGAAATGGGGCAGAAGCCATATGCAACCTCAAACCTAGTCAATTTCCAAATAGAGATGGAGTGATGCATGGCCACGGAGCAATTCCGCGAAACTCGATTCCATAAATCCCTGGTTGACCGAGTCATTTGCGGGTGGGGATTCCTTCATGGGCTTCCGCAGAAAGTGTCGTGTGCCAACATCGATACTACCTCTTTGCTACTCTATAAATAGTCTCCGAGGGGGGGGGGTCAAAATGCATGGAGTAAGGACGGGTGAAAACCCGTGGGGAGACGGTGGAGAAATCACTCCTTGCGGTAAAGTTTAGTGACCATCTGTGGACCCCATATCATCTACGGATGCACTTTTCTGCATAGAGGAGAAACCAAACTACAAACCACCTGTGGCTAGCTCCTCCGTGGCCAGCCCTTAGCTACCATTTCCTCTATGGCCAGCTCCTCCACGACCATATCCTTCATGGCCACCCCCTATGCGGACCATCGTCGTTCACAAAATAGAGGTGGCAACCCCTCTGCGGGCGTGAAGTAGGACGGGCGCCGACCCCTTTGTAGACGCCCTTCACGACCATTTCCTTTACGACCATTTCATCCGCGGCCATCGCATCTGCGGACAGCCTCTCCGCGACTTCTCCTACGTGGCCGGATCCTCCATGGATACCCCCTTCATGACCATCTCTTATACGACCAGCTCCTATGCGGCTCACTCCTCCATGGATACACCGTATGTGGCCAACTCTATCGCGGTCAGTCCCTCACGGCCAGCTCTCCACCGCCAACTACTACGCCGCCCGCCCCATGCGGAAAACCCCATGCACTCACTGTTCCATACCTCGAGGCCTGCTCCCCCGCACCCCCACTCGGGCTCAGTGCTGGTCTGCTGTTCTGGCCCCCTGAGTCGGTCCCTTCACTACCGTCACTGGACCCAATGACAAATGGGGAGTCGCACTGCAAAATTTTCGGGCCGGGTCAACAGTATTTTACATTTCCCCCTTGTACTGCCCCAACATCCTTCCTATACATGTCATGACTCGAGTTACTCCTCATAAATCTCTTATAAACCCATTACCTAGCTCTTTTTTCAAGGTTCATCTAGAAAGGGTCACCCTTGCATAAGTCCCACACCAACCATTTCTAGGTTTCTTCTACCTAGTCGTCCGGACCATATGACGTTAAACTGTATGTCCCTCATCCTATCCATATGACATTAAACTATATAGAAATAGTCCTATCTATATGACTATAAACTGTAGTATCCCATATCATTCAATAATATGATGCCAATTGTTCTAAACAACAGACAACTTATGATCCAAGCATAATATGTCTCATGCCATGATTATAGTGGCGTAATTTCAAGAGCGTTGGAATCCATTAAAACATTAAACCACTCCATCCCATGCTTTGGGTGTCCTTCATTTGGATCTTCATCCAATTCCATGTCTGAAGGGACCCCCTAATGGCCTAGTCCCATGCCGCATCGGCTCACCTACTGTCCTGGGCCAACGGCCTGGACGACTTTGGACAACACCTCGAGTCAGGTCCTGTGTTTCGAACTCAGTCAGCAGTCGACCCTCATTTGTTTGTTCCCATTTCAGGCTAACATGATATGGATGCTATGTTTTGAACATGGTCAATAGTTATCCTCCATCACCATGCCACCCTCATTGCATTCTGCATTTAGAGCATTTAATTCACACTTTTCATCTCCCTTTGTTCGGACTAATTCCAATGCCCTTGGCATTATCCCTCTTGTGCACTTGCGCATAGGTGAAATCCTCAAACCACCAGTGGTTTGGGATTTTCTCATGTCCAGATATGAGGAATACATTACAGGCGTCCATCTTGGAGTAAGCCCTGAATTTTTGGGCTACCCCCACGCATAATCCCCATCTCACTTCCCACAGATGCACCTTTCGTGACGTGATCGTCTGGTCTCTACTGCCTCTTGTTTCTCACAGCGAGCATGACTCACATGGTCTTAGAGTAAGAATAGACCATGACATCCTCTCCTGGGCTTCCTCAAAGAATAATCCCCATGCCAATTCAAACTACGTGGACTTTCATTCCCCACTACAGGGATACATAAGAAGCCTCCAAGAGGTTCATGCCCGATCACCATCGGACCCCCTGGGTCCACATTCACGTCGGTTCTCCAACACCCCCATTCGAACAATGTGGACTTTGATCCCTATCTCCCTGGCAGGGTACGTAGGAAGCATCCCCGAGGTTCAAGCCCAACAATCAGTCGATCTGACCATCTTCACATCGGTTCACCGCACTAACCCTGGGCAACCTAGAGCATAAGCCCCCTACCAAACTGAACTACGTGAATTCTGATTCTTCTCACAAGGATATGTAGGAGACCCATACCACAGGCTCGATCCAAGCACTAAAGTCGTTATCTATCCCCCCTAAATGACAATAAACTCTAGAGTTCTTGGTTATGAGGCATTAAACCAGTGTCGTCTCAATGAGTCCAGACTCCTCGGGGTCATTATTCCAACGAGGGATGGTAATCCTCGGGCATAAATGATTCCGAACCCCTATGTCCAGCTGAGCATTTCCAACCAAGAGTAATCCATGGATACTATGCTTGGGTATAAACAAAAGATTCGTGAACATATGAATACATCTTAAATCTATAAAAGAGTCCCATAACATGTAATAATTTCCCCCAAAAGGGTGCGATGAGCCCGACTTCCCATCCTCTCGACCAATGTGAGTTCTTAAGAATCACTGGTCAAACCTCCCAGAGAATTCCAGCCTTTGGAAATCAGGTCCATGTACTGATGGATATGGAACCATTGGGCATTTTGAGGTGAAAACGGTGCACCTGGTATGGGTGATTAAGAAGAACCCAATATTCTCTAATCAACCGTTGGGTAGCACACGTTTCTCCCCCATGAACCCGTCGTGCGCCGTGAGACAATATTTTCATCCTAAATTTTTCTTGAATGGATAACCTATTAACCAATGTCACAGAAAAATAGGGGAAATTAATTTTTAAATAAGAGTGTGAAGAATTTTTTGATGAATTTAATAGAAGAGTAGTCAATGCTCCAAACTTAACCTTACCATCTGGAAATGATGGGGTATTTATTTATAGTGATGAATCAAGGAAAATATTTGGTTGTATCTTTATGCAGAATGATAAGGTTATTGCTTATTACTCAAGGAAATAAACAAATCATGAAAAAATCTATCTAACTCATGAATTTGGGTTAGCTATAGTAATATTTTCTCTGAAGATATAGAGACACTATCTCTACTATGAAATATGTGAGATATTTACTGATCATAAGAGTTTGAAAGATATTTTTTGATTAAAGTAACTCAAAAAGAGACAAAGGAGATGACTTCATAATAAACTACAACCGAGGATTATGATGACTTGAGCTAATCAAGTAACAATACACTACCACTGAGGGAAGGAAAATAAGTTAGGGTATTCTTCGAGCGGAAATGACCATGGAAATATAAAAAAATAAAGTTTAAAAGGAACATGTGATCATGGATCTAGTAAATATTGATATGTGAATTATCATGGAAGGAGAAAAACCACTACTTTTTCAAAGGTTTCCAAAAATTCATTACTAGAAAGGATAAAAAGTTTATAGTATTATGATGAGGAGTTTCAAAAGAGAATTAAAGTTGTGAATTATGGGAGATTGACTAGCGTTGTATTTGAAGAAGGAATTTTGATATTTGGGAAGAGTTTTTGTGTTCCCACTATACATGAGATAAAAGGGAATTATTTGATGATTCTACAGGGACCCAATTTCTCTATGCACCATGGCAGAACTAATATGTATAGAGATTTGAAGGAAAATTTTTGTTAAGACAACATGAAGTGGGAGATTTCTGAATATGTGTCAAGATGTTTGGTTTGTCAATATGTAAAGGCTATAAGACAAAATACTATAAGAGTAATTCAACCTATTCCTATACCTATGTGGTAATGGGATGATTTTTTGATGGAACTGTTCATTGAGCTACCAAAGAATCATAAAATAAGTGATGCAATATGGGTTATTATTGATCATCTTACCAAATAAACACATTTTCATGATATTAGAGAATATTTTCCTCTTGAACATCTAGAAAGACTTTACATTAATGAATCTGTAAGACTTCATGGTGTACCCCTATCAATTTTTTCTGACAGTGATCCCCATTTTACATCAATATTCTGTAAAAGTCTTCAGAAATCCCTAGATACTGAGCGTCGTTAAAAAATTTCCTACCACCCTAAAATTGAAGGACAATAACAAAGGACTTCTAAAACTTTAGAAGAAAAGTTTAGATATTTCTCACTTGACTTTTAGGGTATGTTGGAACATTATTTACATATGGTAGAATTTTTCAATAACAATATCTTAAATTCATGTATTAAGATGTCACCATATGAAGTATTATATAGAAAGAAATTTCATACCCCCTCTTTCGGTGATGATATTTATCAAAAAAAACCCGTAAGACCAGAACCTTTTGAGGAAAAAACATAAAAGGTGTAAAAAATTCCAACCCATATCAAAACATCCCAATGTAGAAAAAAGAGCTATGTCGATAATCGAAAGAAGTATTAAGAATTTTAAGTATGAGATCATGTTTTCTTGAAGGTATTTCCATGGAAGGGTGTTATAATATTCAGTGTGATGGGTAAATTATATACCAGGTACATAGGGCCTTTTGAAATTCTGGAATAAATTTGAGTTGTAGCATACCATTGAGAAATACCGCCTAGTATCTCTAAAGATCATGATGTGTTCCACATAAAATTATTAATAAAATACGTTCACAAACAATGCATGTACTCACCTATGAAGAAATTGAACTAGAACCCAATATATCTTATTGTGAAGAGCCTATCAATATTCTTGATACTAGAGAACTAGTGTTGAGAAATGGGACGACTCGTCTAGTAAAAGTTCTTTAGAGAAACCTTAAAATGGAAGAGGTGACGTGGGAACTTGAAGAATTTATGACGAAGAAATACCTAAATATTTTTGTGAAGTGATATTCTAGAAATTTAGAAGAAGAAATTATCGGAATGTGAGAATAATGTGACACCCCAATTTTCCATAGAACACTTCCTTTTAAATAATTCAATAGCTTGCACCATACGCAACAACGTGTTCAATCACATCATGAACAATAAAACTATTCTTATAAAAAGAAGTAATGTATATTTTTAACCACATTATGAAATTTTTAAATTTGATTTTTCAAATTAGGCTTCATTTTTTAATTCATAATATCAAAATTATCTTAGGGTGAAATTTTGGTAATTTTCTGAAATGTTTCAATTTTTGAAGAATAGTGAAAAATACTACATTATTATTAATAAAACTACTTTTTCATTTAATTAATTATTATGTGAAAAATTTATTTGAAAGCAAAAATAGATAAAAAAAAATACATTTATTAGTCCAATTTAGGCTATTGGAATCACTTTTATAATAGAATAATATATATAAACATTATTGATCTTTTGAATATCTATTTTACCCGCCTTCTAACCACATCTATGGATTATCATTAAACGAAATTTTACCACTTTTGGGAATTGAATTTTGAAAAAAATAAATATACAGTTTTAATCAATATAAAAAATTTTGTCTGATAGGATCAAAATAATTTTTCGTGAATAATGACTTTTGAATTTTATTTACCCTAATTAATGGTAAATATGGTAATTAAAGATTAAAATAATATTATAATAGTATAAAATTAACATAAAACGTGTCCTAATTTCAATGGATAAGTTTGTCTCAACCAACATTAACCTTATGTCGAAAATATGATCCCTTTTAATCCACTTTTATTAGGGTAGGACATTTATTATATTTTATTTAAAGAAGAGTTAATATGACATATTCAAATTTTAATAAATATATCATTTTTTATGTTAGGTTATATTAGAGATATTGTCAACTATAAATATTATTTAGAAATATAAATTAATTATCTATATATTATCAATTTATATATAATTTTTAAATACTAAATATATACCCTTAATGATGACACAATAGTGAAACCAATTTTTTTATTAATTAGAATACCAACTAAATGATATTGAAAATATTAAAATAAATATAATTTTACTTAATTAATGACATAAACGAATTTTATAGATAACATTGATATTTTAGTGACATATTAGAATTTTTTTTGTGTAGTTATCATATTGTTTTGATATTTTTAAAAATAAAAATATTTAATAGTATCAAAAAAGTCATAACTGATATTTTAAAATAAATAATATTTTATTAAATATTATAAAATATGTGAAAATATAATTCTCTGCCACATAACTAGTATAGTGTTAAATATATCATAATATATCTAATTTGGGTTATTTTTTAACTTTATAGTATCTATATTAACCCTATAGTATAAAATGACAAGTAGACACTGTAAGAGTTAAACTGTTTAACAAAGGGTAAAACCCATAAGATAAGGTTACTTTTGTCAACTAAAAAAGTCTGAAAATAATTTCTTGGGAGGATATATACACATACACATATTAGATTATAAATACCTCACTTTGGAGCTATTTTAATTAGAAATTAAATTTATAATAATTTAATAGTTTTGGAGTCTCCAAAAGTGCCCCATCTGTCTCTTATAAAAGGAAAACTCTCCTTATCATTTATTCACACCTATAAACCCCATTTTCGTGGATAAAACCCAGACGATTATCACATAAACTTCCTTAAATTCATCCTAGAGGCCATAATTTGGGCATAAATCCAACCTATAGAGTCTTTTTTTTTCAAATAAAAAAGAGATACCTGAAAAAGTGGCAACTGTTTTATCAACTCTTTCAAAGTTCTTTTTTTCTTCTACTTCCTCTTCCTATGTTGTTTCCTTTAGAAAGTAATAAATTTAGTATAATATAAATTCTGAGATGTTATTATAATTATGTAGCAACAATATTCATCCATTTATCAATAATATGAATAAAATATCAACATGTGTGCATACATACGACATAACGTCTCCACGTCATGGATTAATTTGTTATTAAACACTAATTTATTTGGAATAGTATAATGATGACTATAATTGATATAAATAATGAAAATAACATTATAATTATCCTTTATAATAAATATATCATACAATTTCATAACATTTAACCATTAAGGTAATTATACCGTTGCTCATGTGTCTGTACGACCTATCCTCTCCAAGATGCGGTGAGATTCAATATCCACGTTAACCATTCAAGAATGATTATTAAATTTATATAATGAGTAAAAATAAAAATTATGAACTTTAAATCAGTCTATATATTATTAAATTACATATTATTTATAAAAAACAAAACTTACATGGCAAAACATTGATAAGAAAATGAAGCAGTTAACACCCGAAACAATTGTAAGGCTGATATATTATTAACAAAATGATATAATAGGTTCATATATGATATAATAGATAAGTATATGTTCATGTTATATCATAATAACATGTTTTAACCATTATATAGTAGGTTAACTCACCCTAAATTAAATTAACGTATAAGTTAAGGGTTAATTTCACAACCTCGTTATTATTCATGTTTGTTTATATGTATATAACTACTAGGACATCTTTATTATCAATGTATATGTTTCATTAAATGTATTTCAAAATATTTTTGACAATTTTCTGAATTCATTTTTACCCATGATTGAATTTTTACAAATCTTTTTGAAATAAATCTTTCCATCATTTTCCATATGAGGTACTTTACGAACTTTTTGACAAATTAAGGAATTATTTTTAACTTATTCGGTGTGAGGGGCTATTTTTTTCTAATATGGAGCCTTAAAATTTTGAATCTTCCCATAAAAGAAAAAAATTCTATATTTAAAATAAATGTTTTATTTAATATTTTAGTGACTTTTAAATTACTTCAAAGTAAAAACGGACACCTCTCTCAAAGAGTGTTAATTATTTTATTAGATTATTTTCATCTATATCAACATACTTTGTTGGATGTTATGATTAGTTGAGGTTGATTTATTATGATACAAACTTTTATATTATATTTGAGGATTTATGATATATTTGACTATGGA
Organism: Viscum album; assembly: GCA_963277665.1. Classification (NCBI taxonomy): domain Eukaryota; kingdom Viridiplantae; phylum Streptophyta; class Magnoliopsida; order Santalales; family Viscaceae; genus Viscum; species Viscum album. The sequence goes on from OY728153.1 coordinate 909,672,621, forward strand.
TGTTCTCTTTTGATACCATTCATGGTTCATGGTTAAAGTATTAATATTTCATATGGTAGTTTTAATATGAATGTTTACATTGGTTATGTTTCACCCTTTTCACGTGATGAATTCACTAGACTTAGTAAGTGATGTGTTGGGGACCTCTTATTGAAATCCCTATGGGTTGTGGACCAATTAATGAAATAATCTTGATGGATCATTAGTTCTTATGAGAGAAACTATTTTTTATCTTGACTAATGTCATACCCACATAAAAATGGTCTTGGCAAGAGGCCTTGAAAATATGATTATATTGTCCGGAATTATGCATTCCGTTATTATGAGATTTGTTAATGATAATACATGTGATTATTTTACTAGTAGAATATCCATTTGAATATTTAAATACAATTATTTAATTTATTTATTCTATATTATGAAAAATATTATATTTAAAAATATCATGTTTCAGTTTTATGCACAAACTTAGAAGTTTATGCTTATTTATGGTAGCTTCCTATATATTTTTTACCATTTCTAATAATTTGATGTCACCCCTTCATGATGTAACATTTTCCCTTGGATGTGATGAAATATATTAAGAGTAACCTAGAGGGATAATTTAAATATTGTGAGTGTTTTAAAAGGAGATACTATGTTGTTTTTCATTTCATCATGTAATGTAAAGCTAATGTTTATTATATAGTTTTTACAAGGCTACAAAACCGGTTGGTCCTTTAGGATTTTATTTCTTGTGATCGTGCTAATGTAATAAAATAATGAAATGACTATGGCTAACTGAGGGTCGTGGTATTACATTATTAAACATATTATATAGTTATACAATATAAAGAATAATAATAATGAAATAATTATCATATTTTTAAATCAATTTTACTTTTTAAACCAATCATTAATTATGGTTATGAAATATGAAGTATGTTACGATCCTAGAGATGGTAGGTCATACGTAAGAATGAGTAACATTTCTATTTTTCACCAATCATTATGAAAATAAGGTAAGTAATATTTCAACTTTACATAATTTTCAAAATATAATATATAAAATTTTATACACATAAATTTTTAATCCATGTGTTTTGGGGTTGAAAATAGAGTCACATCGCTTTTTGAAGGTGGTAGTCCCCACGTACATGAATAATGTTATCATCTTTACATTAGTCAAAAGAAAATAAATAAAATGATGTATATTATGTTTAAATAATTGTAAATATGTCATTAAAATTTTAATTATGTCATTTATATAGCATATAATAATTTAAATTATCATTAACACTTTCTATATGAAGTGTGAGTGATAGACTAATCACATCGTTTCGCAAGGTAGTAGTCTGTCATACACATGAGCGACGTTATTCTGCCTCCAACAAAATGGAAGGTAAAATGATATATGTGATATAGGGACTCAAAAGATATAAATATGTTATGATTATAATATATAAACATTATATTTTTCATCATTCCCAACATTGAGTGGTGGATATGGAAAAAAAATTACATCGGTTCGCGGGGTGGCAGTCCACTGTATGCACGAATAATGACTCTGTTACCCATTTGATGGAAGTAGACAAAGCTATAGAAAATTAAATTATTATTAATTAATCCCATTATATAGGATATTCATAGGTCATTATATAATCTTGTTTTAATAAAAATTTAATTATGAGTATAATTAATTAAAATGAGACTTTTATTGAAGAACATTACCTCTTCTTCAGGTATCCTCCTTAGGTTTGGACTAAATCCTTGAAGAGATGGATATATTAAAAAACAAAGTACTATAGTATGATCAGAGGATATTTTTTAAGTATTTACCAAATTAAATTGGTTTTAAAGTTTGAAGTGGATAAGAGAGGGTGTGGCCTTTTATAAGTGCGGCGAGTGAAACACTGGTAATTTTATAAAAGAGTGAATTCCATCCATGTTTGTTTCATTTAAAAAGGACCCAATAATAGTCCACTATCAATTATAAAAAATATAAGGTCTATATAAGACCATAAAATGGGTTTTGGAAATGTTTTTTTCCATTTATACACCATATATTCCATGTTTAAAAACAATGTAAACTCATTTTTACCTTAATCACAACAATTACTTTTAACCGTTCTCAATAATAATTTTCAAAAAAAAATAATTTGACATTATTAGATAAAATAAATTGTTATAATTACAAATATGGAATAAATTTTTATAAATTTAACTCATTTAAGGGGCATAATTTAATTGAAAATTAATCCTGTAGAAAAGATGAGAAAACATGTTTTCAAAGTGAAAATGTTCAAAAATTTACAATGTTTTTGTATCAAAATATAATATAAAAATGATTAAAATGAACTAAATTGGATTAATACATTTATAATTAAAGTATTTTTATTCTAAAACCAAATTTAAATTTAATCTTATGTAAGAAAATATTGAGGCGAAAATGCAATTTTTAATTAAAATCTAATATTTTTCACTATTCATCAAAAAAATGAACCTTCTCTAAAAAAACCAAAACATTAACCCTAAGATAATTTTGGTATCATATTTTTAAAAATTAATTTAAACTTTTAATATATAATTTATAAAAGTATTCAAAATTAATTTCATACTATGTGTGTTATGCGTGAATAAACCATCTTTTGTAAAAGTACAATTTTTCTAAAATCAATATTTTAATTTTAAATAAATTATAATAAATAGATATCCAATAAATGTTTGTGAACTATATATTTTCATATTTTATATAATCTAATTCATTCCTTCAATTCCAATTTCTATGGGATATGTATAATATTAAATAATAATATTTATAATATATTTTATTTCGGTAAAACCATGCCTTTCCTGTAATGAAAGCTATCGAAGAATCCTATTATTTCATGTAACACAAGCTAAAATTAGCGTTTCATGCATTAAAATCTATATAATTTATCGAATTTATTTAAAATAGTAAATATATCTTAATGCACCAAGAGGTTATATTCCTTTCTATTCTTGGTGTTTAATTTCTTACACACTAACAAATATGATGTTCATACTTTAAAATTTCAGGATATTACATTCTCCCAACCTTAAATAAATTAAATAATAAAAATTTAAAATTGAACTCGATAATCCAGGGTTTGATATTTAAAAATTAATTTGTTGAAAAACACCCATCTTAAAAGGGTTAATAAAAAAACATATTATTAAGAGAGACTGAGAAGTACCATGGTCATATGAAATAACACGTGACTATGTTTCTATGCAAGAGAACATTAGTGGAACATGATAATATAGAGATTAAGTAAAATGATAAATAATTATAGATACTGATAGTGGTAATTTATTATAAGTAATTTAATTTTCAATGGAAATTTAATTTCTTCAAAATCATAAATCAATGATGATTTAAAAGACTATATGATTAATCAAATAGGAATGTAATAGGGTAACATATTTTATTTCAAGATCAATTAAATAATGTTGAGGAATTATTTTACTATCTATGAATATGAGGAAGTATACTCAAATGATACATTTCTATTTCATAAGTATAATTTCAACCTCTTTTTGTGCTTTGATCAATTTTTAATTTACCTTATTTATCTAAGAAATAAGTATCCAAAAAAATTCTATGCCAGAAGCAGAAAAATTCTCTTTTAATAGATCATAAGATCCATAAAGAGTGAAAATTATTCGCATCTATCTCTGAATATTTCCAAAACAAATATGGTTAATAAATAAATCTCTAAAGATAAAAATTACTAATACTTGTTCATCATTAGTATTTTTCATCAATTTTTTTATCTAAAAACAATGACTTATTAACCAGGACATCACAAAGGTCAGTGGTAGGAACAAAATCATTATTGTCCTTCAGCCATGGGTTCAATAACCATTCCCTTGCTGAATGTGATGGAGGTTTACCCTAGAATCAGTTTTTCTTTGTTATAAACTATATTAATATACTTCATATAAGGTTTACAAAAAAATGATGGACATACTTGAAATAAAATTAATCATTAAATAAACTTTTTAACTATGGGTTCCAAGAAAACATATTTTTCACAAAGTATAATAATATTATTTTTCTAATATTAAAATAAAATTAATTATCATATTAATGCTAAATGTTACAAATACCTCTAAAATTATGTCTATAAAATGTAAAATCATTATTCCTGAAATAAATTTTCCACTAAAACATATATTTTCAAAATATTTCTCCGAAATGACATTAATCATTGTAGATTCGCATCACATAAAACCTAAAAAGAGGTTTTTATTTATTTTATATTATTTTAAATATTAAACTCATAACTCGTTATTGTATTCATAACTATTAATTTAATTTGGGAATAGAAGATTATAAAATTTAACAAAATCCCTAGATGTTTTATGATTCTTAAAAAAAATATTATTTGTAAAATGAATCACCAATTTAATTATTGAATCAAAATACCTAAATAATTCATCCATTTTATTTTCACTTATGTCTTTTCCATGTCTAAGGGTGTCCATTTAGGATAGGGTATTGACTCAATTAATTCCCAGGTTCCCCATATTTAATACAGTGAACTATAAATGGATTCTTATGATGATATTTTTTTCCTTCCATCGCACCCTTCATTTTTCCTTATAAATTCATCAGTTTATACCTTCCTTTTCCACACATAAATAATTTTATTTATCCTTCAAGACATATTAATGTGTGTCTCTTTCCCTATATCATAGATGATAGAAATTAAGCCTTATTTTTTATATGGTCTCCACCACTTGATTTCTTTGAAACATCTATCCTTTTTATTCTTTGGTGAGTCTGGAAGTTAGTCAATGTATAGGTTGTTATTAATATTTTAGGAAAAAATATTCGGTTTAAGCATGACATATTTTACTCTGGTCATAATCATATTTGATTACTCATCATTACCACCTTGTCATTCTTGTTCAATATTAACATTATTCTTTTGGGTTACAACTATTGACTAAAACCAGAAAGAAAAGTGTGAGAAACAATAATCATATTGATAAAACAATGTCATAATTATAGAATTTATAAATCAAGACACATTATTTCCAATATATGACAACTTATTTTTATCCTAGGTCATTCATAGTAATCATATATTCAAATCCTTTATAATGTTTTTAATGAAAATATATATTATCCAAAGTATATAGTATGGGAGTATCAAACCATGTGCGTAGTAATGACCATTGTTGTGTACCGCGTAATGCTCGAGTTAAGCCCGACATTACATTTTCAGAATTATTACCCCTATATACATTTTTTCCAGAACCAGATCTTTTTTAGTATTCAGGAATGGGTGTATTTCATAGAAAAACTAGATAATATCTACCATATAAAAACATTAAGATGTTCTTCTACACATGTCCTCAAATTATATCATAAGTTTAAGTTCCTTAATAATATATTTTCCATAATCTATTCCCCAAAATTTCTAGCAAACCTACTCTGATACCAATGGTAGTGACCCCAACCCAAGAAGCTCAATGTTAGTGCACACAGTTATTACCTTGAAAAAATATACAAGGAATCACATCGTGAAGGACTAAATAGTTTCCTAGTCTTGGTAAACTAAAAACTTACATGATTCTTTCATTAAATTTGAATACAAAATTTAAAACATCTTTTTTCTTTTCAGAATAAAATTAGTAAATATAGAATTTCCCTACATATCATTCATAGTAAGCTTTATAGAATCTCGAAGAATGAAAAATAAATAATAGTGATTTAAAATGATTAGTAAGGGTTAAGTACATAATAATCAATACTAAATCAATGATCATATCATCATGGAAAGGTAAAAAATTAGACACACATTACATCTTATCAATAAAATGATAAGGAAGTGTGTAAATAATATAGAAATGTAAATAACTAAAACCAAAGTACATTTAATTAATGACATGGTTGTCATAATTAGACATGGAATAATCTTTATAGAAAAGTGAATGACAGAAAAAAAATACAATTTAAATAACTGAGAATGAAGTGCATCGAGAGAAAATTTCATAGTGTTTTCTAGATAGAAATAACTAAATTATAAATAATGGTTATTATAAATTATTAGCTGCCATGTTTCCTAGGTATATGGTACCTTTACCATAAACACCCTTTATAATATAGTTTAAAATATACAGTGTAAAATCCCACTTAACTAAGTCTTTACAACTGATTCATCATATGAGATTATTGATGCATTGAGGGGAATTCTCAAACAGGGCCCCAACCATATCATACATATCCATATCATTACTAATATATCCAGAAATCTATTTAATTCATTAATAATGTGCCTTATGAAATATCAGTATTAAAAAAACAACACATATTTATCAATATTTTCCCAGATAATCAAATGACATTTAACATAAAATATTGTATGTAGAGATGATTTTAGATTTTATAAATAACCATTTACATGATATATAAAATTTATATTAAAGGGATATATAAATATAATGATCACATGAGGTTAAATAATTCAATTGGAAGTAAATGCCTACGAAAATGAAATAATTATGTGAATTTCAACATTATCTTTGGACGAAACGATCATAAACCATATATAGGAAGAATAAGAATGGTATCAATATAACTAATTACCATTGGACTAAGAATAAAGGTTTTTTACAATTGATTAATATAAATACAATATATATATATATATGTTCTTGAGGAAAATATACTTTTCATTTTGAAAGATATTTTGGAAATTATTTTCATTGAGAATCACTTTTAAAAATATTTTATTTAAAAATGAAATAGTAAAATTGAAAATTAAGAATGAAATAAAAAATGTGCATGATAGTGGTAAATTTTCTAAATTCTATAAAATTTAAAAGACCCTTCCCTTTTCATTGTAAAAATGTTTGGAATGAACCAGGTTCAAAAAATGATTATAAGATTCCTTTCACATTTTTAGTAAAAGCCATACTGGAATTATTTTGAAAACCATATAATATTATTTTGAATTTTATTTATAAATAGAAAAAATTGGTGAAATTTAATTTGATAAATCATTTTTAAGAGGATCATACCATTTTTTAAAATAGTTTTAGAAAACGTTGTTTCAGAAGAAAATGGATTTCTGACCGAAGAGAGAAATAAAGAGGAATTTTATTAAAAATATTTTATCGATAATTGTAATTAAAAAAGAGTGGAAAAATGGTAATATTATGTAGAAAATATCATTAATAACCAAAATAGAATAAAATTAAATTTTTTATTAAACAATGATCACACAATTTCATTCAATGAAAATTTATGTATAAACAATCCCAATTAAAATTAGATTGTGAAATAAACAATTAAAATGATCATATCATTGAAGTAAGAGTTAATTAAAGGATTTATTATGTGTATAAAATATATAACAAGATAAAAAATTGAAATAAAACATAATATAATCAAAATTAATTAAACACATAGTCTTATCATGGTATAATCAACGAAGTGTCAGTTTAACAAAATAAGTGGAAATAGAGTTAAGAAATCCATTACTTTATGGTTGCTTTTGGTTAAACATGCCTTAAACTATTGTATAATGGTTTTAATCATGTTACTAACTTATTCCAGAATGATTTTATTATTTATTAAATTATATATGATTATTTTATAATGTCTTATTATCCATCCGATTATAAAATTTTCTTATTTTCACTATTTTTAGTATTGATTTCCTTTTTTTCTTATAAATGTTTTGTTATAAAAATTATGATTATTACACATATTATAAAATTATATCATATCCATAAAAATAATAATGAATAACTATCATATTTTTAAATTAATTTCACATTTGAATCCAATCAAGAATTATTATAATGAAAAATGATGTATGTTATGATATTAGTGATGGTAGGACGTACAAATGCATGAGTAACATTATTATTTCTCAAAGATCATTATGAGAAAGAGGTAAGAAATATATTAACATTAAAGAATTATAATTACATCGTATAGACCATATTATACACATATATATGTCATCCATGTGGTTTTATGATGAAAAGAGAGTCACATCGCTTCGTGAAGGTGGTAGTCCAGTCATACACGAATGATGTTATCATATATACATGAGTGAAAAGGAATAAAATAAAATTATGAATATTATATTTAAACTATGGTAAATATGTCATAAATATCATGATTATTTCATTTAAATCACATATAATAATCAAATTTATCTTTATCACCTTCCATGTGAAGCGTTATTGACAAACCAATCACATCGCTTCGTGAGTTGGTCATTCATCGTACATAAGAGCGATGTTATCATGTCTAATATAGAATTGATGGTAATATATATATATATATATATATATATATATTTGTGTGTGTGTGTGTGTGTGACATGGTGAATCCATAGGTATAAATATTTTATTAATTCCAAATGTATAATTTATATCAATCATCATACCGAATATTGAGATGTGGAAATGGAAAAACAAATGACATCGGTTCGTGAGGAGATAGTCCTCTATACATAAGAATGATGATTTTATAATCCATTTCATGGAAGTGGAGACGGTTCTAAGTAAATAAATTATTATAAAACATCCCTTTGTAACGAATATATAGTTTTTTTTATATAATTCTGGATTAATAAAAATATAAGGATTTGTATAATGAAATAAAATGAAGACTCTTATTGAAGTACATTACCACCTATTTGGATATCATCCTTAGGTTTACTATAAAATCATGAAAGATTGGATATATACACAAAATAAGGATTCATGGATAAGGGTATGGATTCTCGGATGTGATTTGGTCAGGTATTGTTTGAACCAAGTTGGTTTGAAGGAGTGAAGTGTAGAGGATAGTGGGTGTCCTTTTATAAGTGTGTTGAGTTAGACAATTTTATTTTTTTAAAGAGTGAATTTTAACCACATTTTTTCATTTAAATAATCCAAAATAATATAAAATTATAGATATTATAAGTAATAAGGTAAATATATGTCCATAAAATGATATTTTTACAAATTTTGAGTCATTTGTAAACCTTAAATTTCAAGTTTATCCACTAAGTAAACTCACTTTTACCTTAATCACTATAATTAATTTTAACTGATCTAAATAATAATTATGGTAAAATATTAAGATTTAATTAATATATAATATAAATTGTTTTTTATTAAATATTGAATTAATTTTAAAGAAATAAAATCACATAGGTAGAATAATTTAATTTAAAATTAATCTCACAGACGGGATGAGAAAGTGGGTTTTCAATGTGCAAATGTTCAAAAGTTTATAATGTTTTTACATGAAAACTAAATATAAAAATGATTAGAATGACCTAAATTAGATTAACTGGTGTATAATTTAACAGTTTAAACATTAAATCAAATTATAAAATCGATTTCAAATTATTAATTATTTAGATGAAAATGTAGTTTTCAAAATAAATCTAGTTTTTTCACTATTCATCCAAAATAGAAAATTATCAAAAAAGTCGTAAAAATTAACCAACTTATTATTCTGGTATACCAATTTATGAAATGATTTTTTTTCTTTCAAATATATTTTAATTTCGTAAAAAAAAATTAATTTTAAATCATGTGCACTAGAGAGACTGACCCTTTTTAGGAAAATAGTGTTTTCATGAAAATATTTTTTTATTAAACGGTTTAAAAATCAATAGAAATATGATAAATTTGTGTCAAATATATATTTTCATAATTTTTTCAATTCAATTCATACCCATCTTTTCAAGGGCTATGAGATAACTATCATATTAAATGATATTATTAATAGTATATTGTTGTTTGGTAAAACGTGGTCTTGCATGTAACACAGGCTATCAAAGAAATTTTCAGTTGCATGTATCACAGGCTGAAATTAATTTTTTATTCATTTATATATATATAATATAGTGCATTTATTTAATAAATTTTATATAATATAATGTCATATGATGTTATATTTCTTTCCATGCTAGCTCTTGTATTCCATACATCTTATTGAATATGATTTTCATACTTGAAAATTTTGGGTTGTTATTATTGGTCACGAACTTTATGAAATTGAGATAATATACATGAAATCACATCCTGAAGATCCAAATAGTTTATTACTCATGGTAAAATTGATACATACGTGAGGCTTACATTACACTTGAATACACAAATTAAAACAATTTTTTTCTAGAATATTATTATTCTCTCTAGAATATTCTAGCATATCTATCATATTAAAGTTCATAGAATCTATTAGAAATTATATAAAATAAGGTAGATGTCAAATTTTGAGTAAGACTTTAGTATAGTGGAATCTATCATGAATCAATAAGAATAATCAATATAGAAATGTAAATACATGAACATACACTCAATTTAAATAACATGACTACATGAATTGGTAAGGAAGAATCAATATGGATAGGTAAATAATTGAATAAAATTACACTTACTCAATAAACTGATAATGAAATGAATCCATATATAATATCATGGTAAAAATCTCATGGATAATTAAAATTCAATATATATGAAAGCAATGGTCAATTATTGGACATAATGTTTCCCGAGAACATGATACCTTTAACATTAAGATCTATCCTCAAGACAGTTTAAAACATTTGGAAAAAAACCATCTTATTTGTGTCAAGAACATTCACAAGACACTTACTATGAATATCTATCCTCCACACAGTTTAAATTGTTTTGATTACCAATGTGAAGGGTTTATGGCCAACTGATTTTGTCTCATTTGACTACTGATGCATCGAGGGGATTATATTAACAGATACCCAAACCATGTATTTAATGTAAAAATATTTCCTTATATATTGAGTAATATATTTAAGACATCAAAATGGTCATTTTCAAAAAAAATAAATGATTAAAAGATACAAATTTCTAAATATTTTTCTAGTTAATCGTATACGTCCCAAATAAACACTATATGTAGAAAATGGTATATGTTTAAGAAATAATCATATCCATCAAACAAGAATATGGATATTTATGATAAATTTAATATTTAATGACAAATCATTACATGATAGTGATTTTTTTAATAGAAAGTTAACAATCACAAAATAAAGTCAGATTGCACAATAACTCTTACATATTTGGTGATTTCTAAGTAAAATCCCCTTGGATGAAATAATTCAAATTGAAAAAAATAATAAAATTAAGAAATACTTATTCAAGATATTATATGTCAAATGGGATGTATTTAAACCTGATGAAATAATATAGTTGAGTAATATAACATACGTCTAAAAGAAGGAAAATTGAGACAAAAATACCTTACAATGATTATAACATTAAAGTGTGAATCAATAAATGAATAGATTGTGTGTATCAAATTTAAATAATCATAAAACAATTTTAATTAAAATACAATTTTAAAAAATCCATTATACACATAATCTTATAATTATATAATCATTTATGTAGAAGATTAATCCAATGGACATAAATTGGGTTAAGCATTCCCTTACATTGTTCTTCCTTTCGGTTGAACATGCTTCAAAATTATGTATAGTTGTTTTGAAAATGTTATTAACTTATTTAATAAAAAATTTTAATATTTATAATAACATATATGATACTTTTATAATATCTTATAACCTTTTGTAAATAATATTTCATTATTTTCATTATTTCGGTTGTTAATTGCCTTGTTTTCTTATGCATATTTTCTTAGGATGGTTCCAGTACATGCACATATTATATAATTCTATCATATCATGGATAATAATTATAAAATAATTATCATATTTTTACATAAATTTTACTTTTTTAACCAATCGTGAATGATTGTTATGAAAAATTAAGTATGTTACTATCATGAAGATGGCAGGTCGTACGTACGGATGAGTAACATTTAAATTTCCCTCCGATCATTATGGGAAGGTGGAATGTAATATTTTAATTTTATTTAATGATCATAATATTATTAATATCATATTATATTCTTATATATTTTATCCATGTTGTGTGATGATAAAAATAAAGTCACCTCATTTCATGAAGGTGGTAGTCCACATGTACAGGAACGATGTTATCATCTTTAAATGAGTGAAAATAAAAGAATGAAAATGATTTATATTATCTTAAAATATTTATAAATATTTTCTAAATATCATAATTGTGTAATTCATATCAAATATAATCATTAAAATTATTTTTATCACCTTCCATGTGATGTGTTAGTGAAAGACAGGTCACGTCGCTTAGCGTGGCCGTAGTCATTCGTACACACGAGTGAACTTATCTACTAGGGAATGGATGTTAAGAATATATATAGTATATATTTACCAGAAAGGTACAAATATTTTATAAATATCATATATTTAATTTATAAACATTATCATACCCAACATTGATAGGTGGTAATGAAAGAATGAATGACATTGGTACGCGAGGCGGAAGTTCACCAAACAAATGAATGATAATTTCTTAACCCATTTGATTGATATGGAGATGTTTTAGTTCATGAAAAATTTATAATAACATACTATAATATGTAATATAATTATTTCATTATGAAAACCTATATTAATAAAAAAAATTGGAGGTAGAGAAATAAGATTAATAAAGACGCTCCTTGAAGAACATTACCTCTTATTCAGGTATCCTCTTTAGGTATGCACTAAAGCATTAAAGGGAAGAATTTATACAAAAAATAAGGCATACTGGATGAATAAATAGAATTTGGGATTTTATTTGGGTATTTATTGGCCGATCCAATGTAATTTTAAGGTGTGAAAGTGTGAGTATATCAAATGACCTTTTATAAGTGGGGTGAGTGCCACACCTTTATTTTTTTGAAAGAGTGAATTTGACCCAACTTTTTTTCATTTAAACAAGCCCCAATTATGGTAAATTATAAATAATATATGTTATAAAGTCTAAATATGTCCATAAATGGGTTTTTGGCACGTTTTGGGTAATTCTTACAACTTATATTCTATGTTTAACCACTAAGTAATATTGTTTCTCCTTAATAGTTGTAATTAATATTAACTATTTTCACTTATCAATATGATAAAAAATTTAGTTAAAATTATTAGATAATATAAATTATATTGATTCCAAATATTTAATATATTTTCCCATATTCAACTCACATAAGTTTCAAAATTAAATTTAAAATAAATCTTGTGGATGGAATAATAAAGCATGTTTTAAAGTATAATGTTTCAAAAGATTACAATGTTCTAATATCAAAATTCAATTTAAAATTGATTAAAATGAATTAAATTGGATGAATTTATTGATAATTAAACTATTTTGGATTTAAAAAAAATCATAGTATTTCAATCTTTATAAATTATTTAAACCAATAGACAATTTTCAATTAAAATTCAGTATTTTTTACTATTCATTAAAAATGAAACATTTCATTAAAATTAAAAAAATTCAACCTAGGTTAATATTTATATTATGATTTTAAAAAGTGAATTTATCTCATTAAATTAATTTTGTAAAATTGTTAAAATTTAAATATAAATTATGTGTACAAAGCGCTACTCGTAAATAGTTTTTAAAAAGTATAATTTTTAGAAAATGTTTCTTTTTCTTTAAAATGATACATATTTTATGAATAATCAATAAAAATTTAATAAACATGTAAAAACTATAAATTTTCATAATTTAGTTAATAATATTCATTATATCCATTCCAATAGCTATGTGACAAGTATCATATTAAATAATAATGTCAATAGTATATTGTTGTTCGATAAAACTTGTTCTTGCATGTAATAAAAGATATCAAGGAAACCAGTTATAGAATAAATTTAAAGATATATAATGTATTTAATTTTTTAAAATGGTAAATATTTTATAAAGTATCAGGATTTTATATTCCTTTTTACTCTTAATGTTTCATGTCATACTATTTATCGAATATGATGTTCATAAATTAAAATTTAGGGGTGCTACAACTATAATATGAGTCTTAATGGTGTGTGTGTATTATACACCATAATAGAAAATAGGTATATATTCTCTTGAGCATATATGAGTTATGTTTTTTGGGTGGGTTTAGTGGCACTCACCAAGGACACGCACATGAATCCACTTATTTTCTAGTACTCAGTGACTCATGAAAAGTGGGGGAATACTACTAGATCATTGGACATATCCATGCCTATGTACATGATATTTGTTTGGATGTACACGGGTAGAATTTATATTTTGTTTTACATGTATGTAATAGTGTGGATCTGGACTTATAGCTCACATTGATCTATATTTTGGACCCTGATGTATTGTTAAGATATTTCTTATGAGTTGGGATGAAAACCATTATATTTTAGCTTTTTTCCTTTACATTATATATATATATATATATATATATCAACCACGAGTCAGACATATTAATTTATTCATAGATGAACCATTACGTATATTTATTTCCTACACCAGACCATATGCATCGTATAAATAATTTTATTCTATATACAAGATAGTTGGATGTTATATTGTCTTCTTGTTTTATGTGAATAGTGTTGAGTTTGCTCGATATCTGTATAGGTTATTTGGAATTTTTTAGATTTATGTATGGATGTAAAAGATTATCTTGATTGAATAGTCTATCCATTGTTATTTCATTTCATCATTACTAGTTGATAGCCTCTAGTATAAGGGGAGGTTCACATGAGGCTCGATGATGGTTTGTCTTGGGATTTATTTAGGTTCATTGGGTAGGGTCATTACATTTAATAACTATAGTGTATATGAATATGGAGTTATATGCAGTAGACTTGAGTGGTGTCGTTTATCTCTATTTTATTTTATTTAATAAAATAATTCTTACAAAAATAGTTTTTTGAGGTTTATTTCTAATTTTTGGGGAAAAGTGGTGTCCCCACTGAGACCTATTTAGAAACCAATAGGATTGGAATACACATTATAATATTATATACTATTTCAAACATAAGTTAAAATTTATATAATAAACCTTCTTTGTATTATAATACATATATTCAATATTTTTTAAATAGATGTGAAGGTGTTTTTTATAATTCATAAAATCATGAACAGAAAAAATATATGATTAAGTGTTTTAATAAAACAATCTATTTAGAATAAAATTATCCTCACAAGATTCAAAACCTAAAGTCATGAAAAACCTGAAGGACCATGACTAGAGAAGAAATTAGTCCATATCAATCAAATTTTGTATCAAGATATTTTATAAAAGTGACCTACAATCAATTATCATGTTATAACATTTTATCTCAATTACCCAAAATCAATTGGTAATCCTTCATGTTGTTTGTAAAATTCCCCAAAACAACATTTTTGTAACAAAAACCTATAAAATATAACACCGTAAGAATGTATAATCAATGCATAATTATTTTATTATAAATAAATCCTAAAAGGAATTATTAGATGATAATTATAATCTATTTTTTCATATATAAAATATTAAAAAACATATAATAAATCAATACAGAATAATTATCTACTAGGTTTTACATATAATTTAAGGATTCCCAATGATATTTTCCTCATTATTAGAATTATAGAAGAATTTATTCATAATTAAATATAATACTTTAATAGCTTTTTTACAACAAGAATTAATAATAAAAACTGTATATAAATGTTTCTCATCCGAAACCTTATTAGTGTTTTTATTCTCATATGCTTATAACATGGCCCTCTATCAAACTATATTATTTTTAAACCGTAGAATAATATTATAAAAATTCACAATCTTTTCCCTAGACTCAAAAACAATAACCCTTAAGTATTTTATAGGTACAAATGTTCATTGAAACAATTAATCAAGGAAATATGTGGCACTTTGATCACAGATAGAAAATTTCAAGTGGAAAAATAATAATAACAAAAATAATAATATCCATAATATCCATAATATCATATCCTACTAACAAAATAAAAAACACCATCTTTTTTTAAGATATTATAATAAATAAAATGTAAAAAGTTGATCTATGTAAATTCAATAATAATAATCAAATAATCAACCAAAGAAATATGAGAAATAATTAAAATTTTTATAAGAACATGGAAATTCATTATAACTATTTTCTCTTATATCCACTTTAGCTTACTTGAAAATGAATCTTGGTGCAGAATAAATTATACAAGGGAAAGAGCGTAATCTTGTTTAAAATCCTTAAATGAATTGAAATAATTGACCTTCATCCCATTAATGAGTGTTAAATACTAATTATTTATAATAAATATATAAATGACTTCATTAAAGATTTATTAAGATCATTAATAGGGATGAAAAAATGAAATATAATCATATTATTTTTATTCCAAATCTATATCTAATTTAGTGAAAACATCCTTCACATGGATTATTATATTTCTAAGGAATCAAATCATGGCCAAACACTATAATTTAATTAATTAATTAGTCCTTATAATATGTGTACCAATATTATAGACTCCAAATAGGGAGAATTTGTATAATTAAAAAATTTATAATTAATAAAATAAAATAAATAAATTTATATATATATTTAAAGTCACTAGTAATACAGTTTACCATATAGAAGGGGGATTAATTAGGGGTACTATTTTATATTTTCTTTTAAATAGAAATAATATTATATAACTAGTTAGAAAATAATCCTCTCAAAATTTATTTCTCACCCGCACTTATATATAGTAGACCGTGGGTACGATGCGGGGTCTTTGACACTGTCAGGAAAAGATAGACGATGGGTCCAACATTCTATCGGTATGAGACGATGGTAGTGGTGGGGATTGTGGTTGTGGAAGGATGTGGCTAATTTTTCTCAAAAGAGGGGTTGTCGGCCACTGGCATGTGATATGACAGGCATTGATCTAGATGATCGGGATGGGAAGGCTGTTTTATGACCTATAGTTGACAACAATTGTTGGAAGATGGGGCAACGGTCAGTGATGGAACAAGGACAAAAATATTAAGATTTAAAAGAAAGGTGTAGATCTAGATAGAGATCAAATAATCTTCTCCTACCTTTTCAGTTTATTATATTAGATTAATGAAAGGGTATGAATTATGGTATTGGGACTAAGCACCAAATATATATGCATGGGTAATTATATATTTATAATCTTTCAATGTTTGGGAACTTGTATAAAAATTTATATGTTGGGTGTGTTTGCTCCTACTGTGTCTTTTCTAGGCATTCAATGGTCATGTATTAGGCCCTAAGTTCATCTAGACTTATGAGAAATGTAATATTACTCCTCAACCCACTTATGAAGGAAAAAAATAAAAAATAAAAATCAACTATTGCTTTCATAATTCATGGAACAAAGAATTGTTTCCAGTTTAAATCCCAATGTGGGTATCTACAAGTGAAGTTTTTAGTTTCTATCTTATCCATATATTTTCCCTTATAATTAATAACCAATTAAAAGTGGTATGGGAAGGTACAATCCTTTATCTAAAAGTGTTTCCTAATACTTATGTCTCTTAAAAACTATTTATACTAGTTCCCATAAAGCATCAATATTACCACAAAATAAAGTGAGTAAGAATATTTTAATTCCTAGTTTCATCAAAAACAAAACAGGATCTTCCTTTAATACATCTAAATAAATCATCTTCTTCTCACTATCATTAGTTTTTTAACATAATTTTTTTTATATGTTAATTTTCTAAATTCAAATTCTAGTTTACTAAACTCAACATTCGTTTGGGAATTAGCATACTCATCCACTGTTTTGAAATCCTTCCAAATTACCACGCTTCTTCTTCTGCTTTAAAAATTCTAATATTTCAAAACATTATATTCGGGTTATCTATATTACTTCTCTAAAATTATTATCAATGATATGTAAATAAACCCACCCTTTATATAATGGACTTTAATCTGATAAATCTATTTGTAGAAATCTATATCTTCAACTTTAGTTAATTATCAGTCAATAATCTTCAATGAATCTATATATATATACTAGATTTTTCACTTCCTAAATGTTCCCACAAAAATAATCATCCACATTCTAGAAGGATTCCACAAATATATTCTATAATAAAGACATAAGATTCATTAATTTTATATCTTTTATTCATATATCAATATCATTATAAATATATTAAGTTGACATAAATATTAAGTAATATAAATCTAAGAAATGGAATCTTTTTATTCTTTAACTTTTGTAAATTCCAAAATGAACATCACTTGTCTTCATTATTTGGTTCATTATTTTTATTATAACATACCAAACACAGGTCCTTCATATTCATTTAACATAATCTAAATTCCTTATAATATTTTACATACCTCATCCCATTATTCCAACACTCTACTCAAAATATAGCTTCTATAATCTCAACAACACAACTTCCGATGAAATTCACCTATGATCATAATCATTATTTAGTCCCATAACATATTCTTTATCAATTATCATATCTCCCATAATTCTTTAATTAGTTCTATTAACCATCATATAAAATATTCTAACTTTATATCAAGGTATATATTTTATAACTTTCAATCATTAGTGTTAATATTTTGCTTTAGTGAATTATTTACTCTTTACTTATGCACTTGAAATCATTTATATTTGATTGTTGTAACCTTATATTCTCGACAATATCCTACTTAAATTATGTTATATTTTCATATTATTATATCATATAGACACCCTCAATATCATAATACTAATACATTCACCTATACCAAATCATTGTATCTTTCAGTAATGACTATTACATTGGAAATATAGATTCTTACATGCCTATACATTTTTTATTCAATTATACAGTCCTAAAAGCTTCATCAGATTTTTGAACTTCCAGAATCAATATCCTTCTCACCCTCTCCATTTGGATTTTCTAATTTAGCTCACTGTAAAACATATTTGAATATCAAATGAACATATTGTCTATTACTATAAAAGAAAATATTTAATTATTTTACATAACTTCAGAATCATTTAGAATGCTCAATCCCCATAGATCTCTTGGATTTCTCATCATACAATTGCATTGAAAAGTAATATCCACTACTCACCTTCTAATAATATAAACTTAAAACCCAATAAATTATCAAATGATTTCAAGTGAAATACTATTATATTTTTTTACATGCCTTTAAATAAAATGTATTTATTCTTTTGTATCCAAATATACTTTACTCCTTTTTAAAATTATTTCCTATTGGATAATTCTATTTCTTTTGGAGCTTCCAAAACATTAAAATTTTCTACCACACTCCTATAAACCTACTAACTAAAATATTCCTAAAGAATTAGGAAAACCAAATGAATTCAAATATATCCCTAAACATTTTGTTCTGGAACATAGTAAATTCTTAATAGAAACTCCTCCATAAGAAACTCAACATCCAAAGTTACACCTATCTTCCATGGATAGAATATCCATATTATTTATCTTGTGTAACTTAAAGTCAAAAAATGATGATACCATAACTTTTATTTTTGGGATTCAAACTATTATAAATAAAATCTCCATCATCAACCATTACTAAAAAATATTCATATAAATTTGGATAAAATTAAATAAAAAATAATTTCAATACTTCATCAATCCCATTAGAGTTCTCCATACATCTTCTTCCACCCTTTTATCAACCCAAAATTTCTCTCAAATAGAATTTTCCTGACACCATACTACATAATAAATCAATATTTTTTGGAGAATTACAACCCTTAGTGAAAAGTAATTATTTTTTCATGATTTTTAAATTTTCAGACTATATTTAGACAATGAATTTTACTTTTTATGTTATCCACTTCAATTAACACACTTATTTTTTTCACCCTAATTCAATAGTAATCGATTTTGATTCAAACAATATAAAGTACAGAGATTGTTACTTATTATATATTTCTCTGTATTTATCTCCCCCATTGACATCTGAATCAAAAATAAATACGGGTACTCTCATAACATTCTTAAGATAAAGAGGAAGTATGAACATAATGTTTTATTCTCAACTCATCAAATCATTCCCTCGGAATAGGTATGGTGAAAATATCAATAATTTCAACTTTTTCTGAGACATTCCCCATCTTCAAAAATCCATTTTTAAATTTTCTCCTTAATGAAATGACATTTAATATTAATGTGTTCTGAAATGGAGGGTTATTAAAGTTTCTTGAATATATAAACTATAATATGATTATGAATACATTAATAATCTTGAAAATATATTTAAATGGTGTCCATGCATACGTATGAACTACTATCTCCATGAAATATCATGGTTCACTTTCTATAACCACTAAAAATGGTTCTTATAAAAGTGTATCTAATGTAAAAATTTTATAAATATAAAATATTTAATATTCTAGGGATAATGTAACCATAACCCCTTTGACCATGGTCAATATGACGATGTGGTCTTGTGGTTATAAACTGAATGAACCCAAATTGTCCAACATGACCTTATCCATTTTAGTAAAAAAATAAAACAATGTAATAAATAATAAAAAATAAAAAATAATAATGAAATAAACAAGAAATATTAAATTAAGTAACTAAAACCTAATATAATTTTATTATTTTGGAGTTAGGGAATGTATGATTCTAGATGAGATTTAAAATAGGGGTTTTTCATTAAAACCATTATTTAAAGTATTCATTTAATAAATTTCCCTTCATATCTATGTTCTATTAAATTTTCAATGTATGTTATTATTTATAAACCAATTATTGTTAAATTTTATTTTCAACCACTATTTTTTTAAAAGGTCTAATGAAGAATATATTAAAAATTTATCGAATAACTATTTTTGACATTTTTGTACCAAATTTAAACAATAATGATTTGATAACATATATAGATTGATCAATTCTTCTGTCATAATACCCATTATTAATTATTATAATTACTCAAAAAATTTACATGGTTAGTTACAAAGAAAATATTTATCTCAATATTCTATGATTTTTTAGTTATGAAAAAGTTTTTCTAAGAAAACAAAAACAATTTCTCATCTTTATGGGATAATTGAATGCGTTTTCAATTTTAAGTTTGAATTCTGTTGTTTTATATGGTTAAATTGAAATATATATGTGTTTTATTAATGTTAATATTATTATTCATTTCATATAAATGAATGGTGATCTTGATATTGCTCAAATGATTTGAAAGCTTGATATATCACTCCATCATATTGGGTAAAGTGATAGAGATTACGATTTATATGTTACTCCAAAGAGATATAAGAATTATTAAGTTAGGTGATTCCATTTTAAATTTTCATTTAAGGTTGAATATAAGAATAATTTCCCAATATACATACATGATTGTTGAGTTAGAAGTTTTACTTTTATACTTTTCCATTCCTTTAGTTTGGGAAATCAAAAACAATATCTTAAAAACTATGATTACAAACTTTTTATATTATGAGTGTTCTAGAATTTTTTATAGAAAACATTAATTTCTTCCTTACGTAGAAATGTTTCTAATGTATTATGAATATAAACTTTATATTCATCATTATGATCTATCAAACTAAATGAGTGTTCAATCCATAAAAATGACACTTGTTCAAACTAGTGGTTAGAATTAGGTCTTGTATAATTGACTAAGAAAAGTAATGACCACTGGATTGACCTTGGTACCAATTCATCTGAGTAACCTCCATTCAATTAATCAGACTGATATTCAATATGTAAGTTAATTAGAATGGATAAAGTCTATAATTGTAATAGATATAAATTTATTCCATTATAAGAAATACACATTAGAATTGAAATAGTGATAAAAAACATAGGCATTCAATTATAGATGAGTTATCAAGCACCAACAATCTAAGGCCATTGTGAAAAAACAAAAATACAATCACTGGAGCTTCACCTATAAATAGTCAGTCATTTAAAGAGTTTAGAGCCAATATATTTTACAAATTAAGTCTTCTAAATTATTATATATGTGAAAAAGAAAATTCCTAGAAATTGTAATTAATAAGAATGTTTTTTGTTCAAAAGATTCACTAAAGGGTTTTTCCCTTTATAAATCTTTCATTTTTATTTTGAGTCAATTCTTTGATAAGATCAACGGGTTATGTGGATACAAAGATAGTGAATTTGATCCATTTTATCGAGGTATTTTGAGGATAATAATATAGACACCCATCATCATATCGTGGGCTGATGAGGATAAGATGATAGAGTCTGCTCATCACATCGAGGTATTTCTTAGTATGGAATGATTGACCTTTAGAGAAGGTATAAAATTGTGGATACATTTAGTATTGGTTATTGACCACCTTTACTCAAAAGGTTAAAAGTGTAACTTATTTAAAATTTAGCATGTATTATATTCTTATATTTACTACATATTGTACTTCTTATTTTTACAAGTATTTAGTCATTAGTGCATATTATGATGGAATTTGGTTTTCAGAAAGTTTTCTTATCAATGTTTTATCAGTGTATATTTGATTATGGTTAAAACACACATTCATATACTCATATTCTGGTGGTTTATAATTTTGAAACTCTGATCATCAAACCATTTGTTAGCCTGATAATATTACATTAAGAGGTATTTTTTGTCTAGTTTAACAATTTTAAACATCAATTCACTCCCATCTTGTATGTATAGCCATAATAAGTTACTCTTATGATCCCAAAATTGGTATTAGAGCATGTTGTATTTCTATATCATGTTGAGTTTTCAATTATTCTATATTTTGCAACTTTATCAATTATTTATATAAATTAGTTGTTCATAAAAACTTGTTACAATTATTTTTTTAATCAATAGAGTTTTTATTTGATTTAATATAGGAGGTATGGAAATTGGATTTCTTTGTAATCTAAATCCTTACTGATCCCCAATTTTTTATGGGAATGAATATGTGTATTAGAAAGACAGAATGAAAACTTTTTTGATCAACACTAGAGTTGATCAATTCATAATGCTTACTGTAAAGTAAAATATTTATAATAAGTAAGTTTATGATTTTACTAGTGCTGAGATATTAAAATATAAGTTAAAATAAAAAGTTATAAATGCTTTTCTATATTTTATGTTGAGGAATATCTATAGTCTTATATCATCCTGTGAACCTTATAAAGGTATTTAGAGTATGTTATGAGAAAAACAGTTTGGTACATCTAATACTATCTAATAAAGATGGGAAATTGTTAGAGCTAATTACCAAGCCTTTGATTTTTTACTTGGTGAGATAGTTTCCAAGATGCAACAAATGTTCATTAATGTTATCAATAGTTTATTGTCTCTAGGAGAAAAAGGACTTGATGATTAGGTGTTGGTTTATGATATTATTTATATAATTACTAATGAGTGGGAATCTAAAAGAAGTATTGTGAATGGAACAATGATGATCAAAAATATAGCCCTTGATGATATTATTGGTACCTTCATATAATACGAAGGAAGAATGAAGATAGATACTGAAAAGGATAAGAAGAAAAATGGTGGAGTTCCTTTTTCAACTACTTCTACTATTCCGATTAAAGATCTTTCAATAGAGGAAGTAGTAAAGTCTACAATGAAAAAGAAATTTTTCATTGAATATGATTCTATTTCATCATGACCTTCTATAAGTTAATTAGAAAATATTTTTTGAAGGATGAAAAAGTTTGTTGGAAAGAAATATTTTTAGTATTGGTAGAAGAAAATTCTTAAAGATAATAATGATAAGTAAGTTTCATAAGTTACATGTTATTAATGTAAGAAGGATAGGAACACCAGACCAAATTATCCTAAATTGGAATGAAACTAATGTAAATAATGAAATACAGACAGAAATAAAAAATTATTATAATATTAAGAATAAAAAATTTATAATATTCTAATATATGGAGTTCTAGTGGTAGAGATTCTTAAAAAACATTTTAGATAATGGTAGTTTCATATAGAAGAATATCTGTTTATTTAAAAAAGTACCTATGTTAAATCAGTTTCTTATGGAAAAGGTATATACTGCTAAATCCCTTACTAATATGTATTTGACGTCAAACTATCCAGGTAATGAGAAAAATTAAACTTTCTCTGATGAATAATCATTGTTAGAAGATGAGGACAATACACAAACTAGTCATAAAGAGGTTCATATGTTTGATAAAATCTTGGAAAATGAAAAATAAACAGTTTATAAAAAACATGATAATGCCAAAGATACAAATTCTAAGGTAAATTCAAGAGTAACAATTTTAACTAATGAATTATTATCTATTTTTAAGGAAATTTATAAAACAAATTTTGAAAAAGAAAATATTTATAAAGTCCTTTAGAAATTCATTTCAGTTAAATTTATTTTAAAAAATTATTTAGTGAGACTAAGATATAATACTATTCCTAATGAGAATAAGAATTTAGTTATACAACTAATGTTTCAGATTTCAAGATTATAGAAACTTTTAACTAATTTTACTACTGTAAATAAATTTTTTGATAAAATGTATAAGTAAATTAAAAATCATATTAATAATACTCTAATGGGTTTTTTAATAACAACCCATCTTTGATAAATACTACTTTATTCCAAAAATGTGGTCCATTTTTCACTAAGTGTCAAAGTGATGAAAATTGGAAGGAACATTTTTCTTTGAATAGGGTTCAATCTCTTAGATTTAAAAAATATTATTTTTATAAGTAAATTAAATTTTTTAAACATAGTAAGGTTGAAAAATAATTTTTCTCAAAATAAATGTTTTTTTAAAACATTGGACACAAGAACATTTGGGTTACAAAAAGATAATTATTTTTTTCATTAAAATAATGAAAGTACGAACAAAAAAATTATTATGTACGTTGATAGTGGATGTCACCAACATATGAAGGGAAATAAATATTTCTGTAATAACATTATTATAATGAATAATGGTAAATTCCCTTACAAAGATAATGCTCAAAGATATATCATTGGCATATGTAACATTTTGCTTCTTGGAAAATATCTTATTTCAAATGTGTAATTTTTTTTGAAAAATGCACAACCATATATGAATAATTAAATTATGTGATTAAGGTTGTATTTTAAAATACAGAAATAATGAATTTATAGCACATTATTATAAAGTTGATTTTATTATTTTTGGAAGTTTGAATGAGAATGATTACACACTAAACAAAAAGACATTAGAATCCAAGAATTATCGTTCCTTGGTGAAATAGAAAATCAACCATGGATATGGAATAGAAGGAAATGACACTATTATCTTAGAAAATAATATAATTGGACTAAGAAGTCACTTTTTAAGGATCATCAATAACATAGGTTTGATACTTATAAAGTTGGTAACCCTTGTCAATATGGTAAGAAAGATAATTCATGTGTTAAATCTATTAGTAAAGTCTCAACTTCTTTTTCTTTACATCAAGTGAACATGGACTTATTTGGTATTAAAAAATAGAATGTATTTGTGAAATATATTAAGTATATGTTTTAGTTAATGATTACACTAGATACGTATGGGTTTATTTTCTAAAAAATTAAAGTCGTTATTTTAAAACCATTATAGCCAATGTTATAAATGAGAAAAACCTTTCCCTGATAAATATTAATAGTTATCGTGGTGTATAATTTGAAAATTATTATTTGTAAACTCTTTCTCTTAATAAAGGTATTGAACATAACTTTTTAACACATAGAACATCCTAAGAAAACGGTGTAGTTGAAAGAATTAATATTGTTCTTAAATGAATAACAAGAACTGTGTCGAGTGATTACTCAATTACTATTTTTTCGACCGACGTAGTTTGTACTATTTCTCATATTATAATTTAATTTTTAATTACACATTTTATTAACAAATCATCTTATTATTTTTGGAAAGGAAGAAAACCAATTGTTTCTTACATGCTAGATAATGGTTGCAAAGCATTCATTCTGAATACTAAAGATGATCTATATAAGTTTTTACCCAAATATGATGAAAGAATATTTTTAGGTTATTACACTATATATAAGGATTATTTATTTTTTAATAAAAATAAAACTATGTTGATCAAATAATACATTTTATATTTTATGAAACTATTCCTTTGGATTTCAAAAAACCCAAAACTACACCCACAAATTTTATTTATTAAAATGATTTTTATCCTTTGATATAAATTTATTATCATAAGGAAGAAACCCAAGAATATGTTTCTGAATTTATTCATTGGGATCATGCTCTACCTATTCTTCAAGAACTTTCTTATGAGAAATTAAGAAGTTATTTATTACATAGGAATCATCCTATGGAAGTATCATTGGCAATGTAGATCAAACAGTTTGGACTATAAGTTCTTTGGGAAATGAAATTGAACATCTAGAATTTTATCTCCATTTTAACGTTAGAATCCTGATGAGGCATTAGGTGATGTGGATTTGAAAAAAAATCTCTTGAAATATGAACTCAATGAGTTTCAAAGGAACCAAGTCTATAAATTATTTGGATGACATAAAGAGACTTCTATAATTGGAGTAAAATCGATTTTTTGGAATTAATTTGATGGAAATGAAATAATTTCTAGAAATGAAGCTATAATGGATTCTAAAAGATATACATGACAAGAGGGAATAGATTATGAATAACCTATGCACTCATATCTAAATTTTAAACTAATTGAATACTTATATCCATTGTATCATTCTTTAATTTAAAACTATTTCAAATGGATATGACGTTTACTTTCCTTAATAAATATGTACAAAAGTATGTTTATATAGAAAAAACCCTAGTTTTGAAAATAAAACACATCCAAAATATTATTTAAAACATAACAGGGAACTATATGAACTTAAACTAACCCCTAATGCTTAGTATGATAGGATAAATAGTTTTTTGTTATAAGGCATTTTTGTTATGGTTTTTTGAAGGTCCAAATAGTTTTATAAAATATGTTAATATAAATATTTTGATGGTATACATTTATTTTAATGACAATTAATTTGGATAAACTCAAAAAAAAATATTTAGCAAATTCCATTACAGATCTGATGAATTCATAGTATGAAATGAGTATGATGGGTGAGTGAACATATTTTCGTGGTTCTAAAATTTCACAAAAACTAGAAATAAATTTTATATATCAACATAAGTATATAAATGATCTTATTAATAAATTAAAACATGGAAAAACTAAAATTATATGTAATCCCATTTTTACCTATAATACATTAAATTCTGATGAGGCAAGAAAACCAGTTAATTAGAAAAAATTTAGAGGTATGATTAGAATATTACTTTTCTTAACTTATAGTCGTCTGAATATAATGTTTTCAGTGTGCTTATGTGATAGATATCAAGCCAGTATAAAATATTCTCATATAAAATATTTTAAATAACTCTTTCATTATCTATAGGGAACTATAGATTTAGGATTATTCTATTCTTTTAGAAATGTTTTGGAACTAAAATATTTTTTATATAATAACGTTGGTGGTTGTATAATGGATAGACAATGTACATAAAAAACATACAATTCCTTAGGATATTATTTAGTATCTTGGTGTTGTAAAAAATCAATTGCACTTTCCACTACTGAAGGTGAATATATAGAATCTATAAATTTTTGTGCTCATGTGTTATGGATTAAATAGACACTCACAGACTAGGGATATATTTTTACTAAAACTCATATACTTTGAGATAATAAAATTTCTATTTCTTTATGTAAAAAAAATCACAACACTCACATGATAAACACACACACACACACACATATATATATAGGACACCATTTACTTCAGGATCACACACTTAAAGAAGATATAATATTATAATTAATCAAAACACAAAACCAACATGTTAATATTTTTACAAAACCTCTTAGTTCTGATGGATTTAAATACATTTAAAAAAATATAGGAATGATCACTATTAACTGATCATTCATATCCACTTCTTATTTACCCATATCCTTAAATTAACATACTGATTTTCAAAAGGGTGAGTATATATTGTTTTTTTAAAACATTAGTTTTAATTAAATCATTTAGTTTTCTAAATTTTTAGTTTTTTTAAAAAAATGAATTGTATTGTATCATCTAGAGTCAAACATTTATAAACATTTTTGGAGATAGAATTCAAAAATTTCATTCTGGACTCATAAATTGTCATAATGTTTCTGAGATCAAAATTTTTATTAGTTTTTAATTTTAAAAATATCTAATTATATTTCATTTCTAAACTATCAAATTTAATTTTTATTGTAATCAGTTTTTGTTTTCAAAACTATTATAATTGGTTTATTCTATAAAAATATCATAATTAGTTTGTGTTACCAAAATAAATAAGAACAAGTCACTAATACCGATGAATCATTCTACTCTAAAATCCACTCTTATATTCTATTATGTTTTTTCACTAATCCATTACTTTAGTTTAAATTATTGTCGATTACATATTATTTTGGTTTTAATACTTTGATATGTTTTCAAAAATATCAAAAGTTTTTTAATAATAATGATTCTCAATATGATAAAACATTTTAAAACGTTGAGATTTCAAATAATCATTTAATACTTTCTTTGATTAAATATTGGCCATCATATCAGTTAAGCGTTATTATCATCCATATAAAGTATTTTAGAATATGATGCGATGTTTTACAGTGCCTATATAACTATGATACTAATCTAAAGATAATCAATTATTTACATGGTTAGGGGTCTAGGGATTTCCTTTCCAACATATGTGTGTGGTGTGTGTGTGTATAAGGAAAATTTACCACCAATCACTTAACATATAAGTTTTTGTTTGATTCTATTTAGAAATAGATACAATATTTCATTAAACTGATTATCAGACTTGGTCGACATTCCTTATGATGGTGAAACTTATTTACTTAACAAAAATTACCAAATTGTCTGGGTTCTTTTAAAAGAATAAAATTATTGGATTCATTATTTTAAATTTATGAGAAATTAAGAAACATTTCACATCTATCTACAGATAATGGATTTATAGATACCTGGATGTATCGTTATCTGATTCCCAAGAATAGTGATGGGGATATGTTAAAATTTTATTATTTTTTTGTTCGATATTACTTTTTAAATATTTGGAAAATTGAATTGGTGTAATTTTTTTTCATTACATTAGATAATATTAAAAGTTATTCGATAAAGTTACTGATTATCATGTCTATTTCATTTATTACTAAGTTAATTTTGAGATGTTTAGACCTTTTTAAATATTAGAATAATTCTTACCCATTAAGAGAAAATATTTTATTTATTGATGAGGAAACCATTTAAAGAAACATAGAAAAGAAAAGAAAATTTGGGACAAAGTTTTTGAAAAATATTTGGTTCATAATGATTAAAAGAAACTAGGGGATCCGAAGTTTATTATTGATCCAGCTGAGGAAATGGTATTAAGAATACATAAATCTGATTAATTTAATGAAAAATTTAGAAATAGTGGTTTCAAGAAGCGAAAATTTTTAAACAATTTTGAAAATGTGTAATGATAGAATCTGGGAATAATGATCTGTAATTTTCACATATTGTAAAAATAAATCATAGTGTTGGACTTATTTTTGAACAAACCATAGTTCTTCCACCAATTATCCATATAATAGTTGATAAAGTAAAATAGAAAAAATGCATCTAAAGAACTGGAACCCAGCTTACCTAAGAATGTATTGGAATCTAAATCTATTGGAAAGAATGTTTCAAGAACTACCATACAATTAGAAGAATATAATTAGAAAAAAGTTTGATAAAAAGAAGAATAATAAAAATAATTAAAAGAAGTAAAATTAGATGAATAATAATAAGAGGGAGAGGAATAAAAGGATGAAGTTAAAAATAAGGAAACCTATATAGGAAAATGATCAAAATAAAAGGAATCAAAAAAATAAAATTCAACTTCATAAATTTTCCTTCTAAATCGGATAAGGATGAAAACATAGTAGGATTTCTAGAAAAAATCCACATAACATTAATAAAAAAATAATCATAAAAATATGAAGTAAAGTTATCATCAAAGGAAGAACAAAAATATAAACATTATCCAATGAATGTTTTTGAAAAAGTAATATCTGATAAGAATGTTAATGTTGTTGATCTATTAGATGGTAATAATGCTTTAAAAAAAATTTAAATATAATGAAGAGGTAATTTCCAAAAATGGTGACAAATCCTGAGGACAAAAACCTCCCAAACTATATTTTAATTCAAAAAATTTGGTGGAAAACATTGCAAAAAAATGGATCTGATTATATTTTACAATCCTAGGAAATGTTAGAAGGTTCCATTCTGTATTTTCCGAAGCTTGAAGTATGGTTTCATCTAATTCTAAACTGCCTCAGAAAAAAATTGGAGTTATTGATAGAGTTATCCAAATCAGTTATCTGTATTGAATTATTTTTGGAAACATTTTAAGAAAACTCAGGGACTCAATAAATATTATAAAATTATATGGATAAGTGGTCCAATCAAGTGGATTCTAATATCAGGTAACAATATGATCATTTTTTGGATGTAAAGAAACATTTTTTATAATAATGAAATTATTTTAAACTTTTTTTGAAAAGGTTGAGTGTCAATCCCCTTTATTGAACATAAAAATGAGTGAACTAATTTTTAAGACTGGGTAAAGGAGGAACCCATTACATAGACGAGATAAAAATGTCAAATAATTTAAGAAAAAATCCCTCACATGGGTCCAAATTATAATGTGCTACCCCTACTAATAAATCTATCAAGTTGGCAACATAATAATGAAAAAAACTAATCTATCCCACACAAAAATATGGGAAGAGGAACTGATG
The DNA here is from genome assembly GCA_963277665.1 of Viscum album. Classification (NCBI taxonomy): domain Eukaryota; kingdom Viridiplantae; phylum Streptophyta; class Magnoliopsida; order Santalales; family Viscaceae; genus Viscum; species Viscum album. The sequence goes on from OY728153.1 coordinate 909,703,283, forward strand.
ATAGATTCCAAAACATCTATCTCTTTTTCAAGATTCCCACCCAACAGTACTAGTGAGGCACATTCTTCACTGACATCCTGAAGTGCTGCAAAATCAAACTGAAGACACTATGTAAAAAACAATGATAGGGTACCCATCCATCCAGAAATGATAAAAGATAGTTGAATGATGGGTGTCAACATAACCATCCCTCTTCCAAGGCTTCCCAACTAGATTCATATATATGAAATAGAAACACACCCACCAAAGTCAAAGAGATGAATTCCAATTATCACCATTCCATTTGCACCACATCATACATTGAGATCCAAAAAATGAAAATTCACAAATTAAACTAAACAACCACAAAATTATTCACCAGTCTCAAAAATTGGACACCATCGTCACCTTAACAAGAAGCAGATAGATTTAATATAGTCTCCTTCCACCATTTATTATTCTTCGTCAAATACTACACAAAGTACGAAATCAAATCTCCCTCCACTATGTACGATGTCAATGTTGAAAAATACCAAATCCCAAAATTAGGAACACAGGGCTCCACTACCCACCTTTTGAAACAATACAACATGGATAGACACATTCTCCATCGATTAAGGTAATAGACACAATAGCCCCACTTGATGCCTGATCAAGTTAACCATAAAGCTTCCTCAAATTCCTTGAATCTCGAAGGCAAATTTCCATGAAGTTATATTGTCAATCTAGTATCCAATCAATGGAACTAGACCACCACTAAGTAGATCTGAAAACAATGATCAAGTCGGACCAAGAAATCCAAGACAAAGAGAAACCATATGTGGAGAGAAAATTATACCCATCACTACAAAGAGAAGCTAGCGACACCTTTGTGAAGGAAAGAGGAGGAAGAGAGGAAAAATAGTAATGGTAGGGGAGCATATTTAATGGTGGAGGGAGAATAAACACACTCTAATTGTGGGAAGGAATAAAGGATGTGCACTATAAAGAAAGGGAGCCCAGAGAGTGTATTGCTATCCATAATCTATGTAAGGGAACTTCTCACCTTCCACTAGGGTTCCCACAAATCCCAGAGTGTGCATCATGTTCCCCAAATATAAAATTCATTTGAATCTACCTATGTATAATACACAATGTTCATGAGACTATAGGGACTCGATAATGGGCCATTTTCTACAGAGAGTGAGGGTAAAACTATAGGGTACTAAAAAATGTGTAAGTGTAATGCTCACCTTCCAATGGGGGCACCCCTCTAGGTCAAGAGCATGAAACACATTCTATATCTTGGAAATGGATTTGAATCTCCCTATTCATAATATGCACAATGTTCGAGCCTGGTGGGACTCAAGCCTAGGTGAGTTCCCACAGGGAGAAAAGAGTGCCACTAATGGGAACCACTCATCTAACTCCCAATAAGAAAATATAACCAATTTTAATCTAATTTATTTGATCAAGTGAACTTCATAGATTAATTCAGTAATGCATTTGAGGAATGAATAAGGGATGTAAAAGACTTGAAATAAAAGGTTATAATTTGGAGTTAGAAATTTCTCAACTTAGGTAATGTGAAGATAAAATTTTATTTATAAATGAAGAAAATAAAAATTATTTTAAGGAGATTTAAATCATAAATAATGATGTTCATATGAAGTTTTTATTATAATAAAAGATCATTAATATTTAGATATATTAAAATTAATTCAAAAAATATGATAGATTTTGTGAAGTACCTCATTAATAAAGATTAAACATTTCACTTGAAATTTTGATGTATATTTTTTAAAAAATTTGAATGGTTTTTTATGAAATATTTTTTCATCAAAATTTATTGTGCTATAATGTTTTACAATTATGATTTAATGAATGTTATTCCAGTTTATTCTTGGATAAATAGTTAGTTCATATGTTAAAATTATTTCATATGTAATTTATTCTCTAACATTTTAGGAAACTATGCATACATTCTCATTATTTATGAAACTCACAATGGGGGACAATATTTTATAAATAAGGATAAGATGTAATAAAATATAGAGGGTTTTGTAATGGGTGAGTCATTACACTAAGAGTGATACCGTTTATTTCTTTCTATCATATTAGAAAAATGATACAAACTCATGAGGGAGTTATAAATAATAACATAAATGTTATTAAAGGAATAAAAGGTTGTAAGATTTTCAAGTTCTTATTTTTCATTTATGTATTATGTTTTGTGATTTCCAAAAATGGGTATATTGTTCTATCAAAACTTATACATCTTTCTTTTACATTCTTTTAGTTTTGGAAATCAGAAACCCCTTCTTAAAAACTATTATTACTAAATTTTTATATTCCAATTACTTTAGTATATTTATGTAAAAAATATTACTTTATATTATATGATGATATGATTATAATATATTAAGAATATGAAATTTATATTATTTAATATGATACATCATACTGAAGGAGTGTCTGATCCATTAGAATGGCTCTTGTTGAGACCGGGGGTTATACATATGTCTTGTCTACCTGACTGAAAATGTAATGATCATTAGACTTACCTTAGTGTAGATTCATAAGACTAATACTAATTCAATTAATTTGATATATAGTTAATAAGGATGTATTAGAATCAATAAAACATATAATTTAAGTACCTAGATTTTTTTTCTGTCATAAATAATACACATTACCACTGTAATGGTGATAAAAAATTGTCATTCAGAATTTAGTTACAGATGATATGTCAAGAACCATCTATACAAGGACATTGAAACAAACTAAAAAATATGAAAATAAAATATTTTCCTATAAATATACATTAATTTTAAGATTTTATATCTTATACATATATAAACTCAAGTCTTCTAATGTCTGCTCTTCATAAACTGAATCATTCCTAGTCATTATAATTCTTTAGAAATGTTTTGATCTAAGGAATCATTTTCCGATTGTTTCCATTAGTAAATTAGAATTTTTATTCTATGTCTGATCATTTTTATGATCATGGGATTGTGGGTATATGACTACTATGAATTTGATTCATCAGACTGGGGGATTCCTAGGATTGGAATATATATATCATTCATCATATCAAGGGCTTCAGGGGTAGGAAAACCAAGTCTAATAATCATGTCGAGGAATTTCTTTGCAAGAGAATAGAAAACATTAAAAGTTGTATAAAACTATATATACATTCAATTATTATTATTGGCTACCTTTACTCTCAATGTTAAAAATGTGTTTTATTTTAAATATAGCTTGTAAGTCATTCTTACTTTTTCTCGTATTTGTATTTCTTTTTTTAATGTCTTTATTCTAATGTATATATTATGATAGAATGTTTGTTTTAAAAAACTTTATTATAAATTATTTTATTCATGTATATTTTATTAGGGTTAAAACATACTATGATATAATCAGACACTTCCCATTTCTGATTCTTATACTCAAGTCATCAGTCAATCATTGAGTCTGATAATATTACTTCGAGAGGTATTATGTTTTCTTAGTTTAATGTTTTTAAAATACAATTCACCCCCTCTAGTGAGTACTTCCATAATAAGATAATGTTATGAACCAAAAATTATATGATTTCAAGGGTTAATAAAATAAATATTTTTATTTAAAAAGGTTTGTAAATGAGGTAATTTTTTAAGGAAACTTTGTGACTTTTTTTATAATGGTGAAAGGATTGTATTCAATGAAAGGTATTATTGAATTTTAATGTTTAATAATAGAACTATATTATTTTTATTTTTCATTTATAATTTCATATAAAATTATTCATAAAACTTATTCAGTAATTAACTTGTTTTCATAGAAAATTAATATGATATTTAACATCAAATGTTTATTGTGATAAATTGAAACGTTTTTATGGATTTTTCATGTTTAAAATAGAATAAAAAGATTATTTTATTTTATATACCTTACTGAGATTTGTTTTGTAATCCCAAAATTTTTATATTAATATTTAAAAGGCTTATGTATGGGTAAAAATGTTTACAAAGTCACATTTCACAATAAAGGAGTTACCTTGAATGAAGAATGTTTGTCATTATAAAGAATCTATTTTGTGGAAAAAATGGATACAATGTGGGCATTACCAATTTAATTTATAGTGTTTTACCTAAATTTATATTACTCAAAACTAAAAAGATCCTAGAATGATATAATTTGAAACCATTACTATAAATCATGTAATTATGGGTTGTTTAAGGTACGAGGTGTTATATTTGGTATTCATGGAAATGTTGAGATAGATTTATAGGTTAGGTTGATGTTTAAGATAATTATAAAAATACTCTAATTTATGGATATATTATCATTAGGTAGTTTTTTATGATTTTTATGCATCTTCATCTAAACGATTTCTAGTCAGAATGGGTTTTCATATTAGAAATAGGGAAACAAAGGTAAAAAAGGAATCATGATGATAATATCTTATTGAACTAGTAAACTAGAATGGTTGGAATTATAAAAATATTTTTTAGTTGTGTTGAATCTATTGATATAGGCTAACAATATAGTAATGAATAAAAGAGAGCCCAAATACTCCATAAATGAACATTTCTATAGTAGTGCATTTTATGACATAATTCCCTCTAATATTCTATGGATCTTCACACCCAACAATGTATGAATGATGATTAATGCTGTAGAGAAGATATTTCATGTTCTATGATGTTTAGAACCTCAGAAGGTATCCATGGATAATTATTACATTGAATTTTATGGAGATTAATTGTGGCCTTTTATTAAGAACAATAATGAAAATGAAGGAATTTATGTCATGAAATGAATTGAATTTAAATATCATTCATTGGAATGTATTTTTTAATGTTATTCAAATTAAAATAGAAAATAAATTCATAGAATTTATTAAAAAGGAGGAGTACTTTGTTTCCAACTTGGTATATTATTTTACTTTATTGGTTAGGTATGCACTGAATATCTATTTGGATTAAAATAATAAAATTGATCAATTTTTCATAGGATTGATTCTATATTAACAAAACAATCTAGTTACTCATGAGTTTAGAAGTTATGAGGAATGTTTGGGGTGTGATGAAGAATTTGACAATGTGTTTGTGTATTTTTACAACAATAATGTTAAGAAGAAATATAGGTGGAAGAAAAAGGGGAATCATTCATCAAACAAACCTAAAGGTATGAAAATTAAATTTCCCTTAGGTAATCAGTGTGGAGGGAAGTCTTTTTTATAATGTTTTATGAGATCTGGGAAGTGTCATAGGGAATATGATTCTAAATAAAAGAGTAATGTAAATGGTTAGATTGGTAATAAAAATTAGGTAGTAAAATTTTTAAGATTCATTAGGTTTGGAAATTAGGCTAATGCTTTTCCAAAGTTAGTTAATCATGTTGGGAATCATCGTTATCGAAAATATAAAGTTTCTATAATTTTTTTTCTACTAGTACAATAGATGAAATACACTTAATTGAAGTGGTGATAATACATTCCTTTTTTATTTAGATTATGTAAATGTAATTATTAATATTTAATCTATAAATTATTTTATATCTAGTAAATTTTCATGTAAATTGCAATTAACATCTCATGAAATGAAGTTGGAAATCTTGGTAAAAACTCACAGGGTAGTATAAGGAGAATAATAATTTAAAAAAACATCATATTACCATTTGGGGAATGGATTTTCGGAAAAACCTTATTGTATTAACCGTTGTAGAGTTTGATGTTATTCTGGGTATGGATTGATTTTCATTTTATCATACTAAGATTGATTATAGAGCTAAAGTAGTTTTTTTAATAATGGATTTCTATTTGTATATTTGAATGAATTCGTACCTTTTATTACATTATAAGAAGATAAGAAACTTATAAATGATTAATGTGAACATTATCATTCACATATTATAGAGAGAAAAATAACTATTCAAATCCATGATATTATAGTAATAAATGAATATCTAGATCTATTTCATTATTATTTTCCTAGTTTATTTCCTAATTGGGAGGTTGATTTTGTCGTTGGTTTAATGTTAGGTGCATATAAAATTTTAAAACCACCCTATCAAATGAATTTAGTATAGTTATTAGAATTGAAAAAGAAATTACGAGATTTTCTTCATAAGGCTTGAATCCATCCTAATACCACACCATGGGGTTCTCCTATTTTTCTGTAAAAAATAAAACAAATCCATAAGGATGTGCATCGATTATATAAAACAAAATAATATCAATGTTAAGAATATGTATATTTGTCTTCATATTAATGAATTGTTTTATCTACTCTAGGGTGCACAATGTTTTTGAAGATTGATCATATGTTAGGGTATCACTAGATAATAATAATGGAGGAATACATTTTGGAGATGAAGATACATACAGGGTTTGGTCATTTCATGTTTTTGGTTATGCCTTTTTTGTTAACCAACACACATATTTTATTTATGGAACTAATTAATAGATTTCCCCAGGAGTATATTGTAAAATTTTTGTTTTTTATTGATGATAATCTGGGATACTCTAAAATATATTAATATCATAATATCACTTATGGTTTATTTTACAGACTTTAAATGAATATAAGTTTTAAGGAAAATTTATTAAATGTAAATTTTCTTTAGAAAAGATTTCTATTATTGGGAGTGTCATTTCTAAATATGGAATCACTATTGAACCTAGTAAAATAAAAGTTGTGGAATAGTGGAAAAGGCCTACAAATTTCACTGAGATTCTATGTTTTCTTGGATTAGCGGGTTATTACCAAATTTTTAATAAGAAATTTTCTTAGATATCTAGTCCACTAACAAAGATAACTCAAAAAAAGTTAAATTCATATGAAAAATGGAATGAAATTATTTATTTAATCAATTAAAAAATGATTGTTTAATGATCCAGTGTTGGCCTTGTTAATATGAAATAGTGAATTTTCTATTTTTAGTAATTCTTATATGAAGGTACGTGGTTGTGTCTTGATGTAGAATGATTAGGTTATCATGTAAGAATATCATCAATTGAAACTACATGAGTAGAATTACCCTAGACTTGACCTTAATCTAACTGTAGTTTCATTTTCTATTAAAATATAGATACATCATTCATAAGGGGAGAAATGTAAAATATATTTTGATCATAATATTTTAATGTATATATTCACTCATAAAGTGCGAATCATGAGATAGAGAATGGCGCTAAAACTGATTAAGAATTATGATTTCACAATTCAAAATCATCAAAGTTAAGAAAACATGGATAATAATTCCTTTCATCAAAATTATAATGCATCATTAAATATGTTATTACTAAAAAATGGTCCTCTAGTTAAATATTAAATTAATATTATCATGGAAATTATATATGAAAAAACTTCTTCAGTTTAGACTCTTGTATTACTATTTTACCATTTTTAGAAAAAATTAAGTTGGATTATAAGAAATATTTTGGTTTGCAAGAAAGACTAGAATTATTCAAGAATGCTAAGATGAAAGTTATTGTTGATAAATAAGGTTTTATATAAATTTTAAAGAGGATGTCTGTGAAAAGTGGTTCTCATATGAAGATGGAATTTTTAAGTGAATCTCAAACTCTTTATTTTTCATCTTGAAATCACTACGATATATAGAGACCTTTCAGGATATTTTTGGTTGGTAGGTATGAAGAAAGATATAGCGTATTCTACCCTGAAATTTTTGGATTTTACAAAGGATAAAGTTGAGTGAAAACTACCAAAGGGTATTATTTAACCATTATATATGTCAGAATGGAAATTTAAGAATATATCTAGTGACTTCATAGTAGTATTACCAAATATATCTAGATATAATAATATTATTTGGGTTATTTTTGATTGTTATACAAAATCTACATAGTTTTTACCTGTAAAAGATATTATGTATTTAGGTCGTCATTGAAGACTTCATATTAATGAGGAAACCTAGTTCTACATTAAAATTTTGAAAAGGAATTCATAATTCCATGGGTACTAAATTTAATTTCTGAATAGATTTTCCTCTTCAATCTGATGAAAAATAAGAGTGCATAATTCATAATTTAAAAGATATTATTCTAGATTGATCTATAAATTATCAAGTAAGTGGGGATCAAAATATTATTTTTCTTAAATATTCATATAATAACATTTTTAATTCAATTATAAAGATGTCACCTTATATTAAATTATTTGGAAAACACTTTCAGGATTTAGCATTTCAGGATAAAGATAGTGATAAGAAATTGTTGGGACTTTAATTGATAAATAATTTTATTGAGAATGTAATAATGATTCAGCACAATATGAGGGTAGGATAGAGTAGTAAGAGGATTATATTGATAACTAGAGTAAATAACTTTCGTTTTAGGTGGGTTGACATTTTTTTAATTTGACTCTTTGAAAAACTATAATGTGTTCTGATAAAAATAAAAATTTAAGTCTATGGTTTATCGTTCAATATGATATTATAGAAAAGGTAGGATCCTTTTCTTATAGAGTTTCTATAACAATGAGATTATCTTTATTACATGATGTGTTTCATGTTTGATTGGTAACAAAGTACATACCTGATACATCCCATATTTTAATCCAAAAAGTGGTATAATTAGAGGAGAAATTCTACTAAGAGGGAAAATTGATGCAGATTTTAGATCAAATACATATTGTACTATTAAATATGGTGATTCACTTGGAAAAGGTTTTATGTAATATTTTTTTGATTGGGGAAGAATCATATGAATTTTAAAATGTTATGGGGAGAGATACTCTCAAATGCTTAAGTAATAAGTAATATTGTGAAGATGGAATCTACTAAGGGGGGAAGTTGTGGAAACCTGGATTATCAAAGAAATAAATAAATCATCAGATTTATAAGTATTTATTTTTTGGATTTATATCCACCATAATTTTATAAATAATTTTATAAATGTTTTCATTCGAAAATGGAATTTTTTTAATTATCTAAATTATTTTTTCATGAATTACATGGTTTTATTTAAAAGATAAATTTATTATCTGCATAAATTTAATTTTTGAAAAATAAATTCATTTTCTGAATCAAAAAATAAAATATAACATAGGATTACTTTTTGGTGGTTTTTTTTGAAAATGTTTATTTTTTGTTGAATAGTGAAAAAGATGTTTTTTCAAAACATTCATTTAATTTCATTAAATCATGTAATTTAAAAGTATCATTATCTTTTGCATTTGTTTTTTAAGTAATATAATATCTATTTCTCTAAAAATTATTATAATAGTTCCATAGTAATCAATATTTTATTTTATTTTTTTATATAACGATTTTAATGCATAAAAATGCAATTTTCTAAAAATTGTGTGTTATTGTGTTTTTCCATTAAAATTAAAAGTAATTTCAGAAAATTTTACAAATTGAATCTTGAAAATTATATTATATATTCTAAATCAAGTATTTCAAATTTATTAATGAATTTAGTTTCATTTTTTGTGTTTATTTATAGTATTCATGATGAAACTATATCCCCATGGTAAATGGTAAATTGAGTTAATTAAGGTAAAAACTAAGTGATAAGGACAAAAAAATATTTATTATTATTAAATGATTTTATGAAAAACATTATCACCTTATATTCAAATTTTATCTATTTAAGTTCCAATTTCCCATGATTAAGACTTTATAATATTTAAATATTTAGAAACATTACATCTTCTCCACTCCCCTCATTTATAAAAGGGATCCTACTATACTCCATTACTAAACCCGGTTTGAGCACTATATTTTAGAAAATACCTATAAAAAGAAACTCCTAAAAATTAATACCCATGATATAGACATTATTTAATTGTCTAATAATTAATCCTAGAAGGATTACAGTTTAATCCAACGGTAGAAATATGAGAAGAAGGTATAATTTTTAACCGACATATTTTTATTTTATTTCTTCTTACATCTCATTAAAATATTATTTTACCAAGATTAAATTATAACAAAAGTATCTTAAATATACTTAAATTTTATTATAATTATGTCAAATCCTTTTTTTCATATTCTTATAAATCATCTAAGAAAAGAAAATGTCACTCATTTGTACGTGTAAAATACCACCTCCATAAAGAGATGTTCCATTTTTTCATCACTAGATCACATGGAAGGTTGTAATGATTGAAAAAATAAATATATATTATATTTATGAAATAAATATGTCTCCAAAAATCTATTATATTACTTACATTCATACTCTTTTCATCTGTTGGAAATTATAATGTCACTCATGTGTACGTGTGGAATACAACCTCTATGAAGCGATGTGGTTAATTTTTCATTTTTAACTTATAAGGATTGGATGAAGGATAGAAATGATGAATAAATTTTTCATTAATAAAATATTTATAATTATATATAATTTAAATAATATCTATTGTATCTATTTTCTACCCATTATAAAAAAAGAAAACAACGTTCATCTTTACATACGGACTATCATCTCCACAAAATGTCGTAGTTCATTTTACATACTTGAATTACAATCTTTATTTTTTTAGATTATATTTTGAATGAATATTATAAATATTAAAAAAATAGATTTTGGAGATAATGTGACAATTAACCCTTTTACCACATTCAACTCATCGATGTAGTTTTGAGGTTATAAACTAAAGGAACCCAAAATGTCCAACGTGGACTTAATCATTTTAGTAAAAAAATGAAACATTGTATTAAATGAAATAAAATGAATAATAATAAAATTTAATTCAAATTTAAATGTCTATTTATCAATTTAGAAACAAATATAATTTTATTATTCAAGAGTTAGAGAACATATAAATATAGATGAAAATAAAGGTAATGGGGTTTTCTTTAAAACCTTATTTTAATGTATTTCATTAAACTCTTTTCCATTCATATCAATGTTCTTCAAAATGTTCCAAGTGTGTTATTTTAAATGAACTAAATATTATTAATGTTAATTTTCAACTAATATTAATTTTTTTATTAAAGTTTTAAAAATAAATCTTTTAAATATTTATCAAATTTGTCATTTTGAATTTTTTTTCAAAGTAGAAGAAAAATTCATTTCATTAACATATATACCATGACAATTTTTTACACCCTCATTACATTTATTTTTAATAAATATTCTTATAGATTTTCCTATTGTTATTTTAAATGAAAATATTTTTCTCCATATTCTTTAAACTTTTAGTCATAAAAATGTTTTCCTAAGAAAACTGAAACATTAACATATCTTTATGAGATAATTGAAAATGTTGTAACATATAGTTTTGAATTACAATGGGATTTATGATTAATGTGAAAGATATATGTCTTTTATTCATTTTATAATTCTTGGATAGTTTATATTAATGATGGGTGAGCATGATGTAGTTATAAGGATATGTTATCTTGATATTTCTCTTTTATCCATTAGGTAAAGTGAAGGGGTCTACTAGTTATAGGTTACATTGATGAGATATAGGAATTATCTGGTTATGAGATTCCATTTCAAGGGTCCTATAATGGTGAATATAGAGATGATTTCCCAATGTACCTTTTGGATATGATTACAATGATTTATAAAGATGATATATTAATTTAAGTAGGCAATAACATGAGTTTATGATTTTAAGGAAACTTTATTTCCATTATTTTTATAATGGTAAAAGGACTATTTTTCAAGGAAAGTTATTCATGAATTTACATTTTTTCCAAGAAACAAATAAGATTATGATTTTTCCATTATTATTTCATTTAGAATACTTCATAAAATATATTAATCAATTTACCCATTTTCATGAGAAATTAAATAGATATTTGAGACCATATGTTTATTTTGAAAAAATAAAAATTTATATGATTTTTTTTGTTTAAAAATTAATTAATTGGTTTCATTTATTTTACATAACTTCCTAATATTTTTTTCATCCCATATTTTCAAATTATTTTTAATAGGGCTTATAGATCTATTGAAAACATAATAAAGTCAGAGCTCTAAATTAGGGAGTTTCCCTGAATGAAGTAAGTTTGTCTCTATAAAGAATTTGTTTGGTGAAAAAAAGGATACTATATTGAAATTTCATCTTTGTTACATATTTTTTATATAATTACCTAAAACTAAAAAATGATCAAATATTATAAATTTAATAATGTAAAACCCTTATTATAAATCATGTAATTATGTAGTTTTTAAAGTAAAAGTTGTTATATTGATTATCAGAAGTGAATTTAATGGTTTCTAAACATTAACTGTAAAATTTTGTAACTGGTATTTCATCCTAAATATTTATGTAAAAGGTTTTATAGAAGAACCATATTTATATTCAATGATAAAAATGTTAAATAAATCTATTTTTTACTATACTAACTCACAAAACATTATCCCGTGAAGAATTTTCCTTCTGGTATTGATTTCATATTATCATAAATTTTTTTTGATATAAATATTAGTTAATCCCAATATGTTTAATACTCTACCTATTCAATACAACATGCCATAATTCAATGATCCTTTTATATACCAAATAATTATTTGTTACATGAAAAATTCTTGACATCATTCGATTACTTTGATACCATGCACATAAAGTTATGGAATACACAATATATTAACATGATGTTGTAAGATAAATTAAGCTTTTAATTAACTTTCTAAGATCTTATCATTCATAAAATTCCATGATTTATCTTTACTCAAATTCACAATATCTCTAATGGGTTTAAAAACATTCTTGGATTCTTACATTTAAAGTGTTGTCAAAAATTCCTTATAATATTTCTCATGTGATATGAAGATGTAAATTACTTTTTATATGACCTAAAAACCTTGAAAAAAATTCAACATTTTGATCATTGGAATCTCAAATTTAATCTTAATTTATTCTATAAACTTCCCATAAGCATATTCACCATCACCTATAACAAATATTCAATAAAAATTTTCAATGAGAGAAACTATAATAATTTACATGAGATAATATTTTTATTAAATTTTAATTTAGAAAATATCAATTATTTTAAAAAGCTATCTTGTTTAAAGTACCATGCCTAAGAGGACTGATTTAACCCTTAAAATGGTTTATTTAATTTTCCTACTGTATTACCATTACTGTCAAGTATAAAATCATTGGGTTTGTTAATAAAAAAATGTTCCATAAGATATTTATTTATGAATGATTAATTCTCATTCATTTAATAAAAATTTTAGCATATATGAGTTGTAACTACTAGAAACATTTTGATAGGATCAAGTCTTATGATAGGTGAATATTTTTATTTTAATTCTACAAATTCCACCTGTGAATATCTATTGCTATCTAATATATCATTATTCCTAGATATATTACAATTTTCATTACGCTTATTTCCAAATTCCCATATTTTTTCTATTTCATTCTTTCATATTGATCCATGATTAAGTTACTATGTTTTTTTCACAATATGGTCTAGTACTTTATTCATTTCTTTTATTCACTCTTTATTCCCTACAACTTCTAGTACTTCTTGCAATTCAACCTATAAAATAATTTTTTTTGGATTTTAAAGCCTCAACATTATTCCCATATACAATATAGCTTCCAATATTTGGATATTATTATAATATTTTAAATGATTCTGTAACTTCTAAAATCTTTATATTTTACCATCAATAAAAAATTCATCATCATAATCGTATTTAGAGAAAGTGTTAACATAACAGAGTTCATAATCATATTTCATTTCATAGTTTTTTATGGAATTTATAATGATAATATACATTAACTCATTAAAACCATATTCAATTACATACTTTTATATAGACTTATTTTTAATGATTGTTCCATAACAGGAATCAACCAACTTATGTAGTCATTTGTTCCAACACATGTAACATATTCTCATAAATGAATTTCTAATAAACATACATTATTTATCATTTTTTTTAAACATTCCCTAATTTAGATTCTAAATCATCATTAATAATGGAAACCCAAAAACATTGATGTATTTCAAGATATTTTTTATCTAATACTATATTTTATAACGAGTCATATTTTATTCTATTATCATCTAACATCTACACTGAACATGCATAAAAAAATACATATTCTATCTAGATGAATTTTAATAGTTAATATTTATATATTTTGGTTATTCCCATTTCAATAAAAATATTATTCTTCCTTTCAATGATTCTATTTAATTTGGGAGTGTAACTCTCACTATATTTATTTTTAATTAATTTTTTTATAGATAGGTTTCAAAAGAGTTACATGTGAACCATTTCTCATTATTTATATTGACCTTCATAATATAAACTCCAAACTCTTTCTTAATTACACTTATGAATATTTTGAGAATATCTTTAGCAGTATAGTTATATTTCATATACATGACTTTGGTCATCTTGATGAAATCATCAATGAAAGTGATATTGTAAAAATCACCCTATATAGATTTATGTCTTATAAGACTACATGAATCAGATAATATAAGTTCAAATAGTCTGGTGTAATGATTCATTGTAATTTTTTAACATCCATGAGTTATCTTACCCTTTAGAAATATTTCACATATAAAATACCTTTCTCATTTTAGTTGAGTTATGTCTCTCACCACATTTTCCTATGAAATTTTACTCAAATTACTTCAACCTAGATAGAAGTTTTTTCTATATGATAGTTTATTTTTATCTTTTGAACTCAGATAATATGAATTACTTTTCTCACCGATTTGGAATATTTTATCACTGGTTCTTTCTCCCTTTGCTATAATTTATCAATTTTTTGAGATTCTAATGATACATGAATTTTTCTTCAAGATTAATTCATTCACATTATCCAAAAGTTGGTCTGCAACTAGAAAGTTGTTTTTAAGCACATATGCCAATAAAATATCCATGGATTGGAGTTTATATACTTCAATATTAGGTGTACTAATTCTAAATAACATTTATGAACTTCCATTCCTAAAGGAATAATCTTCTCTATAATGTTTTTTAAAATTCATCAAAAAAATTATATCATATATCATATTAGAGGAAAAATAAATATCAAGTAACCCCATATTACCTTTTCTACTAGAATTCAATGAAAATTCTACTATAAGAGACTGAAATTTATTTTTTATATTAAGAAAACTCTTTTTTGGAGAAAGTGAGAACCCAAGAAGTTCAACATACAAATAGAAAACCCCAAAAAAGTTACCAGGACTACCTCACCTAGCAGATGCAATGTGGTTGTCACCTTCATCAATGCCTGAGCACTTGGAAATCTCATGTATTCATTTTTCTAATATAAGTGATTTCTATTGTAATCCCTTTTTCATAATTTCCATTTATTCATCAGCATAAGTACATTGTATCAGATGAGTAGTCATAAATTATTAAACATAATAACCCTTTTAGTCACACATTTCATAAATTTTTTTCCAGAGTTTAAATCTATTTCGATTAGATAGTCCTGAAAATTTTATGTTAATAGATTTTTTACTTTGTTAACTCCAACAATATGCATCATAGTTTTTTCTAATTGTTTAAAATTTTCACCAACTAAATTATGGCCTACTCATAGGGAGTGACATGTTCTAATAGAAAAAAATATTTTTGTGCCTGAAGATTCCATAGATCTAACAAAAGTCTTTAAAACATTGTCTACTATATTGATATGAGTTATTCATAGAAAAAAATGAGACCCATTGAAATTTAAAACTTCTAAATTTATCCAGAACAATGAAACATTTCATCATAAGTTACCCTTATCTTATATTGATGAAGATGATGATTTAACATAAATATTTTCAACACAAACATACAGATTTTCAATTATTAAACCCACACTAATAATAAAAAATTGATTTATCTTTATTTTTTTCAAAATAATATTTCACCTAACATGTAGAGATAAAATACTCAAGATCATGAGATGATTTTTGTTTAACATTAAAAACCTTGTTTAAATATCCCATCAACATTTTCAGATATTTTTCAATGTTAATATACCTCAATTTTTTCATAGAAAACTAATCTTCCGTATCATAATTTTTTTCATCCATATAATTAACATTATTATATTTCTCTACAACCATAAACATTAGTTTCATAATATCTTGAATGTAAGCATACTATTTTATATGAAACTATAATTTTCCATGTAACTTATTTTCACAGTCTTTATTAAAAAATGTATCTTTTTTATTTTAGTTTTTTCTAAATACATTAATCAAGTTAATTTCTCAACCTATTGCTACATAACTTTTAGTTACATGATTACTACTTCACTTTAAATATAAACAACATAATAGGGACACAATCCAAGAACCAAAGGTATAATTTCAATTAAAAAATAATCACATAAATAAGTTGTACATAATAGAAATTAAATGTTATTTAAACTATTCTTCTTTATCCTTCAATAGATCTCATGATCTCTTTAGTATATGCAGTCACATGATGATATAAATCTAAGAAAGTAGAGAGTGAAAATCCTATTAAGAAGATAAATAAGGGACATTAATCAATATTATATGCGTGACAATAATAAACATCATCATGTTATAATCATGGCATCATCATCATAATCATAAGGGAAATTTTTGATAAATTAAAGCATTGTGGAAAATACATAATAATAAAACATCCTAACATAGTGGTCAAACACCACACATAGTTGTGGAAAATGCTTTATCGTGTTCACTCATAACATATGTGAATAAATTTTTAAATTATAAATGTTTAAAAATAGAGCATCATGTTTATAAATATTATATATTATCATTCATTGCACATGGAATTTGTAATAATAGTAATCGTGGAATAAAACAATGAAAAGGTATGGGTTTCATAATTATTTCCTAGATCTTATTTTATGGAAAAATATTATATTATAAAACTGATAAACGAAAAATTATTTTGGAATAAAATAACATCATTCCTGAGTAGATAATGAACAAATAAATAGTAGACAAAGATATGTTTTATAAGTTATGGTCTTTTTGAAAAATCATTGTAAATGGATTAAAAAACACATAAAAAGGTATAATCATGTATATCCCATAATATAAATTGGAAAAAAATAATGGAAGAAAATTTTAAGGATATTATAAGAATATATGTATTGAAAATAGTGTGAAATAAAAGATATCCCAAAAAGGAAGTTGGGTCAGATAATTCCCCTTACCAAAAACCTTTCCTTATTACCTCAATTTCATGTCTCCTAAATAATAAAATTAGCTTAAATAAAACAAGGAACCATTAGTGAAATATTTTAATTTGTAGCACTATTTATAAATTATAATCATTGGAATATATTTCTTAATTAACTTTATTAGTGGGGAAACATTTTGATATCATGTTTTCCTTAAAAAAATTATTTTTTACTTCATTTTTTATCTTTTGAATAATTTCATGAATACATATGTAGAATAAATTTTAAATCTAATAATAATGATTTTATACATTTATATTTCATTGATACTTTATTTTTACTAGCCATAATTGTTTTATAAGTAATTAATTGGATTCATCATCATTGATAGTTAACCAACCATTAAGGGGACATTGTCTAAAGAGGAAGTAAAAGATGTATAACATATTCTTATATTGAAAATAAATTTTTATAGTATATTTAAAATATTAAGATCATTTTAATATAATTTATAATTGGTCCACAAATGTTTGAATTTGGAAATAGAATGATGATATGAAAATAGAAATTGAAAATGAAATAAAAAGACAAAAGGAAATCGCCAAATTCTTAAAGTGGTTCCTTTTCTATGACACATAAATTTATGAAAGAATAGATATTTATAACTCCAAAACATACCGAATTTGTATTAGTTTCTTAAGATAATATATTTGGGATGTTTATTGGATCTTGTATGTGAGGTGGGAGTGGTTTTTCAAGTGGAGAAACAAGGGTTATTTATACTTAATAAGAGAGGTATTTTTAGAATAAAATATTAAATGA
The DNA here is from genome assembly GCA_963277665.1 of Viscum album. Lineage (NCBI taxonomy): Eukaryota > Viridiplantae > Streptophyta > Magnoliopsida > Santalales > Viscaceae > Viscum > Viscum album. The sequence continues at coordinate 909,721,141 of OY728153.1, forward strand.
AATACTATATCAAAGGTAAATATTGTAATAGTGAGTTTTTTGACACTATAAATAAAATATAAATACAATAAAATTGTTTTAGGAATTTAAACCCCTTTATAATTTGAATAAAATATTTTATTAAAAGGAAAAGTGGAAAAACTAAATAATTGTTATTTTAAGTGAAAATTTTTGACTTTAGACTTCAAAAAATAATTTTTTGTTTTAGAAATTTAGTTTTTTTATTAAATGACCCATTTATTATATTAGATGGTTCTTTGTCCAAATTAAAAAAATTAGTATTTACTATGCTTTATTTCCTCATCATTATTTTATAAAACATGTGTATTTGAATAACAATATTTTTATTATACATAAAAAACTGATGTATTTCAGAAAATTACCTAGAAATCACCCTTGGAAAATTTTAATGTGATTATTTAAAAAATGAAATTAATTATATCAAAACTTTCTTCTAATTTTAATTTTTAAAATTAAAATTATTATTTTTACAAAATTCTTTGTAATATAGTTTTGTAAAAATGTGTTTATATTTTATTTCAGTTTTTAGTCTTATTATTTATTTCATGGAATTATAATATTTTTATTTACATAAAATTAATCATGATGAATATTATTGATATTACGTTTTATTATTTTGATGCCAAATTACTATTCCAACTGTCTTGTTACTATTCCCAATGACCAGGTTACTATTCCAATAGTCACATTACTATTCCAATGGTCATGTTACCTATTATAAATACCAATTCATTATATTATTCTTTATTCACATCAATGACAATAATGTTTATACATTTTGATTTTCAAGAATATCAATTGGTTTACTAATATTTTGTTTCTTTTATATAGTTTTTCTCATTGGGGTGATGTTTCTACTAGATTGGGGTGATCCAGATTTTCTAAATTTACTTTTTATATTTTATATTTCTTGCCCTATTGTAATTTTATAGAATTTTAATTAGTTTAGTTTCAGACTAATGTAATTATTTTTTTAATGAAATAAGTTGTTTTTTATTTAACTATATGTTTCATGTGTATACTAGTGTATAACATAATATACCACACATTTATTTATGAAAAAAATATACTTTATATAATCTATAATTTTATATTTTACTCCCCTTTATAAATTCCATACCTAAAATTTCAACTTATATTATTGGTACAGAATAGGCGATGGTACTTATTTTTCATTATTTCCTTTGGCTCCCACATTTCCACTTTATATTTATGGTTCATCTATAATACATTGATATTGTAACTTTTTTTATTGCATACAACTTTGTGTCTATGACCTAAGATATTCACCAGCTTCTTCTCATAAAAGAGTTCATTATCCAACTATACCACCTCTGGATTTAGTACATGTGAGGGATTTGGTATGTACTTCTTCAATAGAGGTACATGAAACACATAATGAATTTGATCCATATTTGGTGGAATTTCTAACCAAAATTCCACTACTCCAATGTTATTAAAGATATCATAGGGTAAAATGTACATAGGGATAATATTTCCTTTATTTCCAAACTGTGTTATTTTTTCCATGGTGATATTCGAAGGAAACCAATTTTTTGAAATTCAAATTCTAAGTTCCTTTGATAGTTTTTATCGATCATAGAAAATATAATGACTCTGACTAGATTTTATATAATGATGGATATATTAAACCATATATGTCATCTATTTCATAATATTGTGTCTATGTAGTTTTTTTTACCAAAAATATCCTAATAAGTAGGAGTTCTAATTCACATCACATACAAAGAATCATGTGGATCCATTAAAAAACATTAGTGGAATTTTTTTTGTATGAGAACTCAACTAATGGGTGATATTTAACCCATCCAAGATTAAATTCCATTGATAAGGATATCATTATTTACTCAAGTGTTTTAATGGAAATTTTATATTGGACACCTTTTTGTGGGTTGTAGACCATCCTAAAATTTAGTTCAATATTCAAATAAAATTGAAGACTTCTACAGAACATAAAAGTGACCCTTAAATCATGATCAAATAATATCGAAAGTGGTTTACCATGAAATCTGACATATTTATTTATGTATATATTATAGTGTTTTTCATCTAAGAAATAATCCAAAATATCATTGATGTTGGATGTCTTGGTGAGTCAATCGACCACAACCCATACAACATTGCTTCCTATGGATGTATTTTGGAGACTAGTGAAAAGTCCATGGTGATTTTTTCCCATTTCCATGATGTTATGGGATATAGTTGGTCATCCCCTTGTACTTTTGTTTCTCTAACATAATTTAATGAAATACCATGTAATTTTTTGTGTATCCTGTGATCTTCTTCTTCCTGTTTTCTCATGAGAGATTCTCTTGAATATCATGGTACATCTTGGAACATCCTGGATAGGTAGAGAAATATGAGCTATGTGAATTATCCAAGAAATCCCTTTTTTAATATCAGGTGATAAAGTCACACATATTCATGTTTGAAATTGAATGACAACATCTTTATCTATATGGAACTCATGAATATTCCCTTCCTTTACTGATTTTAAACTCTTTTGAAACTATAAATCATCCCTTTATTCCTTCTTGATCTTCACGTGGATTGATTGTTTGGAAATAATTTATGAAAGGTAGGTTGTACTCTCTACCAATATGATTTATAGATACATCCTTTTCATTTCTATGAATATAGGGTGTTTCTAAAAACACATCATGGATAGATTAGTTTGTTATTTTCATCTAAGTGTGTCATCTACCTTGATCGCCTTTCCAAGATAGTAGTGAATAAGAAAATAAAAGTCCTTGATTAGCAATAACGGTATTTTTTGGTTCATATTGATCTTATTATATGTGAATATCCACATTATAATCTTATGATCTACATATGTCACACTTATCACCATAGAGGTAGTTCCACCTAATCTTTAAGGTGAAGGTCGCAGCTACTAACTCCATCTCATGTGTTGGGTAGTTCTGCTCATGGATCTTCAAATTTCAAGAGGCATAGTTCGTCTCATTATTATTATTCATTATTAAACAACCGAATAATATATTTTAAGAATCACAATATATCATAAACACTTCTCCACTTGATGTTAGTGTGAGTATAGGCATAGTGATAAGACACTTAATAAGCTACTTAATACTTTCCACACATTATTCCATCTAGAGATACTTCACCCCTTTATGTGTTATCATAATTATTTGGAATGGAAATCATGATAAATTTTTCCAAATACATTGTTAGTACCCTAAAATGACAACAAAACTATGTATTTATGTGACACTAGTGGGTCTACGCCACTCCTCAATCTCCATTATCAATGAAGGGTCCATAAAACATCCTCTTATTGTGATCATGGGCCCCAAAAATGTGACTTGTTGTATCCAATAGTCACACTTATTAAAATTAACATTAATTTTATCCTTCCTCAATATCTACAGTATAATCCTTAGATTGTCTTCATATTCCTCCTTTCTCTTGGAGTAAATGAGAATATAATCAATAATGATTATAAAAAAATTATTGAGGTATTATATCAAGATATATTCATAAAATACATGAATATTATAGAGAATTGTCATGTTTAAAGGAAATAACTATGAATATATTGTCCATACCTTGTATGAATGGATTTATTCTGACTATATTCTTTATTTACCTTCAATTGAATATATTCAAAACAAATATCCACTTTTAAGAATTACTGTGCACCTCTAAGTTGATCGAACAAGTCATCAATCCATAGAAGGGGAAACTTGATATTTATATTGATCCTGTCGAATCCTTATAATATATAAATAGACATAAGTTACATTATTTTTCTTTTCCAATAGAACTGGTTCACCCTAAGGTGATACACTAGCGTATACAAACCATTTTTTTAGATGATCTTGTAACTACTTCATTAACACCTCTTGTTTGATCAAGGTAATCTGATGGTAAAATTTACAGAGAGATGTGGATCTGTATATAAGCTATATTGAGAAATATACCTTGAAATATAGTTGATGTGTAGGAAACTCTTCCAGAAACACATCATTTTATTCCATAACAATGTGAATTTCCTCAATTTTTATGCTTTCCTTTAACTCATCCATTTAGGTAATGTATTAATATTTATATGGTATCATCACCAATACCATTGATTTATTATACAAAGGTGATTCTTGATCTTCCTTGAATTTGGATAAAAGCATAGGATAGATCAGAATATGAAAATATATTTACTTTTCCCAATAGTTATATGTGTTTTATATAATACAAAATAATCCATTCCTATTATAGCATCAAATTACAAAAGGTATGTATTGAAATATATACTATAAGAATATTCCCACAGATACTAATAGAAAATAATGTTACATTTGAGTTTCATTTATCACAACACTATGTATTTTTATTAATATTTATACTAAAGATGTCATGGTTTTGATTCAACAATGATAGAAGATTTACAATATATAAAGGAATGTGTAGAACTATAATCAAGAAACAACATTCACCATTATTAATTGAATAATAAGTGTACCATGTATGAATTAATTTTATTTTTGAACATTGGATATGGTGATGGAATAGACCTTCCCTTTTTACTATTAGATTGGGAAGTTTATAATGTGGATTACACTCAACGACCTTTGGTTTAGTGATTGGATTTTATAGTTTCTTTACTCCATATAGTTGAAGCATTGAACTGAGGTTGGTTCCATTCCTTACTCCATCACATTGGTCTGATAATTTATTTCTCTTTGATATGAATGATATTGGCATCCTTCTATACCACAAGTTAAATATTTACTTTTCTCTTGGAGGGGATTATAATGATACATTGTCTCATGGTTTTAACATTAGAGGGTTGGATCTTACTTTCTTTTTTGTCATTTGATACACCAATATAAAACACCAACTTTTAATTTTTATCTCTATAACCATGGGTCTATTCACAAAATTTCATATCTACTTTGATATCACATCTAACTAATTCTTCATAACTCCTAATTTATAAGATAGCTTTACCCTTATAGAGGTGTGGTTTAAAACCACTGATGAATATATCTTTTTTGGTATTGCTTTTTATAACAAAACTTGAGGAGTATCTTATAAGCCTTGTGAAGTTTTCCTCATATGTCTTTACAAATTCATCCTCCCTTTTTCTTAATCTATAGTAATTATCTCTCCATGTTTATTTGAAGAGTTCAAGGAAAATATATTTTAAGAAATACTTTCTTAAATTATTTCAACTCCATCCCTTCAATTGCATCCTTTTTATTGGTATTTTTCATTAAGACCCTCCATTAATCATTGTCTTTATCTAAATGACAGATAAACGAACTACCATATCCTTCATAAAATATTGGATTATCAAAATTATATTCTCCACTGTGTTAAAAATCTATAAAGTGATTAGTGGATTTGAAGCCCCACTAGATTTTGGTGGTTGTTTATATATAAAATAATTGAGATACAACTTCTCCTTGGCTGAAGGTGGAGGTTCTACAGGTTTTAGGTTTTCTTCTATAACCTTATAAATCTAGGTAATCATCACAATAACATTTTGAAATCCACCTCGAATTACATTGGTAATTTCATTTAGATTGTCATTATATTTTCCCTCACATGAGTTATTTTCCTTGTTTCTATTCGATCCCAGAATATTATAAAATAGGAATGGTTTAAACAAAACAAAAGATAAAAAATCGTGAATAATTCATTTACTCTGTTGAAAAAATTAATTATAAATTCCTATATTATGGGTTCCATATGTTTATAATTTTTCTCAAATGATGCTTCTAGGATTATATACTATAATAAGTCTGTATATTAAATAATAATAAATACATTAGTTATTTATCCTTTATAATGGATCCTGTAATGTTTATAATTAACTGAAAAAATTCTCATAGGAGTGTCAAACCAAGTGTGTATGAAGGCCTATTTAATGAATTAGGGATGATCGATTCAAATCCCAACACACCATTTTCAAGGTTATTACCCCTAAGTACAACTATGTCATCTCCACATCCACCTGTAGTATCCAAATAGTGATTCCATTTCTTTGAAACCACACACTCTGATACTTTACCAAAACATAGGGTGTTTCTATTAAATATTTTGATTATCCCTTAGTTTTTCACTAAAATTTTCTAATACTAATTCTCAAATTAAATAAACCATTCAATAATACTAACTATAGAAACCCAACATTTCTTTACATGATTATTACAACACTTTTAAGATAAAAAACAATATAGTGACACAATATAGGATATATAGGTTTAGTTTATTGGGAAAATTAGGCCCATGAGCCAATTATACATAATAAAACATAAAAAATATTTAAATTATTATTCTTTTACCTTCTAAATATCTCATTATATACTTAGTTCATGTATTCACTAAAGGATACACATCAATGAATGTGGTGAGCAAAAAGGCCATCAAGAGAAGGAATAAAGGGTGTGAATCAATAGTACATGGATAACCATAATCCACATTATCATATAACAAGAATATTTTCACCAAAATAATCAGAAGATAAATATTAAATAATTTCATGTAATTTGGAATATGCATAATAATGAAACATCATAACATAGTGGTCAAATACCACACAATGTTCTGAACAAAGCTACCATCATGTTCCCATATAAAATTTGTTCATAAATTGTAACATTATAAATGATAAAAGATCTAGCATTATGTTCAATAATAATACACATTATCACATGAGATATACCACATTAACCAATTCATTAGAGGGATATATAGTTTTATGCCCTCCCGACACAACAAAAAATGATAATAATTATTCATTCCACATAGAACAATTAATAACCGTCGTCATAGAATAAACCCATGAAAAGGGATTAGTTTCATAACAATTTAATAAAAATTATTTTAATAAAAAACACATTGAGGTTATTAAATGATTAAAGTAAATTATATTTTTTAATAAAACATCATCATTCTTGAGTGGATAGAAAACAATTCAAGAGGATTCAAAGATATGTTCTAAAAGTTAAATTCTATACAAAAAGCTTTATAAATGGCTTAGAAAATATTTTAAAAGGGTAAAATATTATATATCCCCAAAATAATAGTGAAATAGTATTGGAAATAAAATTAAAGGATATTACGGTAATATCTATACCAAAAATATCATGAAAGATTAGATATCCAAAAAGGGGGATTGAGTTACAAAATTCCCCTTTCCATAAACCCCACTTTATTTCATTGATTTTTAATATCCAGTATAATAAAATGAGGTTCATTAAAAAATATAACTAGAAATTAATTATTTTACTTTTTATTATTATTCATCAATTATAATAATTGGATTATATGTCTTAATTCCCTTCATTAATGGGGAAACATTTTGGTATCATGTTTTCTTTAAAAATTTACTATTTTGTTTCAATTTAACTATTTTGTTAAAGGTAATTTATAAATAGGTAAAATTAATTTCAAAAGATTAAAATAAATATATTCATACATTTATATACCATAAATAATTTATTATAACCAGCTACATGGTTGGTGATGATGGAAGAACAAGAAACGTCCCTATTGGTGGGTTTTCGGCCATTAATGAGACATTGTCTATAAAGGAGCCACACGATGTATAATATATACTTATATTGAAAATAATTTATTTATAGTATATAAAAATTATCAAAAAAATGTTAAAAAGTATAATTTTTTTAAAAAAAAATTCAAATTATAAAATATATAGAGGATTTGAAATTAGAAACATAAAATGAAATATATAGACAAAAGGACTTTACCTTATTCTTGAAGTGGTTCCTTTTCAACAGCCCTTAACTTCTAGAAAGATTGTAGTTTGATTACTCTATAAATTTAATATGTATTATATTGTTCTTAATAAATGGTATTTGGGTAGAGGTTTGGATTTTTTTAATTAACGGGTGAGTGGTTTTTCAAGGGGAGGAAGAGGGTTATTAATATTTGAGAAGAGGTTTATTTTTATAATGAAATTTTTTATAAAATGATATATCCAAGTTAAACCACTTAATAATGAATTTTTTTACAAGATTAATAATATATAAATAAAATAAAATGGGTTTAGTACTTGAAACACATTTATAATATTAATTCAAATTTTTTTTAAAAAAAGTGTAAAAATGGAATACTGTTATTTTAAGGGAACACCTTTGAGTAGACTTTCAAAAAATATTTATTTTCTGTTTAAATATTAATATTATTATTTTTAAATAACGCATTAATACAATTAAATAGTTTCTAGGATGATATCCCTTATTTAGTATTTATTGAGTCATTATTTCATCATTATTATGCAATATAACGTGTGGTATTTACATTTTTTTTAACTATTGAAAAAAAAATTTATTTATTACCAAAAAATTAATAAAAAAAATTACCCTTAAAAATTTTCAATTTGATGATTTTAAAATAAACATTAATTTTTTATTTTTTTTCTAATATAGGATATTTTAATTTTTAATTTAAAAATTTATGTTTTTTACAAAATACCTAAAATTTTTTTATTAAAAATGGGGTTATATTTTCTCTGATTTTTTAATATTGATATTTATTTTATGGAATTATATTATTTTTATTCTTAAGTTACTCATGATTAATATTTTTTACATTACATTTTATTTTATTAAAATCTAATAATTATTCCAATGGTCATGTTACTATTCCCAAAGATCACATGATTATACTAATATTATATTTCTTTTTTGTAGTGTTATTATGGGTGATTATTGTAAGATATTGAGACAATCCATATTTTCTCGTTTTAATTTTTTAGTTTATAATTTTTGTTCTCCTGTAATGTTTGGAATTTTCATTGGTTTTGTTGTGAACAAATGTAATTATTTGTATTAATGAAATAATGTGTTATTTATTTTAATGTGTTTTATGTTTATAATACTATATACTATCACATAATATATATTTTTCACGAAAAAAATATCTTTATAAACTCGTGTTCGTTACAAAAATATATGTTCATGTATGTCTTATCACCTTCTTCTTATTCATTACTCAAAGTTTCTTTATACAATATAATATGATCCAGTAAGGTCCTAAACATTTCCAGATGTTATTCAATGGATAATATAATTTTAGTAGTGTTCACTCCCTCTTCTTTTCTCAACATACTTCTTCTTTTATTTTAGTTGATCATTTCAACCCTTAAACTAATTTGTTATTTTCTGTTAATGATGTTATCTACTTCTTATTCTAATATTTGTTCCCTACTCAACATCCTCAAACTGACCACCTTTCTTCCTTACAAAATTATTTCTGAAGGATTTTAATGAAAATAATATTTTTAGTTTGTTTTCACCCACTTTATAAATGCAGTATGTTTCTAGGACATTACTTACAACACATTAGAATGTTGATTGGTTGATTGGATGGTATATAGTGCTCTTATAACCATTGGGGGGTATTACCCACTCTATAACACTCTTATAGGTTTAATAGATGTTCATTAATACTTCCCAAATTCTAGTTTGGTATTTTTTACCACCATTCTGGTTAATAATTGAAACCACACATTTAAGTGAACCACTATATGTATTAGAAGTTATCCATATTTATCTAATTAATTTTTATTATTATAATTTAAATATAAACAGCTAGACACTCTATAATTTATCTCTATCTTAGGAGGTCGTAGGCATTTTGGTATTACTATCGGCCCCATAATAGTGTCTTACAACATATACCATGGAAGGGAATTAGATCCCCTGTGTTTTTATATCACTAAATGAGATATTTCATACTTTTGAATGTATCAGGAAAAAAGACTAATTGTTACCTAATAGAATTCTAATGCCATGATCAAGTGAATTTCCTTTGAATGTTATCCATCCAAGACCTAGGGATATATAGTGATTGAACGTCAAATCATAATATTAAATATCATTATGAATTTGAATAAATTACAATATAGTTTGGTTTTAATAATTTGAGATCTCCTGACATGACCAATCGATGAAGTTTACTGTTATGCAACAAAGATTCCCATTCCATAAAATGGGAGATAATATGTGGTGTTTATAATTCATGCACACAATGTTTAAAATTTATTTTCATTAATTTTAGAATTTAATTTATAATTCATACCAATTACTAATTACTTTGTTGTTTATGGAAGGAAAGTATTATTTGTGAAATTTAGAGAAGAAATGAAATAAAATAATTTCTAGAATCTTTCATGGATGGAAAATAATAAAAATAAATTTTTACGGAAGAGTTATAAAAAATAATCTAACATGTACAAGAATTCATATGAGATAATTAAAAGTGGTTAATCAGTAAGTATTGTATACCAAGAAATGTGATCGGTGTATAGGAGCATAGTGAGTTCGGTGTTGGTCAGTTCCAGGTAGTTCCTAGAAAATTTTCAAGAAAATCTAGCACATATTGGCACTAGGAATGATGAAGATCAAGTGTTATGGTATGGGTAGTGATCATTTAATCCATTAGTTTCACCCACACGTATATTAGGAAGTTCTAGCACCATGCATGAATATATGTGTGGCAAGTTTACATGGTACACTATTCATTTTTTACTTAAAATCCACTGTTATGATATAAGTCTCACATCTCCCTCATTGTACATTATGTTTATATCACATCCTAGACTATATGTTTCATTCAACCACTGGAGTCCATTGTAGCTATCACTAAGGAATCTTGATCTCACCCCCGAGAATCCAAGAATGTCTCGATACCACCATGTGACATTATTATAATCATGTGAATACTATAATGAGTCTCCTCGATCACTAATATAGTCTTAAGGAATTGTATTATGATTACGATGATGTATTTATGATTCAATAATTCACACTACGTTTCACTAGTTTATATTGCATTCTCAGTCATGTTTGATATTAACGGAAGAAAATATGAGATTGGAAGTGTTTCCATGAGTTTGATACTCCTCCAAACATAGAGAATTATATTGTGTTGTGGTGGAGTAGTTTATGTTTCATGAATATGGAAGGAAATAATGGTTATTTTTTAATGAATATACAAATAATTGAAAGATTTTATTGAAACTATAAGTATAAAGAAAAAATTGAGGAATTGAAGAGATATAATGTTTTATAGATTCATTCTGTCATTGATGAAACTATTTTCACTGAATAGAAAAAATAAAAAATCAAATATATAAAAATAAAATTAATGTTGTGAGCCTATTTTCAAAGCATATATAGTTTAACTATATAGAAGCATTGAAGGATGAAGTTGAGGTCAATGATTTTTTTTAGGTTCTCACATTACGATCCCTTATAGATAAATGTATGAAATTTTGGACATAATATTTTTCATTCTATTAGTACACTTATATACTATGAGAAACATTTTCATATTGATATATTAAATCGGCTACACGTTCTCTTCTTGATAATATTTGATGTGATATGGGATATTCCAGGAGGAAGATTAGAAATTTAGGGCTAGAATATATATTGGAAAGATAGTTTATTGTATGAGGAATTAAGTGGGGAAAAAGTGGGTATATCTCAAGGATAGTTATTCATTACAATAGGTATCCACTATGAATTTAAGGAATCAAATTTTAGGGATCTTTCCTATTTATGTTCATAGGGAGGATACAACTGGAGTTTTATTAATATTTTGTATATATTTATTTTATTCTTATACCCATCATGGATATAATGGGAGGGTTGGTTCTTATGTAGGATCTTGTGATGTTAGGGTATTTATTAGTAATTTAATTCTTTTTGTGATCTCATATTGGGTTCTTACACTTACTCATTCATTTTTATCTTTTATTTTTCTTTTAATTCATGAAACCCAATTTAGGGGGTATAAATTTTGATTCATATCTCTTGGATTTATATGATCATGACTATTTCCTTTGATTGTTAGAGCGAATTATATTTTGAGTAATAGGGTGTGCAATTAACCAGAAAAACTATGTTAGTTTCATTATCTATTTAAACATGATTTTGGTTTATTGAATCTCTATGTAATCTGAAGTACCTATCCATGAGAAAAGGTTAACATAGTGGATAGATGGTTTTCACCAAAACAAACAGATTAAATAGTACTTTATTATAAAAAAAATCATAAATTGAATCATCTTTCTTATACTTTCTTATTTCATATACATGAGGTTATGAATTCTCTATATAATTGACCTTTAATTAGTTAGTCATCTGTTAGTCAAAAGAACTATTTCATTCCATATTATTGTATTATTTATTTATTGAAGTTTGTTTTTCCTTTTTATATAGGGTTTTGATCTCATGTATTTCATTCTAATACTACTTAATTATAGATTTAGGTATTTTTATTCTCATTTTTTTATAAATTTATAATATTTTTTTAATTCCATAGGAAGTAATGATTCCCATGGAATCCCTATGATTTTCATCTCGTTGTCAAAAACTAGGTTAAATAAATTTAAGTCAATAATTTATGGGAAAGTATTATCACTCCATATTTTTTTATTTTTTTATTTTATAGTATATTTATAAATTTATTCCATTATACTCTTGGTTATTTTAGAGTTTTTATAGTTGTGACAGATTTTATATTCACCAATCTAACTAAGTTGTCTATCAAAATTATGTATCTCAAAAAAAAATAGAGGAAGCCAAATAATTCAACATGAAAATAGAATAAAACCTTACTAGACCTATAATGAATTATGAATCTATAACCATGATATTTAATTTAAGTAATATCCCAATACATGGAGATGATAGTTGTGGAAGATGATGAATCCAAGGTGGAAACCTAATTGGAATACATCTTTATAACTAAATATAATTTGACTTATTATGAATAATATGTATTACTAGTCTTTAGGGAAGGAAAATTTACTATTAATAGACCAAAATAATTCATATAATATGAAGATGAAATTATGCCCTAACAGGCTTATCTAGCCAATGAATTTCATCTCTAAATCAAAGTCAATCCAATATCTTATTTCCCCATTAAGATAAGAATATGATGAACTTAAAAAAAATTATAAATAATTGTATGATAAATAAAAATATGAAATATAGAAATAAGATATGGTATTAGTATTGAATTGATGATGTAAATTATTATCAATAGATAAGAGTATGTAGATGAAGAAGAAAAAAGTGAAGAAGTGGTGACATTAGTTGAAACTAAGAAGATCATTGAATATTTTGAATAAGTGAAACCATAAGAAGAGGATAATGAGGATTATTATCTATATTTGAACAAATTATAACTTCCTTCCTGTACATAAGATCCTTTAACTACTCTTTTCTCATAATCAATACTTTATGCTGAATAAAATTAATTAGAAACAATTTTCTACACTATATTACCTAAAATAGAACTCATAGTTAAATCTATACTAGGTGACAATTTTCTATACTCAAATCATGTGACTAAAAAAGTAATTTTTAGATAAATTACATTAACAATAGAACTTTGTATGATTTAATACATGTTTTTTATTTATTTAGAGGATATTTAGAATAAGTTTATGATTTATTTTCTATTTTTATTAACTATTGTAAAATTCCCATATATCTTTTTAAGTTTAATTATAGTTTATCCTTGTTCTTTCAACCAGTTTTTTTCATTTATAGGTTTATAGAGATCAAGTCATAAAATAAGGTAGAGTAGATTAATATCATCTTGTAGAATGGGGAGTGGTATTTTGATTCTTATATTTTCACTCCCCTATATGTTTTCAAATCTATTTTTTAAGAAAAATTATAGTCCACACATAGTATTTTTAAATTATTTAAATCTAGGATATAAAAATCAAATTAGTAATCACACAATTCCATGTTTTAGATTTTAATTTTGATGATATTTTCAAGGAAATTTAGTGTATTAATGATTCAAGATAATCATATGGGTATCAATTTGATGAATTGTGATTTTGAGAGTCATGTTAGTTTATAAAGAAAAAATTTCCCTTAAATATTTCCTGGTTTGAATTCATAATGTTTATGTGGATTAGTTTTTTAATTTTAGTCAATACATAAGGGATATGGTTTTATTATATGTTCCCCATTCTTCATGGGATTCCAACCCTAATTTCTATTATCATTGTTATATATTTATTGATAGATATATGGGAATGTGAAATCACTATAACATGAGTTGTTATGTTATCAGAGGTTTTTATTTTAAAAAGTTACATTAAATATGATTATGCATTTATATTTCAATACCATTATACTGGTTAAAAATCTTTATATTTTTATCATTCATTTATCCTATAGAACCCATGAATTACCTCATTAAGAATAACTACATTAAAAACTCCATTTTATCCTTCACATCCTTACTCTTGGTATTTTTTCCTAATATTCAATGGTTTATTTATGGGGTATAGTTTTTTCCTAGTGGAAATGGGATTTTTCACCTTAATGTAAATATGTGTGGGTGTTTCATTGGGTATTTAATGGTTTATGAATATCATTACATGTGTTTCATTATTTACTCCCTCTATAAAAGGTAGAATCATTTAAAAAAAGAAGTGAAAATGAAAAAAAAATATCAATGCTGATAATCTTTGCGAAAAAGTGTGATTTGAAGAAATAATGGAAGAAAACAGCCTGTTTTTCATTGCATATTTCATATTAATAACCCTATTCATTACATTTTTGAAGTGGGGGTCATGTCATTACTTTATAGGCATGTCTTCCCTTGAGATTGATTGTATATCATGCATAGTGCATAGGGGTTAAACACTATTTTTTATCATTGAATTTTTTACATCTATTCATAAAAAACCTAAGACTTAGAGTCATTTAATACTTATCATGATGTTTTAATGATGAACTTTGATATTTTCATTTATAGGATGGATATTTGATGTCCTTTCAAGACTATGGTTAGCATATATTTATTTAAGGTATCATCATAACATTATTTTAATTTTTTCTAGGAGTTGTGATAGAAAATAAATTCATTGTGAAGGTTGAAAAAAAGATTCATTCTTAGATATTATAATATAAAATTATTGAATAAATTTTAGGATAAGTTTAATGAATTTTGTATGTTTAAGAGTAAAAGTAATAATTGACATTATTTCATTGAAAATAGTATATGAAAATATGTTCTAATATAATGATTGAATTAATACTCCCTTATTAATGATTATTTTTTTTGTTACTTTGGAATTTAAATATTTTTATCATGGTCATTATTTTTTATTTATGTGGTGATTTCTTGTGTGAGGAAAATATTTTTTTATGTGTGAGTGGGATTTGATTTCTATAATTTGTGTGAAAATGTTTTACAATTTAATTTTATTCTTTTTAGATTTAATTTAATCATTGTTTATAATTAATCATTGTTTAGTTAATTTATGTTATGAAACGATTATGTTTTAATCTTAGTGTAAAAGGAATAAAAAAATAATTTCTAGAATCAATATTGGCATGAAAATTTTATAAATTACTTTAAAACTAAGAGTTGTAAAAAATAGATCAACTTAGCCTAAAGTGTCATAAGAGATCAATCTCTATGGAAAATAATCAACCATTTTGTTATTGACAAAGTGGAAGTGTAATAAGATAAAAATGATCCAATACTGAGTGAGCTTCATGTAGTGAATTAAGATACAAGGGGATATCCTGATGCATGTCAGTGTAGGGCAGGAGAAAAACCAACCATGGAAATATGATAAGTGCTTATCTGAACCATCAGTGATTCCCCTACATATATTATAGAGAAATAAACCCATGAATGAATCAATTTAGGATGATTTTATATGTTGAACTATTTATTTTTACCTAAAACCCATCATTTTAATATGAGACCCAAATCTCCCTTATTAGAAATTATTCTCATTCTACATCCTTATCTACACTTCACATTCGTCCCTCAAATTCCTCTATTACTGCCATTATGGAATCTTGAGTTAAATTATAAAGGCATTGTGAGACATGATACTTCAATAAGATATTCTTAGAACCCCGCGAGTTCTAAAAGGAAGCTCCTCCAGCCCTAATAAGTCTTAAATTAATGTTATGATGGTAATTATGTATTTATGATTAAATAACTCACATTATGTTTCATGAGTTCATTTTTTTGTTCTGTGCCATGTATAGATTCAAAGGAATAATGAATGAGTGTGAAATAGGTCAAATTAGTTCAAAATATTATTTATGAGCTCAAAAAATTTACAAAAATAGATAATTAATTTACACTATAATGGAATAGTTTGCACCATGTACATACAAAATCATATAAAGTGATGTGTGAATAAATATTCATGTTTTGGATGGATGAATTCAAATATGAAGATACCAAATTCAGATCTAGGATAATGAATAATACATATGTTTGGAGTTGATTTATTTTTTGGATGATATTTTTGTGTAATGAGAGAAAAGATTAAAAAAATCAATGATATAATATAAGCATTCACATTGGAAGTCTCAGTTCACATCATAGCTAGTTCGAGCATGTAAGAGAAATAAATGATAAATTTTAGGTCACAACATGGTTCATGGTTTTCTTACCATGATCTATTATAAACTCAAGAATGAAACTATAAAATGAAAACAACTCCTATAGAGACTACCCTTACACACTGTGAGAACTACATTTTTACAAATATACAAATTCATCTACACCTTCTCTTTGAAATATTCTTTGATGTATCTTATGGGAGTTTGAGAAGTAATATGACACAAAGGGGAGATTATTTATAATGAAAACTACAATGTAAAAAATATAGGATAATGTACGTTTTATAAAGTGGAGATATGATGGATATATCATAAGGATAACTAACTATATTAGAGAACTGATGAAGTGATTTCAATGCATTTAATTATAGTTATCTTCCTCACCAACCCACTAAGGGAGGCTACTTCTTGTGCGGTTTGTAGTTTTTATTTCCTTTTTTATTTTATTCATACCCATTTGATAGATAATATGAGAGGTTAGTTTTATTTTTCCTGATTTTTTAATGTTAGTGTATTTATTTTAAATTAATCATTTTTACGATTTTATGTTGGATTCTTAAACTCATTCTTTCATTGCTCTCTCTTCTTTATATTTTAATGAATGATCTTTATTTGGGGGTGTTTTATTCATATATTTCATTTATATGAGCATAATAATTTATTTTTAGGGTTATATTTATTTCTAGTATGAATCATTGCGTGTGAATTTTAGTATTATCATTGGTTTTGTTTCATTCTATCTTTAAACATGATTTTTGATTAACCGTTATCTAAGTAACATGAATTACACGACCAATATAAAAGGTGAGGCTGGATATTGGAGAGTGTCTACCCAGACCAAGGGATTCTGTGGGACTTCATTAAGAAAGATTCCTAGCTTTCATAATAAATTTTTTACTTATTTGTTTCATGAAAACGAATTTTCAATTTTTTGGTAAAAATAATATTAACTTGGTTTCCCTTAAATTCATTATCAGATTTATTTAATTTAATATTTTCACCATAGATATTTAATTAATGATTGTTTTTTTCTATCTATGTTGTTTAAATCTCAAGTAATGTAATTATTTAGAACATAATTTTCTATTTAGTGATTTCGGTCTCATGTTTTATAAATCTATAAATATTAGTCTCAGTCCATAGAAAGTAATGACACCTATAGGCCAACGAGTCATAGGGTGAGTGAGGAATATTTATTTAAAATCTCTTTTAAATTATTATATAATTTTTTAACTAGGAAAAGGAATATATTATGGGGGATTAAATGTAATAGGAGGTTTGAATATGATTGCATACCCACATGTTTATTGGTAACTAAATGAGTAAGGGAGACTAGATGGATTTTGGATTGCACCTAGTAGGAGGAACATATATTGATATCCACCCCACATCTATTGGTAACTAGATAAGTAAGAGTGAATGGAAGTATTGGGGCATTCACCTTGTAGGATTTACTCATATGATTTCATTATTATAAAATGGGTTAAACCGGAGACTAATCATGGCTAATATATTGGGATTCCCTAATAGATCAACTTATCTAATAATATTTGAGTATAATAAGATATGAATTAGGGATATACCTAATACCCCTGTTGGAATGGTACCCATGAGGGATATCTAAGAAGATGTGATGCCCAGGTAGTCAACCCAAACCAAGGGGTGTCTATGTAGAAAGACCTAGGTAAAACTAGGCTACCTGGGTAGAAACTAGGGACAATTGGAACCCTAATTTGGAGGTCTTGGGGATAGATTTTCTTAGTATGGGGCCTTGGAATATGGTTTTCATTTATTTGGATTCCTGGGTTATGTTTCTCCCTATTTGGGTTTCCTTAGATAAGTTTTACCCATGTTGGTAGGACTATATAAAATTTAAACATAGTAGGGGGTCTCAGAAAAGGTTTATGCTTGAAGGAAATATTGTGAAAAGCCTTACACTAATAGGGGGAATTGTATAAAGGTTCACCCAAATAGGGAGGTTAAAGAAATGGTATACCATTGAATGGGGATCTAGATGTAGGTTCATCCTCCTAGGGAGGTTGACATGAAGGTTCACCCTAATAAGGAGCTTGAGATAATGTTTCCTTAGTTGGGAGACTAAGGTGATAGATTTCCCTGATATGTTTCTAGTGAAAATGATTTAACCAGGTAGGGAGGTCTATGTGACTAATTTACTTATTTGAGTTCCTTGGGGGAGGGTTCCCCCTTGCTAGGATCCTCAACGATGATTAGGGAACATGATTCTCTTGTAAGAGGTATCTATAATAAATTTTGTGAATGTATATTGTACCGTATTTCACCATTGATGTGTCTATAAAAGGATAGAAGTAGTGGGATCTATTTAAATAAATAGTGGATCTAAGGCATGATGCATTATGAAGAGGACCTTAGTGTATTAATTAAGTGTAATACTGGTTTATATGAAAAGGAGTTTCACGTGCCATCCAGAACCATAGTTAACAAAACCTAGGCAAGTGGACCAGGGCACGATATACAATGGGGAATGAACTAGGGAATTTAATATAAGGGAACATACATATACTACTCTTTATCATGAAACCATAATTTTTAAAAACCTATTAATACATTATATAACCATAAATGTAGACCAGGGTATTCAATTAGGTGAAAAAAACAAGTGAGACCGATGCTTGGAAAACAAAATATTCCCATATCTAAATGTTTATACTATATTTTATTTTTTTCAAGAATAAAATACAAATATAATACCATAAAAAGTTATTAATATTGGTTCAACACCCCTTTTCGTCCAAAACAAATGAAATATATTACCGACTCCTAGTAGGAGGTTCTCATCACCACATAACTACGTTGAGAATTTTTTTGATGGGATATCCATCCCTTGATGTGTTGGTGATCATGTAATTCATGGAGATCCAATTTGAATATTCTTCATGTAGAATTATAGTTTTCCACCTATACTTGACCTATATCATTTGAGTGAGAACCATATATTTAATTCTTTAGAAACGTTCGCAGAACAAAAATTTTGTGATGAAAAAATAACCCCTTATAATTTGATTTGTTCATAATGAAATGAACTAAATTATATGGTAAAAAGGGTAAAAAGGATTATTACATGAATATATGATACTATTTTCTATATGGATCACTAGTGGAAGGCTTTTTCCCAAGTGGAATGATCGACTCAAGGATTTAGACATCCTAACACATGTTTAATAGAGGAAATCTTATCTTGATGTGGTAGGGACAACTTATTGGATATTAAGAGGAAGATATTTAATGTTTCATTTTACAGTAGACCTGAAATAAAATTTTAGTATGTCACTATTTATCCTATGAAAACATGAATCATGGAATATGTGATTCCTGATAAAGGGGTTGTTTTGTGGATAAGGCTAATAAAATGGACAAATTATAATGGTATTATCCTAGCGTAAGGTTGTTTGGGAAAATAAAACATGAATTGGTAAAATCCTAAAATAAAAAATATTACATATATAGAGATCATAAGTAAGTGAATTAATTCATATAAAATAGTCCACTCAAACTAGTTTAAGATCTTAGAGGATGGACCATTTAGTCATGTGGTTTAAGGCCTTGCAAAGAGGACCTTGTACCCTCAAATGGGCCATTTAGACCAACATATTAAAGAAAATATGGTGTATTTATACTTTTAATAATTTAATAGGCCTAAAGAGAACATATCTATAACACCGTAAGATTTTATGAAATACGTTTTTGAAAAAAATTAATTTTCTTGATATCTTTTGTTAAATGTTACATCGAGTTTTATCGAATTGAGAAAAACTATTAATATTATTATTTATACATGAACATTTTTACATAGATGTTAAAATTAGAAAAATGAATAGTAATAACAAAATTTTAAATATTAAGGATAATTTTATTTTATAAATAAGACATACTGATAAAAAATTACTTAATTTTTATTAAAATATTTATATGTTTTGAAAATACTATTTTTTCCAAAAAAAATTGATATCATTTAATTTTATAAAAAATAATAAAAATAGTTTTTGAATTTCATAGAAATTTGTTTAATTTTTTTTTTAAATTTTTAAAATCAGCATATAAAAATTTAAGTATCGTGAAATTTTTGGATTTTTCAGAAAATAGCGATTTTTCGATGAATAGTGAAAATAACATTTTTTGTTAAAAATGCCTTTTCATTTAAATAAATTAAGTAAATATAAATTCCCATTATGTTTTGAATAAGATTTAATGTGACAAAATTATTTTTTTGTTATATTTAATCCGCCTAATTACTTTTTAAGTAAACATATACTATATTTTAGTATATGTTTATTTTTAGATTTAAAAGTGGATTTTTCTAAAAACCAGTTTAAAGTGAATAATGTTTCTCTTTTTAAAATAATTAAAAAACCCTAATGATGAAATAAAAAAATCATATATTATATAAAAATGAATATTAATTTAATTTTATATAATAATTATTACTAGTTACATAGTTGATATAAAACCATCATTTTCTTAAAAAAATATCTGAAAACCCACTTTTCTATCACATCTTTGGGTCTCATTTTAAATTAAATTTTGAACTTTTTGTGAATTTAATTTGTTAAAATGGATTAAATATTTTTAATAATAATAATTTATGTTATTTAATAAGTTCAAATTAATTTTTGTCATAATAAATAGAAAAATATACATGTTTTACTATAGCTAAGCTAAAACAGATTTACAAGGGGTTAAACCAAATAAATATATGTTAAAAATACCTAAAAAATATTCTAAATTCCATTTTCTGAACATTTTTAAACCTTATAACTTATAATTTTTATAATTATCTATTTGTGTTCTTTAAGAAATGTAACAGATGTGGGTAGGCCTTTTTATTTTCAAAAATTAGAAGTGTGTCACTCACCTCACTTATAAAAGAAAACCCACTCTCCTCTACTCTTCACACCCAAAAAGTAATTTTATTTGAATATAACAGACCAAATATATTCCTAAATTTCCTCTCTATTACCAAGATCCATTATTTTTATCATAAAAATATCTTAAGAAGCCATTTGGGGCTTACATAAAGAGATTTTCCAAAGAATATGTTTTGTGCCAAACCGAACATCTTTATTTTATTTCTTCTTCCACCTAATTCACATATCCTTAATTTTTTTATATAATAAAAATATTATCTCCCATATATTTATATATTATTATTTTTATGTATCAATATAAATCCATCTTCTATTTCATAAAATGGGATATGAAATCATCATTCATGTGTACGTCGGATATCTCCTCGGGGACTGATATTAATCATTTTCCATCACCACATTACATGGATGTATATAATAATTAATATATATATATATATATTATTTATTATATTATTATACTAATGTATTCTTAATATCACAGGTAAATTCTTTCTTTACATTCCTTAGAGGATATGATAATGTCGTCTGTGTGTATGACAAACTACCACCTCATGAAGTGATCTAATTCATTTTTGAATAACTATTTTAATGGAAGGTTATTATGGTAATTTTAATGAATATATATGATAAATATGAAATAAAAATTATTTTTAAAA
The DNA here is from genome assembly GCA_963277665.1 of Viscum album. Lineage (NCBI taxonomy): Eukaryota > Viridiplantae > Streptophyta > Magnoliopsida > Santalales > Viscaceae > Viscum > Viscum album. Next base: position 909,743,149 of record OY728153.1, read on the forward strand.
TATATTATATTATTTATATTTCTTTCATTTCATCTATCTAGAAAGTGGAAATAGCGTTCATTGTGTATGTATGACCTATAGTCTCCATGAACGATGTATTTCATTATGTATCTATAACTTTAGTACATTACTATAAATACATATATAATGAATTTATATGATATTTATTTAATTTTTAAAATTATGGACATATATAACCATTATCAAAGTTAGTGGACCAAAAATAACAAATCAAAACATTCAAGAAAAACAAGGCAGTTATTACCCGAAATGTGATTTTGACATGGAATAGTGAATAAAATGGTAATAAATGGTCATAAGTAAAAAATATATGGTATGACATATATAATTTTGTTTATTTAATAAATTTATAATAAACATATATTTATTACACATGAGTTCTAAACATGTTTAATGGATTTTGAGATTGGTGGAATGGGATTTCCGTGTCACTTTTATTTTTTTGTGGACAGCTGCCATATTCACTATGTATTTCAGTTATGTGGTATATATAATAACTGTTAATGTATTTTATGATTATTATACTGAAATTTTTTAGTATTTTCATATCTATTTTAGGATCTCTCTTCTATGGGGGTTAGGATTCAGAAGTTACCAAAGTGTTAAGGGATTTGGGTATCATTTTTCCTTGTTAGAGATAAACTTTATGTTATACATTATTATATGATATATATATATTTCACATGATACATATTATACCATGAATAATTTTAATGACATTAAAATTTTCATTTGATGTTATTCTTTAATGGGTCCTAAAATTCCAGAGATATAACATTGGTAATGGTTTGATGTTATAATCTCTCTATTTATCGGGATTGTTTAGGATTATTCATTCAAATATGATATATTATGATATATTTCCCATGAAATTCATTAATTTTATTATACTCTTGTTATTTCAATAAAATAAAATATTTACTTTCATTTTACTCTCTTTATGTAATCAAGGGACCAAAATAATGCATTTTATAAATATCGTCTTTATTTTTCTCTAAAGAAGAAAAAACCTTTTCTTCGATATATATGTTTTCTAAGAAAATTTTAATTTTGTACGATACAGAAATGATATATTAAATAGTTTTACCCATTTTTTTATTTTTACAATTATTTTTGAATGGAATATACATTTATTTTTCCAAAAAAAGCCCGTTTGGATTTTAATAAAAATTTGAATGGAATATTATTTTTAATGTGCAAGAAGTGAATGTGCTTTTCACCATCATGATAATTATTTTCATTTAATTTTAATTTATAAATATTTAAGGTTATTTTCAAGGAAAATAGTTTCCAAAATTTTTATGAATTTCTTATTTTAAAATTTTATTTTCAAATTAAGGTTACTTTCCTCAAGAAACGTTTTAGGAGATTTTTATTTCCAAAAACCTTTCTATATAAAATGAAATCCTTTAATGTTGCATAATATTTACTAGGTATATGATCCATTTATTCCGTACTTATTATTTATCTAAATGTTTTATTTTTATAATATAAATATCTTTATGAAACCCAATTCTTTTCCATGGGCTTTGATATAATGAAATGTTCTATAAAACTCATTTATTTTCATGGGTTTTGATATGGTAAATGATTTATAAAACCAATTTATTTTCATGGGTTCTGTTATGATGAATATTTTATTATCATGTTTCACACATATGTATGATTTTCATTATGTGAAGTTTTGTACCGATATCTCCCTCCAATTCCATGTGTAACGATTTATATCTCAAGATATAAAAAATACTAGAATGGGTTGTGAACCTGTTTAGTAAGGGAATTTGTTCACTATGATAGTCTTATAAGTGATCCTTGAATACTAAGATAGTTTGGGGAGTGAACCCATTCCATAATCATAGTCTTATCCATGATCCTTGACTACTAATGAAATGAATTTTTTATACTTATATGTATGCCCCAATTCCAGGTCTTATGATAATGTTATGATCTTATAGATCATGTTCTTCGATAAAATTTTGATTTGGGTATTATGAACTTCCAATATTGACGTCATAACTAAAGAATACAATATTTTACATGTTGAGTATGGTATTTAAAAGTTATTACCATGTTCTAAAAACCTTATTATCACATTATGTTGTCATATATCACTTTTTTACCCTTATTGAGAATCTCATCTCACCCTTTCTTATGTTTCCTTCCCACAGGTTGTGAGGATATATATTATGTATGACATGTTTTAAAAGGGTATTTCTTATAAAGAACTTAGTAAGAGATTACGTATCTCATTTATGGACCAATTATTTATGTGTACTAATTTTATAAGGCACTAAACCTAAATTATTATATTGTGGATCTTTATGTTATGTAATGAATAATCATCTAATATGATGTAAGGTTTATGTGTGAGAAGTTTAGGGTCTTTACAGTTGGTCTCAGAGCATTGGTTTAGTTAACCATTGAAAACTATGACAGGAAAACCATATTGGGATCCCTAGGTATTTGTATAATAATATGTCTAGGGATATTACAAAGAATAACTCTAAGTAAGAGTCAACGTATAAGAAAAATTTCCTAGAATTTTTGTGAAGAATAGAGTGAGTGGTTTCCCTGAAATTATATCTCTATCATGACATTAAAAGTGTTTGTGGCTCTATAAAAAGGGTACCTAGGGATAAGAACACCAAAAAATCATTTAAATGGACTCAATCATCACACGGTGAATAAAAACATGCCTTACTACACATATAGTTTTAAACACCCAAGGGATATGCTATGGAAAATCAAAAATTTGTTATAAACCATCAGGATGGATTTAAATAACTCTTATGAATGATTTATGTTAATCCAATAGATTAAATAATTGAAACAAATGTGTCTTTATTTCGACATCTTATCAGTTATTATTCATGATTATGCAGTTACCCACTATGATTATTGTTTCTAAAGCGACAATTTTTTATTTAATTAAATTTTTAGAAACTAAACAAATTGTATTAATTTTGAGTGTATATGAAAATTCAATGATTTTCCTCCTGATAAACCAAATTTTATGAGATGTGGAATGAAAAATCTCATTTATATTCTCCCAAAACATTTTCAAGCTATAAATCATGCTAAAATTATAAATAATAAATTGAGGGAATAACATTCTATTGAGTCCTTCATAAGGAAATGTCCACTATATTTTAGGGGTTCTATCAATCCACTCATTTCTGAGCAATAGATTAGTAAAATTGAAACTATATCTTCCATTATCCAGTGTTTGGATCATGATAAGTTCATTTGGTTTTCTATCATTTTGAAGGATAAGAATATCAATGGTGTAATATTATAAAGAATATGAGTCAACAAGATGAAATTGACTCCATAAAATTGGATTATTTTAGAAAGTTATTTTTTAATAAATGATTTCCTTTTATTATTTTCATGATAATATAGTAGATATTAGTTGTGTTAAAGTAGAAAAATGATGAATTTGTTGGAAATTATGGGGATAATTTTAAAATAATTGTGAGGTATGATTCTGATATTACCATCTAACCTGAAAGTAAGGTCGATCAATTTTTCAATAGCTTAACACCAATTCTCCTAAGGGTGTTGTCCATAAGGTACTTCAATAGCTATGAGGAAATCGTTTGTTGTGCTCTCGTGCTATAAATTGATATTTGGGTTACAAATAAATTGTATGTTTTTTATAATAAATGAAATATGGAATTAAAAGGAAACTCTAAAGACTCCAGAAAAAAGATTATGATCCTTAATTAATGAGAAATGTGAGAAAGAAAACATGGTGGATATTGTATTAATGGAACTATAAAATTTTTTATTTGTGGGAAAGATGGTCATCTAGTAATTTATTTCCATGTTATGGTAAAAAGTTAACTAATTATGTGAATATATATAATCTATATAGAATTTACCATCCACACTCCAGTGTTTCAAGTGAATGGAGTATAGGAATTATGACAACTAGTGCCCCAATTTGAATGTTAATGAATATAATAAATGTTAGAAACCTATAAAGGATAGGTGAAAAGGGAAATATCATAAGATAAATATTTTTGATCAGGGGTGTGATTACGATGTGGTGAAAAGTACACCTATAATCCACTCTAGAATTGTTAATTTCTTATTTGACTATAGATATACCAATTCATTCATATCTAAAGAGTTTTCTATGGGTATCTAGATTAAACCCAAATTATTTGATGTTTAATTAGTATCTGGAACCCCTAATGGTACAATGACCATATCTCAATTATATGAATCCTCTATGGTAGAAGTTTCTGGGAGTTTTCTTCCTAAAAATAATGTTATTATTCCTCTAGTTGAATTTTGTGTTATATTAGGAATGGGCTGGATTTTTCTACATAATTTTCACATTAATTTCCATGGAAGGTAATTCATGTTTGATATTCTTAACCAAACGATAATATTTTATCTATGTGATAATAAATATGAACTTCTAATGGAAATAACTTTCATTTTTTGTGTTTTTATTCCTATTAAAATGGGTGTTTATCGAAGATGGTTGGGGAGAAACAAAAAAATAAATGATATTTATATTATATGGGAGTTTGATGATTTATTTTCCAAAGAATTTCCATGTCTTTCACTAAAATGTGAAGTTGAGTTCTCAATAGAACCCATATCTTGTGCTACACATTTTTCAAAAACCGCAAATAGAATGACCCATATTGAGTTATAATAATTGATGAAAAAACTTCAGGAGAACCTTGATAAGGGATTCACTCAGCCATGTGTGTCATCTTGGGAAAAACCTATTCTATTTTTTAAAAATAAACATGGATCGATGATATTATTCCTTTATTATTAAGATCTAAATAGGATCAAAATCAAGAATAATTATCCTCTACCTCGTATTAATGACCTATTTGATCAACTGTAAGGAGCTCAAGACATTCCCTAGATTGAAATTTGTTATTTATATCATCAATTGAGGGTCAATAATGAGAATATACCCAAGACAACATACCATACAAGGTATTAATTATATAAATATATATTGATACTATTTTCTCTTACTTATTCCCCCACTATCTTTATGGATTTCTTGAATATAGTCTTTAGATATTTCCTCAATCAATTTTTTGTAGTATTCATAGTTGATATTCTCATATATTAAAAGATAAAGGAAAAGAATAAAAATCACATTATAATTCTAATAAAGACCATAAAGAAGGATAAATTTTATGAAAAAATAATTACTTTGAATTTTGGCTACAAAAAGTTTCATTTTTAGGTCATATAATCTCAAGAGAGGGAATATCGGTAGATCAATCATTGGAAGAGGCTATTTAATGTGGGACCAAACCATTCATAGTGACTAATATCTGTAGTTTTCATGGTTTATCAGGATATTATCAATTTTTATAGATAATATTTCATTAATATCTTATCCACTCACTATGTTAACACAAAAAGGAGCCAAGTTCCTTTTGGAAAATAAATGTGAGTAAAGTTTCAAGGAACTAAAGAGATTATGAGCCAGCGTACTTGTTATTAAACCACTCATTATTTGATAAGGGTTTTTTATCTATAGTGATGCATTTGAAAAAGGATTGGGATATGTACTTATTTATAATGACATGGATATAGTTTATTCCTCATAAAAATTCATGGTTCATGTGAAAAATTACCCAACATAGGATTTGGAATTGACTGGCATAATTTTTTTATTAAAAACATGGATACATTATCTTAATGGTGAAATGATTAATGTATATATATATATATCGATAAAAAATGTTTAATGTATATATTAACACAGAATGAGTTGAATATACACCAAAGAAGATGGCTATAAATGATTAAATATTTTGACTTTTCAATTCATTACCACCTTAGGAAAGTAAACGATGTGGTCGATTCATTGAATGAAAAAGTATCATGATTTCCAATCCAAGATAAGGATCACAAAAGATCTAATATTTTTTTATTTACATAGTTTGGATTTGTAAATAATAAAAGAAGTAGAGAAATGTCTTCTTGATCAATTGAATACTAAAACATCTATCCATGTAAATATTAAATAGCGTTTGAAGGAAGATATATATCTTGAGTGGAAGGTTATTGATGTTCCTTATATTAAACATGATCATGATGGATTAACAATCTTTAAGAAATGTGTATGTTTCCTATCCATACCATATTTGAGGATTGAGTTGTTAGAGGAAGATCATAGTTCATCATTATCTATCCATCCTAGAATTTTGAAGATGTATAGAGATTTGAAAGAGTCTTTCTAGTGGGATGGAGTGAATAGATATATCATAGAGTTTTTATCTCGATGCTCGGTATGCTAGTAATTTAAATAATATAGACTCAATTATAAGGGTATGTTACATCCATTAACCATACTAAAATGTAAATGGGAAAACATCACCATGGATTTAGTCTTCAGACACCCCAAAACATTTAAAGGGGATAATGTTATATGGGTTATAGTCAATCACCTTACAATGTCAACACATATTATCCCTATCAGAGAATATTTCTCGATGGATCCTATTTCCATGATATACATTAGAGAATTATTAAGGTTTCATGGAGCTACTCATTCCATTATGTGTGATTGAGATCGGAGATTTACCTTGATGTTCCACTAAATTATTCAATAAGATCGTGATACAGAGTTGAGTTTTATCATTTCCTATCATTCATAGATAGATAGTCAGTTTTATAGAATAATTAAAAACCCATAGGATATGTTGATATATTTTTCAACGGATTCCAAAGGTGCTTGGAATCAACACCTTCCTCAATTTGAGTTTCCATACTATAGTTTCATTCACTCAAGTATTCGCAAGGGACCTTATGAATCCCATTATGAAAAGAAGTATAAATCTCCAAAAAGATATAATTAATTTATAAAAAGAAGTCTATTATTAATTGAGATAGTTTAATAAATGGTATTGAAGTTTATATTTATTCAACAACACGTTGAGGGTGGGCCAAGGTTAATACAAATGTTATGAGGATGATCAGTGACATGATCTATAATTTGAAGTTGGTGATAACATATTTCAATGAATTTATCCATTAAATGTGGTAACTATATTTTTAAATAAGTTAAAACTAATACCTATGTATATTGATACCATTAAAATTGTTGATCATATTTAGATAGTGGACGATCTATTGGGGATTCTAAAAAACCATTCCCAAGTCCACGATGTATTCCATGTATCTCTCTTTATTAAATACGTACCTGAATCATCACCTGTATTAAACATAGAGTTTATAAATCTAGAGAAAGATATTTCTTATTAGGGACAACTAGTGGAGATTCTAGATCAAATAGAGAAAGTGAAATGAATCAAGTCCACTCACATTCTCAATGTTTTTTATGAAAACCATCAGTTTGGGTAAGCTATGTGGAAACTTAAGCATATGAAAATATAGAAATCTACTTATCTATTTTTATTAGTGTGAGAAATTTCAAAGGAAAAATAATTTTACGGGGTTTAGAATGTAATCTCTAAAGATTTTATGAAATGTGTTTTTTTAATAAATTTAATTTCATTCATAACTTGCATTACACACAACACCTAGTTTTAAACAACCAAAAAAAAATATTAATATTTTTTTTAAATTTCCATTATTACAGAGACTTTAGAATTTTTAGAATGAATATTAAAAACAAAATTTTAAATATTAAGTATAATGGTTTTATATAAAGATCATTCTGATAAAAAAGTACTTAATTTTTAGTAGATTCTTTATATTTTTTGAAATACTATTTTCGAAAAAAATGATTCTATTTCATTTTGAAACATATTATAAAAGTAATTTTTCCCACTTTTAAAATATTTTTTTTTAAAAGTAAAATTAATTTTATAAATCAATATAACCGAACTAAATTAGGGTATTCTATTATAATTTTTCATAAAGTATTGATTTTTTGGGGAATAGTGAAAACACCGATTTTTATGAAATATGTAATTTAAATTAAATAAATTAAATAAATAGAACATAACATTATTTTTTTATGATAAACTAATATAAAATAATTATATTTAATATTTAATCAACTTAATTATTTTTAATTATCTTCATAATGGGTTTTAGTATATGTTTTTTTAAATATGATTTTTCTTTAAATGGTTTGAATGTGCATAATTTTTAACATTTTAATTAATTAAAAACACCCTAATTAAAAATTATTTAAATTAAATAGATAAATTATATATTAAAAAATATTACTAAAAATTCATAAAATTATTTTTACTATTTATATAGTTAATATAAAATCATTATTTCCATGAAAATACACCTCTTGAAATATTTCTTTTTCATCACATGTGCAGGTTTAATTTTAAATTAAAATGTTCTATTTTTGTGAATTTAATTTTAAAAAATGGATTCATATTTTTTATCATCAAAATTTATATTCTCTAATAAGGTCAACTTAATTTTGTTTCATAATTAACAGTGAAAATAGTAAAAACAATTCTACTGTTGAGGTAATAACGGATTTATCCGGGCATAAACTTAAAGGATATGGATTAAAATAACCTAAAAACTTATATAAAATTTATTTTCTGACAATATTATGATATTATAATATGTAATTATCAATAATGGTTCATTTGGGTTCTTTTTTTATTTGAAAAATTTGGATACACTTTTTTTATTTTTAAAAATTAAAAGTTATCCACTCACTTCACTTATAAAAGGCCACCCCCTATCAACTCCACTCCATGAATTAAAATAACTTTTTAGCAGACAATATCTTCCAAAATATTTTCATTAATTCCATAAACATGACATATATCCTTTATTTTGAAAAAAAATTCATCCTAAGATTCCTTTCAGAGCATACATAAGGAGGTTGTCTGAAGAAGAGGTATTGTACTTAATCAAAAATCTTAATTTTATTTCTTTTTAGAAATCCTTCAAACATTATTAAATTATTATTATTTTATAATAACAAAATTATATCCCATATACTTATATTTTATTTTTCTAATTTAATAACTTAAATCAATATACTCTTTTGTCAAATAGGGAACAAAATTATCATTCGTGTGTACAACAGATTACCCCATCAAAGGCCGATGTTATTCATTTTCCAACACCAACTTACATGGCTAGATATAATTATATATATATTATGATATTATTATAATTATTTAGTTATTATATCGCATATACCTTCTTGATTTCCATTCCCTCTGGAATATGATAATGTTGTTCATGTGTACAGTGGACTACCTTCTCGTAAAGTGATGTGATTCATTTTTCACTGACACTATTTGTGGAAGGTATTAATAGTAAATTTAATTAATATATGTTATATATGTTATATAAAAATTATTATTGAAAGAAAATTCATTTTTTACCTTTCTTTCATTTCATCGGTCAATAAAATGTAAATTGGTTTCATGCGTACTTATAGCCTACCATCTCCAAAATGGTAAATTTAATTTACTATATATAACGTTTATATATTAATATAAATATATGTATATGAATATATATTATATTTATATCAGGATTAAAATTAAATATTTTATGGAACCATAATAAAATTAATAGGACCAAAAATAAGATTTCAAAACATACACAAAAACCGAAGTAGTTATTGCCCATAATGTGATTTTAACATGAATTTGTTAATAAAAAGGTTAAAATATGTCCTAATTAAATAATATATGGTATGATATATATAATTATATTTATTAAGTTTATTTATAATAAACTTATATTTGTTATAGGATATTTTCTAATGTGTATTACAGAAGTGAGGACTTAAGGTAAGGGGTTTCCGTCTTACTTTTATTTTTTGTGAGACATATGTATATTCACCATGTGTTTATTTTATATGTTATCTATAATTAACATTAAAATATTTTATTATTCATATCATAAAAACTATTAGAATTTATATTTCCATTTAATTCTCTCCCTTCTATGTGGTTTACGGTTCAAAAGTTACCAAATAGGTAAGGGATTTTTGTCTCAGTTTTCCTTCTTTGGTAGATAAGTTATGTTTCGCACTGATCCTGTTATATAATGTGTATATACAAACCATTCGACATTTTATATCATAAATATATTTATTTTCAGGATATTAAAATATTTCTTTGATTTCATTCTTTAATGGGGCCTCTCATTCAAAGGATACCAAAGTGGTAAAGGTTTGATGTTACAATCTCATTGTTTTCATGATTGTTTATGATTATTCTTTTGATGATGAAATATTATGATCTATTTATAAATAATGTAAATAAATATATTATAAAATATTAATATATTTAAAATACAAATTTTCCTTTTATTTTACTCCCTTTATGTACTCAAGAGACTAAAATAATTTTTTCTAATAAAAATTGTCTTTATTTATCTCTTTGGTCAAAAACGTGTTTTCTTCCATATCCATGTTTTCTAAATAATATTTTCAAAAAAATTTAATATTAAAGAATTTATTTATTAAATAATTTTTAAACAATTTTTTAATTTTTTCAATGTAATTTAAAATTAATCTTCATGTCATTTTTGAAACAGTGTATATTTTTCTTCTACCGAAAATGTTAAAGGAATCTTTATTTTAATGTGTATGGAATGAATGATATTTCCACAATAGAGGAAATTATTTTCCTCTAATATTAATTTCTATTTTCTTATGTTTTTTTAATTAAACATATTTTCAAATATTTTATGAATTTATAGTTTTAAAAAATGCGATTTTAAAAGAAATGTTACTTTCTTCCAGAAACATTCGAAATTATTTTTCTTTCAAAATAATTTTCTATAGAAGATGGAATCCTTTAATTTTACATAATATTTTCTAGGGATATGATCCAATGGTACCATATTTATTATTTTTCTAAATGTTTTTTCTTATAATTACAATATTTTTATGGGACTCTTTTCTTTTCAATGGGTTATTCTATAATGAAATGTTCTTTGAAACCAATTTCTTTTAATGGGTTTTGTTTTGATGAATGATTTATGAAACTCACTTATTTTCATGTTTTATTATATGATAAATGTTTTATGTTCTTCTGGCACACATATATATTATTTTCATTATGTGATGGGAGGGACACATATCTCCCTCCAATGCATTGGGTAAATATTAATATCTCAAGATATAAATAGGACTATAATTGAGAGTAAACCCAGTTCAGTACAGGACTTTATCCACTATGAAAGTCTTGGGAGTGAACATTAACTACTATAATGGTTTGGTTAGTGAACTTATTCCACTAAGAAAACCTTTTAAATGAGCCTTAATTATAAAGGAAATTTTTTTATTATTCTTATGTGTATATTGTAATTCCATGTCTGATGCCAATGTTATGTTTCTATGGATCATTTTCTTTGATTCCCTAATAATTTATGACTTCTAAACAACCAATATTTAATCCATGATTCAAAATTATGATATCTGATATATAGGTTATGGTTTTCAATAATTATGATAACGTTATCATACCCTTATGCTCACATTATGTTTTCGTATCTCCCTTGTTTACCTATACTTAGTATCTAATATAACTATTTATTATGTTTCCTTTCCAAGGTTTATGAATAAATTTATTGTGTATGATATGATTAAGAAGGTTTATAGTAATAAATATAATAATGGGAGATTACATTGATCACTTATAGATCAGTTATTTATGTGTCCATGTTTCTGATGGCAGAAGACCTAAATGATTCTGGAATATATCTTTATGTCATGTAATGAACATTCATATACTAAAATATAATATTTTTTATGATATGTTTGGAGTCTTTAAAGTATCAATTGTTTTCTGGGATGGACAGGTTTTTTCAATGAGATTTATAACCATTGATTTTCCCCATAATTATTTTCTAATCAATTGATGGGGTGTCTTCGTAGCTAGGAATATGGATTTTTCGTAGGAATCCCTTTATGGGTTTTCAATCATAAAATGATTTACAACATTTATTTTTTTCAAATGCTAAAATTTTTCCTAAATTATACAAGGTTCATGCCTAGTGAGTAGAGACTCTAATTTTTCTTAGGATTTCATTTGTTGGGATTCAAATGGGAATGTACTATATATATTTCCATTAGTGGTTTATGGTCTAGAATTCCATAACAATGTTACAAGTTTATATGGTAATTTTTCTTACTAAAATGTGAGGTGGTATAATTATTATAATGTGTGTGATAAATAAGATGGTAATTAGGCAAGGACTTATGTTATTAGTAAATAAAACCTCATGAAATTGTGCATGATGTTTAAATTAATTATTATTAAACAAAATGATATTGATATTTAAGTTAAAATATAAATGACCACATAGGGTGAGGTAGTTTATCCACAAAGGGAATGATAACCTGAAATGAATTGTGATTCTAGTTCCAGTTTAGATGATATCATGGTTTTGGACATGTAGTTTAGGTTCATTATGATTAATTCATTTTTTTCTTATGGTTTATCTTTACATGATAAATACAAGACACCTGATAATTATTTTTCATGAGCTTGATATCATCCCATGACTTTTTTATTTCCCATGTAAAAGTCCCAAATCATGGAATCTGGGGTTTTAGGGGAGATTCATGCCTATATAAAATGGGATCAAGAACAGAATTCCATAATATTTCTTTGAAAGTTGCTATTATAAAAAACTGTGTAAAATCAATGGTATTTGAATCCAATTGAATATTTGGGTTATGGAAAGGTTAAATAAATAAAATAGGAATTTTTCATTTAATGGGAAATAAAAACTGGTGGGAATAGTTTTATGGAAAAACTCCTTTTTAATACCCAAAACCTACATTACATGGTATAACATTTAATAATACAAAATACCTTTGGAGGTTTTATTTCCTTGAAATTGGGAACATAATACATATATAAATATAAATTTTTTCAAATACACTTCATAGACTTATTCAAAGATTTATCATTGATTACTTTCACTATATTTCATTTTGTGGAGACATACATCAAAAGAAAGTTGTGTCGATAAATCCCAATAAGAGAATAAAAAAATAAACTATTAACATGTGATCATAAGGGATAAAAATAGGTAATGATCATAAGAACATGAGTTATATCATAATATAATGATCATGAATCATAACCTGAATATGCGGGAAAAACATAAAAATGAGACATTCATAAGTGTATCATGAAAGTTTATCACCAAGGTGTTATAAAACAGAATTACCAATTTTATTCACAAATGTAACATAAAACATTTTATTTGTAGAGATTAATTCTTTATCCAATGTATTATATTTTTCTTAGGTTGTAACCTTCATATGTATAAATTTAGGCATGCCAAATAGATCATTAAAAAACATGTAACTAACAACTCATTGGAAATAATGAACATGTTTCATGTAAAAGTCATTAAATTAATAAAGGATTAAAGACATAAGAATTAAAAAAATTAAACCATTATAAAGGTATAAATATTCAAATTTGGATGTACTGAATCAATAAATTGTGATTAAATATTGGTGAATATCCAATAATAGATAACTGGGTTGGGTGTTCACAACATTAGGATATTTCATAAAATATATATAAATTCCGGAAATGATTTTTAACATCATGACTGATATTCAATGAGTATTTTGGATAGTAATAATGAGAGGGTATGATGTCCTTTCATTTAATAAAAGAAAAAAAATTAGTAATGGAAAAATAAAAAGTTTAATAAAATAAATTAATTCAATATTTATAAGACATATTAAAAAATATGCAATTGAATGGGAAAAATATGAGGAGAGTTCCCTTTCCATAAAGAGTTGTTTCTTAGAAATTTGGGATGGAACCTTAACACCATAACGAAACCTTTTAGAGACTTTTTATGTGATAATATTACAAGAAATTTGGGGCTAATGGATTTGGAGTGGACAAGAATGGTTGGATTTGTGGGTATTCAAAGTAAAAGAGGAGGAATTATTTAAAAATTTCAAAATATATGTCTTTAAATTATAAGTTTTGGAAAATGGAAAACCATTTTAATGAAAATGGTTTTATAATAAATTATTTATTTGGAATTGATATCCAATTTTTAATATTACATTATCCATGTAAAAGTAATTTTTTCACAGAAAATTGTTTTTTAAATCATAAATTCTCTTTTAGACTATGGAAATTCATTTATAGGTTTGGAATTTATTTAAATCCGTAAAAATAAATAATATTAATTAAATAATATATTTTTGAAGATAAATATTGTAAAATTATTTTTAAATCCCAATTATATATTTATAATGTGAATATACATACCATATATTAGAACATATTTTATATTTTACCCAAAAATGTAACTATCTCATAAAATTATAAATCATTTACCATTGGCCAATTTTCACATGTTGGCTTCAAAAATTTCATAAATTGTATTAGAAAAATTTTATAATCAAGGGAATTTTTTTTTAATTTAAATAATTATTTACTTAAAATCAATATTTTTAATTTACTATCAAATTTCTAACCCATTGTAAAAATATATATAATTGTAGAAAAATATTTAATAAATAAATCCTGTCATTTCAACCTTTTAGAAATTATAATATTTTTTAAAAATGTTTTTTATGATAAATAAATAAAAATATAATAATATCTTTTCTTAAAAATTGTAATCACAATCCCTTTTTTAAAAAAAATATTTAATCATATTCTCTAATACTATGAATTATAAATATATGTTTAAGAGTAAATGAGAATATATAATCAATAAAAAAAATTCATTTCTAATATAATTGAACGTTAATATTACTAGGGCCTAGATATGTAACCCCTTATTACAAAGTAGTGTGATCTAAGGGTAAGGTATGAGATGGTGGTAGTTTCATGAGGTTCTTTGACCAACATTAATATAGTAGTGGTCTTCATTACTAAGAAATTCCCTCATAGAAAATTTCATTGGGGGCATCACTTGTTGAAGCTCTACTTAGTCATGATCTAGATAAAAAACCAAATGATATGTCATGAACCATACCCCGAGGCCCGTGTTGTGACTATCTCAAGCCCACCTTCCATAGTCCAAGGGTTAGCGACTAGCAGCGAAAGGCATATCCCTAAACAATGGGAAGACATTTCCTTTAAACCTAAAAACACACAGTCCAGGAACACAATGAGCACAACTCACATAGTAAAACCGCAGTAATAAAAAAATGTGTACTGAAAGTAAAAAGGGTGAGTACTGTAAGAAAAGGAGACTAGAATACAAGCCCAATTGAAAAGTACAACAGCAACAGAAAAATTGAAAACAACTCCTAAGATATTCCACCAAGGATCCTATCGGAAGGGTTGGTACAAATCATCTCCACATCTCTCTATGTATACTAGTCACCTTTGTGTACCACCTGGTCCTTGTTCCTATAGTCTTAACCAAACTGCTCGTTGTCTACACAATACACAACAAGGTGCGGGTGAAGCCCGTGCAGGGGTGAGTATAATAATACCAAGTAGGGACCCCAATACCCCCATAGGTCTCTCAGAATTCCAAAAAGGAAAATCAAAAATCATGATCTCAATAATAATGCACAAATAAAAAGACTCAGGTCAAACAAGGTATAAAACTCAATGATCAGGGTTAAAGATGATTAGTCTTAATAAATATCATTTTATTCCATTAGGATGTTCCACAACTGAACAATGTAGAATTTGTTCTATTTTAGATCCACACAAAATCGTGTGTCGCTGATCCACGATGGGCAACTCTAAGGCTAGTCCTCACTGGTTTATGCACTTCTTATCCACACTGGGTCACTACGATGTTGATCCACACAGAGTCACTATGATGCTAATCCACAAAGGGTCACTGTGATGTTGATCCAAACAGGTTCTCTATGATATTGATCCATACAGTTTCTCTAATATCATGATCCACACAGGGTTTCTATGATGATGATCCACAAGGGGTTGTTATGATGCTGATCCACACAGGGTATCTACGATGCTGATCCACACATGGTCTCTCTCTAGTTGAAATCCAACCATAGGATTTTTTCTCATAGCATGCTTGATTCTGGGAGAATATCTCCTCAATCATTCATTCATATTTCAACCTGTAAAATTTCTTCGAAAAATAATACCCATGGGACCACCCCGTTATAGGGGTCCCAACCTGACAGATAGCACCTTGATCAGACACCTGTTCTATGCGATATGGGCACTTTTGTTAAAAGGGACTAGTTGGGTTCACGTCTGATAAAACCCATGTCTCACATAAAACTCCATAAAACTCACTTAGAGTATCTACAAAGGGATGCCTTGTCACAAGGGTACTTATGTCATAGACGGCGCGTTAATCAGATGCTCGGTTTTTTAGTTACAAACCTTTCTGTAAAATGGTGAGGGTGGTGATCACACCTCAGTCTGTCCCATCTCGGTCGAGCCTTCCGGAATATGAAAAAAGGACCTCTTCAAAAAAGGGGTCCCAAATCCAATAACTGTGTGACAAATGGACACCTGGTTCATCAGTTATGGGCATTTATTTATTCGGGGGCTGGTTGGGTTTGAGCCCGGTCCGACTCGGTCTGACCGGCTCGACGCAATGGTTTCTGGGGTCTACCTGACCTCTCTCAGGGTCCATCCCATTAAGGGTCCTTCATATTCGCTGGTTCCGGCCCATCGAGGTCTGCCCAATTGTTCGTGGGCCTGGGCCTTATTTGACCCGGCCCGCCGGCTGGTGCTTGGCCCCCCTACATTGGCTCACTGGGATGCAAGTCCTACCCATGTCCATCCCAGTCCTATAGAAGGCGGATCGCCTTATCCATTGGCCAGGTAGTTGCAGGGCCATTTCACCCAGCTGGTGGGGTACGGCGCCACCACAAGAGAGGGTCGGCCATTTGGCTGACCGGTTGCCTCCAAAGTAGCGTGGCGTAGGGTCATGCCACGCCCTCCTGTAGTGGCCTGCTAGTTGTTTCTATTGCTACCAGCTGCGCCTGCAGGCACCGCCCTTGTCCTGCATGGCCAGCTCGGGCTGGCCTCCTCTGGCCGCTACGGCGCACGACGGCGCACCGCATCCCACCACTTGTGGCTAGTCGTCCTGGGTCCTCTGGCAGCCACCGACATGGCTTGCTGGTGGTTTATTCTATGGGCCACCAGACACACTCTAGTTGTATGTTTTTCATGTCATCAATTCTTAAGAGGCTCTCGGTTCACCCTCACCACTACGTGTCCTCTGGTTTCATGCGGCCGCTCCGTTTGGAAAACCATCTCAGAAAAATAAGAGAAATACCGAAGAGGTTGAGGGTTCGAGCCTTGTGTGTTTGGCTCGTTCCCTCCACATTAGCATCATATCAGGTGGTCAACTATTTATCTCATAAAGATGAACTTTAACATAATTCCCCCTACCTAGATAAGATGTTTGCTGATGACGATTGACTGAACATCCTTCATCATTGTCGTCAGTTCGTGATTATGTGGTGCTCGTCACTGCATGCTGAAACCGGTCTCACCCTCCAAGTGGTTGGCATCATGGTACTTTTCCAAAGCTTTATCTCTTGGTGAAGTTGTGAAACACCCCACCCCAAGAACCATATAAATATAAGGGGGATGTGGTGGGTAACACTTCGAAAAATTTACGAGGTTAATTTAATTAATGGACCACCCAAATTCTCAACAGTGCAGTTACAAGTAACGGAGATTCAAGCCATTTAATGGCTTGACATATCTTTTGTCTCACCACAGCTTCTCGTCCGTTGGAGGAAAGGGAAAAGAGAAATAAAATAACATTGTTATATTATTTTTCTTTCAAATTTCCAAAAACTATATTTTTCTCCCGACATTCTGCGTTAAAAGTGAAGCCTCCCTTAATCAAATACTAGATTTATAGATTCAATAGTTCCCTAAAATTTTTAATTCAATCATCGGTTCAAAATATAGAAAATTCCACCCGCACGTTTACAAAGCGTACCTTAAAAAAAGTTCAGAAATTCATTATGGGCACTCCAGGCCTCAGAATCACGCACCACCAATTTTCGCAGACTCATAATAATTCAATATAATTAAAAAAATTACATGTTAAATCTAGGAGTTTAAATTCTCTCCACCTTAGGGATATTCATTTTCAAAAGCCACAATATAGACTAAGGAATCAAATGTGGGTACTGAGAACGAATCTAAGCCTCCCACTCCCATGTACTCTCCTGTAGGTTCCCATGCTGCCAGTGAACGCGTACCAGAGGGATCAATCATCCACAAAGAAACAACTATTGTCGATCCTCAATCACCATTGGAACCTCTTTAAATGTCACCCCATCATCAATGTCTAGCTCCCCCTGGTCAATAAAATGTGATGGATCATGCACGTACTTTCTCATTAGAGACACGTGGAAAATTTCATACACCTGATGCATATTTGGTGGAAGAGCTTGGCGATACACCACATCACCTACTCTGCTGAGAACCTGAAAGGGTCTAACGAACCTCAGAGATAGCTAGTTGCCCTGGACAAATCTCCACAAATATCCTCGAGGTGAGACCCGTGGGAAGACATGGTATCCCTCCTCGAAGTCCAAAGGTCTTTGTCTACTATCAGTATAACAGTTTTGTCTTCTCTATGTAGTCTTCATCCACTCCTAGATGATCTCCACCTTCATAGTGGTATCCCATACTAACTCTGGACCCATAAGTGCTGACTCCCCTAGGTCTGTCCAGCATAGTGGTGATCTACAAGGTCGACCATCCATAGCCTAAAATGGTTCCATAACAATGGTGGAGTGATAGCTGTTGTTGTACATGAAATCCACCACGGGAAAGTGATCCTCCCAACTACAGCCAAAATCTGGGACACAAGCACAAAGCATATCCTTTAGTGTATGAATGATATGCTCCGTCTGAACATCCATTTATGGATGAAAGGCTATGCTCAAATATAGTTGAGTCCTGAATGCCTCCTATAACCCCTTACATAATCGGGATGTAAAACGTGTGTCTTGGTCAGAGAAGATCATCAATGTCACCCCAGGAATCTATACAATATCATGTATGTAGAGGCATCCCAACCCCTCTACTGATCCCTACTCTCAGATAGGTATGAAGTGGGCTGACTTGGTGAGTCAGTCAATGATCACCTAGATGGAATTATTTACCCTAAATGTACATGGTATCCCCATCATGAATCCCATGGAAATACTATCCCACTTCCACTCTGGTACCTCTAATGGTTGCACTAAGCTTCCTAGAACAAGATGTTTGGCCTTCACTTGCTGACAAGTGAGGCATCATGAAACAAACTCTGCCACTACTTTCTTCATCCCTGACCTTTAGTGATAATGCCAGAGGTCGTGGTACATCTTCATAACACCAGGATGTACCACTAGATATAATATATGGAACATCCTCAACACCTCCTCCTGTAGCCCAACTGGTACATGGTGAATCCGATGAAGATGATAACGTGCTCCCCACCAACAAAAAATCCATCAGGTTTCTGTCTTCAGGATATTTGAGCACGTCGAGCCTCACAGTCAATGTCCCCAAGCTATGCCTCTCGAAAACGCTGATGAAGTGGGGGAGTGATAGTCATAGTGTAGAATATCTCAAAGTCAGGTTCCTAGTGGAACTCCATCCAACTTCGCTATATCAGTTTTAGGTCTATCTATGGTAAGATATACGTGATATTCTTGTGATCAGAGTAAATAGTAAACCATTCACCCATCATGTTGTGTCACCACATCATCAAGGTAAAGACCACTGCTGCTAACTCCAGGTCATGGGTAGCATAGTTCTACTCATGTTGTCTCATCTGTCATGAACCATAAGTGATCACTACTCTCTCCTGCCTCATGACTCATCTAATTCTAGCCCCTAAAGTTTCACAATAGACTACATACCCAAAGCCCTCTTCAGGTAGCCTCAATATGGGGGCACTCTTCAGTCTTTACCTCAGCTCCTGAAAACTATACTAGCATCTATCCATCCACACGAAGGTTTGTCCCTTCATTTTCAAAGTTGAAAAGAGTTCCACAACTATGGAAAAGTTAGGTATGAATATTTGGTAGTACCAGCCAACCTCAAGAAACTCCACAACTCGGTCACACTGCTTGGTGGATCCCAAGATAACACAGCCTCTGTCATTTCTGGATTCACTGCAACTCTAGCCTCTGAGATAACGTGTCCTAGAAAGTGGACATCTCGTATCAAAAACTAGAACATCATGATCTTATCATAAAAAGGGTTCTCTCGGAGTGAACCCAGAACTATCTACAGATGATAGGTATGTTCCTCCTCCGACAATGAGTATATCATGATGTTGTTGATGAAGACCACCACACAGTGATCGAGGTATGTCTGAAAGATCATGTTCATGAGTCCAATAAACACTGTAGGGACGTTGGTCATGCTAAACGGCATAACCAAGAACTCATAGTGTTCATACCAAAATACGAAGTCCATCTTCTGCACATCCTCATCTCGTACCCCAATCTCTTGATATCATGATATGAGGTCTATCTTCGAAAAACAACGAGCTCCCTTCAACTAATCAAAGAGATCATCAATCCCTGGAAGTGGATACTTTTTCTTCATGGTCACCTGGTTTAGGTGCTGATAATCCACACAGAGCCTCAAACTCACATATTCCTTCTTGGAGAACAAAATTGGGGATGCCCATAGAGAAACAATGTGCCTTATTAACCCCTTCCTTTGTAAGTCCTCCAAACTAACATGTAACTCATGAATCTCTGCATGAGCCATCCGATTTTCGGGTGTAGATATCAGTGTCATCCAAGGGTACAGGATAACATAGAAGTCCACCGCTCTACAAGGAGGTAGTACCAGAACATCCTCATGGAAGACAGCAGCATATTGTTCCACCACTACATGATAGATCAGACTCTGAACATCAACTTCTCCAAGGTTAAGGTTAGCCAACTAATGTGTGATCGGTTGCACCCTCCTCTTGGTAAGTCCATCCGATACTGCAAAAGTTCCCTTCTTGTAAGTGAAGGAAAACCTGGTCCCATCCTTACGGACACACCGCACATTGTGCCAAATGCAGTCAATCTAAGCATAGACTATGGATAACTAGTTCATCCCCAAGATGACATCATAAGTCCTCGATGCCACTACTATAATATCCTAGACAAAGCTCTCTCCCCCTAGAGTAATCTCACACTACCGGAACTATTATGAATTCATCGAGTCTTCTCTCGTAAGATTCTCTAATCACAAGGATCATGCCAATGACTCCACCAGAATCTCTGAGCTCCGATAGAGATCCATGAAAATGAAATAGTGACTAGAACCTGTGTCTATAAGTACTAAAAAAAGGCGGATTAGACATGGATCTTACCTAGAATCGTCTATGGAGAACCGTGGTAATAGGCCTCAGCTGCCTGGAGCTGAGCTCGTCCCTATCCGCCTACTCCCTCTAGTCGGGTTGGGCCACCTGGAGGTGGTGCTGGAAGAACCTTAAATTGTCACCCACCGCCTACTGCATGGCCTTCTCCTCTTCCACATCTGCCTCCATGCATAACTCCACGCTCAAATATCTACCTCTACCTTGGTGGTCCCTCGATAGTGTTCTAGTCATTTGTGTGGATGGATGGGATGTCGCGAGCCATGTGACCCAGATCACTGCACATGAAGCATAGTCTGCTCTTCTTATAGCCTTCTCTACATCATGAGCCTCGCACCTCCGACCCTACATCTCAGGGACATCCACTAGAATGTATGGTCTTTATGGACCTCTATGTCATCTTCCAACTACCAGTCATAGATGACTCTAATGCATGTCTCCTGGTGGTGGGTCTTACTGTCGGTGTCTGCTCAGTTAGGAAACTCTCCACCAAGAGTGTTCTCTCTAGATCTCCAGCATGCATCGTGATGCTAAGAGTTGCCATCGTAGCTCTGATCTCCCGTCGGAGTCCTTGATCGATGGTCTGGGCCCTGAAGAAAGGGTCTTTGCACCATGTCATTAGAGTAGCATGAGAGTTCAGTGAACCTCGTCGAGTAGTGGGTCATGGTTAGGCTACCCTACTTTAGGTATGGATGCTCCTTTATACACACAGAGCATAGAGTTTCTAAAACAAACTCTTCCATAAAGATGCCCTAAAAATTATCCCAAGAGTGGGAACCCTCATAATGTGTTTAGAGTGTCAAGATCCATCATCTCCCTACTTCTCCATGGAAAATTCTAGCAGCTAGGATCACCATCTTGTCGACTGGTGTCCCACCAAGGTGAAAAGATCTGGCCACAGCCTCCTGCCAGTCCTCAGCTGCCTACAGATCTGTCTCGCCTTGGAACCTTGAAGGCCTCTGCCACTGAAACTTGTGCAACGCGCTTAGTCAGCGTGCACCATCTGTTAGTGGCGCTGGTGGCAATGGCTTTCCAACGGGTAGTGGTACTGCTGGTACACCACCTAATAGTACTATCCCCATAAGAGGGCCCTACACCGAGGCATCATCACTTGGTGGTCCATCATCAAAAACTCTCACTAAAATCTTATATGGTTGTCTACGGGGTGGCATCCTAAAATAAAATTGGTGCACCACAGTCAATAAGTTAAACCTGGTGAGATGACTCAATGATATCAAAAATAAAACACTTCTAAAACACACGCTATCATTATTTCGTGCACCTAGTCGGAAATCAAAATTCAAGGTCCTGGTGTATGGATACGTCAGCCACCGCACCAACACTACACTCCCCAAACTGAAAACCACACTCAAGAAACTTAACACTATTGCTCTATTAAAAGATCATAGTCCTAGTACTTTAGTAGAACTAACTCCTCTAATACCACTTTTTCATGACATGTCCCTCAGGGACTATGCCATGACTACACCGAGTCTGTCTTCCATAGGCCAGGGGTTGGCCACTTTCACCGAAAGACATATCCCTAAAAAATGGGAAGGCTTTGCCTTTAAAACTACCAACACACAATCCAAGAACAAAACGATCACAACCCATGTAGTAAAAATGTAGTAGTAAAAAGATGTGTACTGAAAGTAAAAAGGGTGAGTTAGTCAAAGTAAAGGGGGCAGAATACATGCCCAATGGAAAATTACAATAGAAACAGAAAAACATAAAATAGATCCTAAGATTTTCCTCCAAGGATCCTACCTGAGGGGTAGGTACAACTCGTCTCCACAGCTCTCGAGGTCATCCAGTTACCTCCATTTATAGCCAGATCCTTTCTCTTATAGTCTTATCCAAGCTACTTGTCATTTGAACAAGACACAACATGGTTCAGGAGAATCCCTTGAAATGGTGAGTATAAAAATACCCAGTGGGGACCCCAAGAACCCAAAAGGTCTCTCATAATTCCACAATGGAAAATCCCAAAGCATGATCTCAATCAAAAATCACAAACAAAAACAATCATCTCAAACTAGGTATACAACTCAGTGATTGGGAATAAAGATGATTAGTCTTAATATATATCATTTTATTCCATTAAGAGGTTCCACAACTGAACCACGAAGAATTTTTTCCATTGTTGATACACATAGGGTTGTGTGTCGTTGATCCATTATGGTCCACTCTAAGGATAGTCATCATCGGGTCGCACACTGCTGATCAACATAGGGTCGCTATGATGCTGATCCACACAGGGTCACTATGATGCTAATCCACACAAGGTCCCTATGATGCTGATCCACATAGGGTCTCTAAGATACTTATCCACAGAGGGTCTCCAGGATTATAATCCAAACAGAATCACTAAGATGCTGATCCACACAGGGTCGCTAAGATGCTGATCCACACAGGGTCGCTACGATGCTGATCCACATTGGGTCGCTCTTTAATAGACAGTCATCCACATGATTCCCACTCAAATCACTCTTGATTCTGGTATAACCACTCCTCAAGTGATCAGTCAGATTTCAAACTATATCACATCTCAAAAAAATCATACCCAAGGGACTTCACCCTCATAGGGGTCCCAAGGTGATGGACGGTGCGTCGATCGGACGCCAGGTCTGTGTGATATTGGAACTTTTGTAAAAAGCGCCTGGTTAGGTTGATGTTTGATAAAACCCATGTCACTCATAAAACTCTATAAAAACATACTTAGAGTATCTCCAATGGACTGCCTTGTCCTAATGGTCCTTATGCCTTAGACGGCGCATCGATCAGATACCCGGTCTGTTAGTTACATCTCTTTCCGTGAAATAGGGGGGATAGCACATAAGTCTGTCCCAGATCAGTAGTGACCACCGGAATATTCCAAATGGACTGCTTCCTAAGAATTATCACAATTCCACTGACGGTGTGTCAAACAGACACCTGTTTCGTCAGTTACGTGCATTCATTTATTCGAGGGCCAGTTGGGTCTGGGCCTAGTCCGAATCTGTCTGACCGGCCTGACGGAATGGTTCCTAGGGTCTACTTGACCCCGCCTAGGGTCCGACCAATTAATGGTCGTCCTGGTTCACTTTGTCCAGCCTGTTAGGGTCGGCCCATTGGTTCGTGGGCCCAGGCCATGGTTGGCCCGTCCTGCCGGGTGGGGCTCAGCCCACCCACACTGGCCCGCTGGGCCACGGGTCTAGCCCGCTTTCGGCCCGGTCCAATAGCCCCGCAGGTGCAGGTTTGTTTCGCCTAGCCAGTGGGGCACTGCCCCACCACATGAAACGGTTGACCATTTGGCTGACCAACTTCCGCAAATGTGGCGCGGCACAGGGCTGCGCCACACCCTCTTGTCGTGGCTGTTGCTGCTGGTGGCACCTGTGGGTGTCCACCTTGTCCCGCACGACTGGCTTGGGCCAGCCACCTCTGGCCTCTTCGGTGTGTGACTGTGCACCTCTTCCCCCTACTTGTGGCTAGTCTCTACGGGTCTCCTCCATCCATTGTCGGCCGCCGCCGATATGGCATGCGTGTCGTTTCTTCTGCGGGCTACCAGACGTGCTCCAGTTGTCCATCTTCCATGCCATCAATGCCTACGAGTCTCTCGAGTCACAATCTCCATTGTGTGTCCTCCAGTTTCATCATGTTGCTCCGTTTTGAAAATAATTTTAGAAAAACGAGACAAATACCAAAGAGGAGGAGGGTTCAGGAATTTTTCATTTTGTATGCGCCCTCCGTGTTAGCATCATATTAGGCAGTCAACATGTTATCTCATAAATATGAACTTTAAAACAATTCCCCCTAACTGGATAAGACGTCCGCTGACTACAATTGACCAAAATTCTTTCATCATTGTTGTCGGTTCGTGAATTGGTGGCACTCATCACATATCGCTGAAACCAGTCTCGTCCTCCAAGTGGATGGCATCATGGTACTTCGCCAGAGCTTCGTCGCATGGTGAAGTCGTTCCAACACCCCACCACACGCACCATATAAATAGGAGGGGAAGAGGTGGGTAATGCTCCAAAGAATTTATGTGGTTCAATTAATTTATGGACCACCCAAATTCCCAACAGTGCAGTTACAAGTAAAAAAGATTCAAGACATTTAATGGGTTGACATTTCATCGGCCATGCCACCACCACTCATCCATTGGAAGAAAGAAAAAAAGAGTAATAAAATAACATTGTTATTTTATTTTTATTTTAAATGTCCAAAAACTATCTTTTTTCCCTACCTTATGCGGTCGAAGTAAAGAATACCTTAAGTGAATATCGGTGCTATGGATTTAACGGTGCCCTCAGATTTTTAATCTGAGCACCAGTTAAAAAGATATAAAATTCTGCCTGTGCATTTTCTGAATGTACCTTAATAAAAAGATCAGAAATTCAGTTCGGGCACACCGGCCCTTGGAATCGCCTGCCATCAATTTTCACATACTCATAATAATTCCACATAATTAAAAAAAGTTACATGGAAAATCCAGGTCTTTACATGATACTTCCTCCCTCCTTAGTTCTGATAAATGAGATCCAAAAAGCATGATTCTAGTGGTTTTGGCCATCGTTTCTTACTTATGCATTCATTTAACTCTTGTCATTACCCTTAATATAAACTAATGTGAAAATCACTCTATAATGGATATATTACCAATGGTAATAATTCCGAAAGGCCATATTGAACAACATTCATATTGACTACCGATCACAAAATAGTAATTTAATATTCATATCCTATAGGTCACATTTCTGATTACATGTAATATATGCACCACTAAAACTCAACATTTAATATTTCATTCACAAAGGTTTATATAATTATTTGATAATTAATAGTATATTATTATCATTTCTTTGTTATTTTAACAGTTTTCTTGAAAAATGTAATCTTCCTAGAAGAGTTCAATCTTATGGAGTATACCATTGTGTGGTTACTATTATTTTTATTTTTATATCCTTACAATAGTCTTAGCTATATTAATTATTATTATTACATGACATGTATTATTTTTTATAATAATCATTCTATGTATTTTCATTGTGTAATATAGTAAATTATGTGTTATGAAAAAACTTTTTTTATTAATCATGGAAGGGATTTTTTGGACATTACATTTGACACCCCATAAGAAATATCCTCTTCAATATTTTACTCTTGCATAAAAAATAGTAGTACTTCTCCTTAATAAATTATTTAGGTTCCCAATGTAACACCCCAAGAATTTATGAGATGGATTATTTTTTATTTATTTTATGTCTTGTGTTTTATGCTACACCAAGATTAACTTGTGCTATATGTAACACCGTATTAGCTTGTAGTATAGGAAACACTATTCATAGCTTGTGTTGCAGACAATTTCATATTCCTTTGATAGAATTAATTTCACACAACACTGATCATATATTTTTTTCAATGTATAATTGAAATAAGATTGTATTATGTTATAAAAAACACTAAATGAATCTTGCATTACACGCAACACTGACTTGGATTGCATTACACAAAAGAGAGACCTTCCTCGATAGCTTGCGTTGTACGCAATACCGAGTTTTACTAAACTACGTTATATTATAAAAAAATATTATATAAATAGACTTTATGAATATTATTAACCAAATTTTTTATTTTATATAACATTATCATTCATATTAAAAATTTTCTAGAACATAATATGATAATAAAATCAATTTTTTCAATAAAAAAACTATTTTTTTAAAATGCAGTTTTATCGCCTTTTGATGGCACATCCATTTTCAATATAGTTTTTGAAACATTTATAACTTAAATTTGAAAAAATAAATTTATTATTTGGAAGTGAGGCATAAAAATTTACTTTTTTTTTAATTTTGGGTATTTCTTCTAATCAAATAAAAATTATACTGAATACTGAAAAATACTGCATTTTAACTCGAAACTGCCTTTTTATCTAATTTATTTATATAGTTAGATTATATTTTTAATTAGTTTTAAATTTTAATTGAATTATATTTTTATAATTTAATTCAATTTTGGTCATTTTATGTAATTTCAATTATAAATTAGACATAAACACATGTCAATCTTTTGACATTTGTTACTCCTTAAAACCCTGCTTTTTAGTTTTGACGATGAGAGTTAATTTTAAATTAATTAGTAAAAATTATATGTTTTGAATTTTTAAAAATGGATTTTATACTTTAAATCATAATTTTAAATTTTTTTAAATAGTTACCTTTTATTTTGGGACATTATGAATAGTAACTTCAGTAATTATTTTATTTACCATGTTTAAAGGGTAAATCTAGTAAATAAGCGTTAAAAATACTATAATAACCCTAAACTATGACCTAATCCTATTGGATGAGATATTTACAACCATGGGCATCCTTAGGTCGATTTTGGGACTACATAGATTAACCTGGATGTGAAAATGATATTTTATATGAATTAAGTAAATATAATTAGAACCTAAACATATATCATTTACTAAATCAATTTTAATACAGAGTTATATAGCTGATCCCTATGATCATAAATTTTAATTATAAATATAAAAATATTTCCTAAATAATGATATTTTATTTAGAAATTTTATACTTTAAATCAATCTATTTATTTATGACACAATTATGATGTACTGATTACCTCATTAAAGAATGATTCCAATAAATAAATTTATATATATTTTAATAAATTTAATTTGAACATTTCGATTCCATACATGAATTTTATAGAATACATTGACATATTAAAGATGTGTTAATTCATTTGGTTCTTAAAAATAAGCTTGTTATGTTCTTTTTAAAAATAATCAGGTATGAATAGTGTCCAAAGTTATCATAATTCATAACTTAAAACAGAAAATAGTTTATTAAATGATATTAAATTCCTAAAAATCTAAGATTCGGTAAAATAGTTAATATAAGTCCAAATATGTCATAAATAACTTTTTAGGGTCTTTTTACATGATATGGTAGTTACATTAACCCACATTGTGTAAATAACATGATATCAAGGTAATATTGAAAAGGGTAAAGTAAGGGTTAAACCAAAATTATAAGGTTAAAAAAATAATCAAAACAAGTCTAAAAATTATTGGATAATGGTTATTCGAACCAAAATCGTATTATCTTAAAATTAAATAAGTTTTTTTCCATTTTAAATCGAAATTTAATTTATAATAAATTAATATTTTAAGACTTTCCTAAAGTGCCACTCTCCTCTCTTATAAAAGGACACCTCCTCCCTCTCCTCTCTTAGAAAAGGGAACCTACTCCATCTTATATTCACTCCATTTTGAGCCTTCAATCATGTAAAAACCTTCCTCATATCTCTTCTCAAATACCCAAGTTACATTATAGAGGTTCTAGTCTTCTCAAAATATCAACTCTAGTTCCCTAAGAAGATATTTAAAGGAGGCACGTCGAGGAAGAGGTAATCTCTTCTATTGATTCTTTCAAATTTCATTCTTCTTATACATACTATTATTTAGTTTTTTAATTATAAATTAATAACATCAGAATCACTAATATAATTTTATTTTATTATAAATATGAAACACCCCTATTTCACCTTATATCCATCCTACATAAAATGAAATCACAGTGCGTGTGTGCGTACAACTTACTGTCTCCAGGTCGTGGTGTAATATGTTTTTCACCAAAAACTTATTTGGATGGGTATAATGGTGTAAATAATAACTATATATGATTATTAATAATTATAATAATTCTAAGATATGATACACCATCCACTTCCATACCATTCAACAATTATGGGAACGATATTGTCGCTCATGCGTACATATGGCTTACCATCTCCAGGACGCGATGAGATTCTTTCTCCATGTTAAACATTCAAGAATGATTATAAATCATATATAATAAAGAATCATGTAATATATGACATAATAAAAACACTGTATTTATGTTTATATATATATTTCATTTACGTAATTCCTTTCAATTCAATATGGAAACGAAAGTAGTGTTCATGCATATATAGGGCCTACCGTCTCCATAAAAGGTATTTTCTATTTCGTTTATCTATATTATATATATATCTATATATATAATGAATATATATGATATATAAATCATTTTTTACATTCTTTATGTATGTAAATCATGTTCTAAGTAACAATATTAGGAATAACAATTCCAAACATGTATGATAACTAAAACGATTATTACCCAAAATGTTGATTTTACATGGCATTGAAAAATGAAAGGGTAATATAATGTCATATGTAAAATATAAATGATATCATAAATATTATTATTGATCTATTTAAATTTAATAATATTTTTAAACCCCCTCTATAGGATTTTCAGACACATATGGAAGAAATCAGACCTAAGGTATGGGATAATTTTGCAGTCTTATTTTTTATCTGAGATTGTTTATACATAAATATTTACTGGGGATATATTTATCATCCATGTAAATGTTTTATAAAAATGTTTTTATTATATGTAAAAATTCATTGTTACCAATTTTTGACTTTTAATATATGGTATGGAAGGAATCTTTCTTTTGTTTACTATATTATCTACTTTTTTACTTTTTTGATAAAAGTATTAGGATAATGTTTTTTAACCTATACGGCATAAATGGATTTTTTTTGTTTCATGACACCTTATTTCCATGATGCTTTATCTACATGGTTTCAAGATTATTCTCAAAAAAATTCTTTTCTTTTAAAATTTCATGATATTTTGAGAAAATAAAACGCTTTTAAAGAAGAAATGATATTTTCCTCAAGAATTAAGCTCAAGTGTTTTATCAAAATTATTTTCCATATAAGATGACATATGATCTTTTTACTTATTCACATTATTACTTTTATTGGGATAGAATTATTTTTATGAAATCCATTTATCTTATATGGGTTATGTTATGATGAAATTGTGGTTAAGAAAAACATTTTATTTCATGGGTTATATTATGGTGAATGTTTTTATTCTTTGTGGCACATGTAAGAATGATTTCATTATGAGATGGGTGGGACCTATAGCTCATTATAATTCATTGCGTAATGATTTATATCTTATTATATATATATTACTTGAATAAAAATTTAATCTGGTTTAGTAATATAGGGTTGGAATGACAAGTAAATCTGGTTCAGTAATACATGGCTAAAATCGCAAGTAAACCTGATTCAGTAATAGAATTTGTCCAATATGATAGTTTTGGAAACAATGACTTGGATAATATAGAAATAATATTATTTTATTATTATTTTTTCACAATAACATGTTTTATTCTTATGATATTATATCAGAGTTAATATTCCTTTATGATCCTTTCCTTACATATTTCTAAGATTTATTTCATGACTCGTGATTTTGATGTTTAAAATTTATGTTCATGTTTTAATGTTCAATTTTTTATTATTTGTTTTATGTACTCCATGCATACCCTAACTGAGCATTTGAGATCACCCTTTTTAAGTTTCCTTTTCCTTAGGATATAAATAAAGGTTTAGGGTAGGAAAACAAAAGGGAAGATCTTTATAGGAGATATTGAATATCTTTCACCAAGTTAGTAGATTATGTTCCGAGTTTCAAAAAAACTAAATTAATACAGTCATTGGGAATCAGTTTGTGTCATGTTTTAATTATTCCACAAAAAAATGTAATGTCCATGTAAATCAAGCTTCGGTCACAATACCCAAGTTTCTTTTTCAAACTTTTCATTTCTCTATGGACTTTCAAAGGTAGTATTGTCTTGTTCCTCAACCCATGTTCCCTTCTATCAAGAATCATTATCTGTTTCTATTTATAAAATATTTCAAGTTTTAATTCAACACCATTGCATCAATTATATGTGTTGAGTAATAAATATAAATTCGTAATAGTGATAGGTCGAAAACAACTCAGTCAAAGTAAATATTTAGATATTGTGGTATTTGATAAGAAACCACTCTAGAACATTCTGGAACCTTAATTAGTCCAACGTACCATGGAATCAGTTTCTCCATATTTCCAAATCCCATAAAACCTTTCAACAATGATATCTTGATTAATACATGATACCAAAAATGAAATTATATTATCTTCTATCGATTGATTGTAAATATTTTATTTCAAATATAGAAATCCTTGATGTGTTGCTGAATCCCTTGTATCTTTTTCGTAGTCTCATTCATAATGTATGGTGACAATAGTTCCTCTTCACAAAAAGTACCCCAATGTGTTGGTTATCCATACCTTTTTCTATAAATACATTTAAAAGGATCTATTTGAATATTTAAGTGGAAATTGTTGTTAGTTAATAATTCAACAAGTATAATATGTTGGTCCCAAATCTAATGAAAATAATGTGAGTTATCCCATATCATGTCATTAAATGTTTAAATTTTCCTCTCATACTATGCCTTAATTTGAGTATGATAAGTTGTTCTCATGTTTAATTCTGTATTCATAGACTTTTGAAGACTCCCCCAGAACATATAAGTAAATCTTGGGTCTCAATCAGAAAAAATTCACAACAGAACTCCATGAAGACTAATAATTCTTGAATATAGAAAAAATATAGGCACTATAGGGAGAAATAATATCTTATGAAAATTAAATGGGAATACTTTTTCAAACTATAAATGATTACCCATTTATCATAGTTTCCCTTGTATATATTAGGTAGGAAAAGGAAAAGATCCATTGTTATGTTATTCCACTTCCATACTGGCGTGGGTAGTGAATGCAATACCCCTTTTGTAATTTTTCACTCCAACATTATTTTTTGACAAACCAAGAACCTTTAAATGTAATTCTAAATATTATATTAATATTATCTGACCAATAATTATCATGAATTTTCCTATACATTTTAGTGATTCCACAATGCATATAGTATGTATGGAAATGAGCCTTAACTATGAGGTCCCTCATTATCTTCAAAATATATGGGATACATACCCTAGTAAAAAAATAGTACACATTTTTAATCAATGTTGGATTCAATAAACATAAAAAAATAGCCTATTTCTTATTTTGTTATTAACGAAACATCTCTTTGAGAATTCATGGTCTTATATAATAATAATGGTTTTGAAATCATTTTGGATAGGATTGATGATATCCCTTCCTTTATGACTACCGTGAAAAGTCATATTAGGTCCTTGATCAATGGATCTCCATCAATAATCATGATTGTAAGAACACCAAGATATTTCCAACTCAATGCATCTGTGAATTTTTTTCACCTCCAAGGTGATAATGAATTCAATAATCACAATATATAAGAAGATCCAATCCTATCATTTGTCTCATGTTCAGTTCCTTTTTGAGAATATATACTTCAGACTTTGGTGTTCTATGTATATAGCACACTTTTCCCATAAAGAGTGTCTCTATATCTTTAGTGAAAAAAATACTACAATAAACTCAAGGTCATGAATAGGATAATCATTACTCATGAGGCTTTAACTATTGAGATTCATATCCAATCACCTTATCATTTTTTCACAATAATACATCTAAGAAATTTCATAGATGCATCACTATATAAAAAATATCCTTCTCCAATAGTAGGGTGAGTTAGAACATGTACATAAACCAACCTATTATTGAGTTAATAAAAACATTATTTACACACTATTTCCCAAATAAGATTCTCTTCTTTCAAGTTATCTTGGTTATTCGATTATAATTCCATGATTTTTTTCAAATATTTTATAATATGATCCTAAACCAAGGAAACTATGAATATAATTTCTAGTTTTGGAATGAGGAAACTCCTTTAAATACTTTTTCTTGGATGAATCAACAAAAAATTATTCGCTTGTTAAAATTTACCTAAATAATGAATCATTCTGTAACCAAAAATCACAATTACTGAATCAACCAAGAAATTTCTCTTTCCTCGGAGTTTATAATAGGACCCTTAGATGATCATCAGGCTCCTTTTTCATTTGTAAAATGTCAAAATACCTTCAATAATGTCCACCATTAATTTATAAAGTTATTTCTTATGGAATATATTCATAAAATATATAAATATGGGTGGACCATTAGTCAATCCAAATGATGTAATCGTAAATTAGTGGTAATAATATATGGTTTGGAAGGTAGTATTTGGGATATCTCGTTTCATAACCCTAAACTAATGATATCCTGATCAGAGTTAAATTATAAATAAGAACATAGCTCCATGAATTTGTTAAAACTGATAATCAATCCTTAGGATAGGGTATTTTTTACTGTGATCTCATTAAGATCCCTATAGTCAATTCAAAACTGCATCGATCTATATTTCTTGTCATCAAAGAGAACATGTTCTCCCTAAGTACTCAAACTTGGTTGAATAAAAAAATTTCCCAATAGGTATTATAGTTTCTTCTTTAATACACTAAATACACATATCTTGTTCTATATGGGGTCTTTGATATTGTTTTTTATCTAGGAATGAGTTTAATTGAGAACTATAACTACTTTTATGCATCCACAAATGATGTTATCATATTTAAACAAAATGGGAATCATGAAGGAATGTTGTATATAATAAATAAAGAAGATTTAATCCATCATAAATATAATATATATACTATAAAAATATGTTAAACTTCATAATTCCCAACCATGAGATGTGGTAAGGGAAAAATGAACAACATAATTTCGTGAGGCTGAATTTCACCATATAGAAGAACAGTAAGTTTGCTACCAATTAGATGGAAGTGTGTTTAAGTATTGGTTGAAACATTAGAATACAAACCTATATGTATATTTCGGATACTTATGTTTTTATGTAATCATGGAATAAAAATATTTTAGGGGTAGAGAATGAAAATTAAATAAAATATATTAAGGAAGAATGTTACCACTTCTTTCAGAAACTCCTTTTTGTTTCCACCAAAGGGATTCCTTGGTTGGATTTTTGCCCAAAGGAATGGTTCTAGGATTAATATAGGGATTCTTGGAGTTTATTAAAGTACATTTTTTCTGATAAAAATTTCTTGAGAGGTGTGAATAAGTCAGAGGGGTGATTTTTATTTTATAGTGGAGGAGGAGTGGCATTCTTGTAAATTTTTGAAAGAGGGAATTCTACCCATGTTTTCCCCATCGAAAGTGGATATAATAATGGTAAAAATTAGATAAAAGGTAATATATGGTATAAATATGAACATGAAATAGTTTTTGGGAATGTTTCAAGGTTAATTCATGCTTTATGTGAAGTGCATAGTCATTTGTCAGACAAATGTTTCTCTTAATCACTGTAATTAATTTTATTAACATTCACGAAATTTTTTTTGGTAAAAAACTAAGTTAATCTAATTATAAATTATAAATTATGATGATTCCAAATATAGAATTTATTTTTCCAAATTACCATAACATATGTGGCAGAAATTAAATTAAATTTAATCCCACAGATGGGACGATAAAGTGGATTTTTGAAGTAAAAATGTCCAAAATATGGGAATGTTTTTATTTCCAAAATCAATGAGAAATTATTTCAAATGACATAAATTGGATTAATGGGTTTATATTTGATATAATTAAACTTTAAAATATTATTTAAATATAATTTATATATAAAAATAAATTAAATGGAAAATCATTTTTGAATAGAAATTTAGTATTTTCATTATTAATCAAATAATGAAGTTTCCCAGAAAAATATCAAAAAAACACCAAAATTAAATTCTGATATTTAGATTTAAAAAATAATTTTTGATAAAAAAATTTAAATGTGTCAAACGTCATATTTAAAATGGAGTTTCCATTAAATGGTGGTAAAATTACCTTTTATAAAAATATATCTTTTTATTCATAAAATTACATTTATTTTTATATTATATCCATGAAATATATTGGATGAGTATTCAACAAATTATTCAATATATATTATACATTTTTTTTAATGCATTAAAAAAATTGGGTTTTTAATTTATTGAGATAAAATTGTGTTTGTACATTAAAAATTCATTTTCTTAGATAAGTTTTATATTTATTTTTAAATAGTTATTATATTCAAATATAGAAATTTATAACCAATTAATTTATTTTATATACATGTGTAAATCATATTTTTCCCAATTTTGTTATTCTAATTCCTAAATTTTTTCCAGCAACTAGGTGGTAGTAATGATAATATTTTAATAATAATTTTGATAGTTTATTATAGTTCAATAAAAACATTATATTTTATGTCACACAATCCAATCATAGAGTTTTGTGTACCGCAAGATATTGTAAGTGCTGTGTGTGGTGGAATATTAACTTAGAGATTCATATAATTCAATCCAAACATAGTGCATTTATAAAATCTATATTCAGTGTTGTGTTAATTAGAAAAAATCATAAATATTAAATAATTTATTTAAAAATATTAATTCAAAAAATCTCATGTTTTTACAATCTATACCCCCTAAAATTAAATTTTTCATTGAAATTAATATTATTTATCATCATTTTAATACATGATTTTTCCTTTCATAGAAACCCACATTGTAAAAATGAATATTAAATGGTCCAATAAAAAGGGATTTTTGAAAAAATAACAGTTAACCAAAGTAACACATGATTAGGTTTCCACATAGGATATCATAGGTTGGAAGTGGAAACATGGACATAGAAGGGAAATATAACTATCATGTTATGATTGAGATAATATAAAATATGGTTAGGAGAAAGTTAAAAAACAAAAATCCATAAATATATGATGATCTAAGGAGACATTTGATTCATTGGAAATGAAGGAACTAGGAAAACATTTATGGTTTCAAGATCCTTTTCCAAAAGTTGAATAATTTTCATTAAAATATCTACATACATAATTTTAGGATAACTGTACCCTTTTTGTGCCCTGATAAACACACACTTCATATCTCATTTCATGAAATGAAGGTGAATTTGTCATTCCTAAAGTATTAATAGATCATGATATCCATGGATATAATGAAATGTCATTACATCTATTTTTATGATGACAAAAGGTTAGTACATGTTTTCCAATATTCATAAATCCTTATATGGTGAGATAATACACTAATCACTAAAACCTTATTTGAAGATTAAAAAAACCATTCTAGAAATGATTGACCTTATAACAATTCTGAAAGATGAATGTTCATATATCTAGAAATAAGTTCACTGAAATTTTCAAAATTAGCTTGACATTAACACCAATATATCAAAAATTATCTCTTGGTTTCCAAATAAAAAAAATGTTAATACCTTCATCATGTATGGTAATAACCTGAATTACCACAAATCCTTATTGAAAAGCTACTTCATTCCTTATTCCAGTGTATAATGGATATATTCCATAGATATAGAATTGTTTTAAACATCATAAATGATAGCATAAACAAATTTAAAATAAATCCATAATTAGTTCCAAGGTAATTAGTACCATCCAATTTACTTATTTATATCCAACATATCATTATGCCAAAAACATTTTCTAAAAACATAGAACAAATTAAGGGTTATGTTTCCCTTAATCATGTGTTCTCTATGAACACCACATTGTTGAAAAATCACTTTTCTATTCCAATGTAAATATTCATTATATTCTTGTAAATCCATAGGGAAAAAATATAATCTGAATAGTCATTATATATTTCACCATTCATTGAAAAAAATTCTTGAATAAAAATAAATAAAAACTTCGATTAGTCCACTTCATTATTAAACCATAAGAAGGATACAACAACATATGAATTATTAACTATTTACTTTCACATTTAATCTCTATTATTTTAATAGTCATTAATATAACCATAACTTGTACCACCTATCTGAGTCTCATCGAAAACTTTCTAATTTAGACATCAATTTTCATAATGACCATTCATTCCACATTTAAATAATTTAACCATTGATGATGACTTAGGGAGGACAATATTCTCATCCATTTCTTTAACTAAACTATTCATATTTCATTTGAAAATAATTTCTTTGTGTCTTTATTTTACACAATAAAAACATCTTGGTATCCCTCTAAGAAATTCACAATGGTGATTCTTTCCACATTCTTAATACAATGAAAACTGAACCTTCTATCTTCGTTGGTCTCTATTACCCAGTGTCTTATCAAACTCCTTCCTTATCTTTATTAGTGGTACTTAAAGTTGGTTAAGGTATATATTTTAATCATGTTTCATGAAAATTGATTATGCATGATCACAATATCCTTCACTCATGTGATTATACCATGTGACTTCTCATTAGAAAATTTTCCATCACATTCAACATTAACCCAGTTTCTTCTAGTTCCTATTATTTCATAAAACAATAAATCATAGGGTAAGAATAACGTATCATATAAAAAACCACCAAACCATTGAAAATCACTTATAATATGTCTAAATTAGGGAACCTTATTTTAAATATAATACATATTAGGATTATCATTAGAGACATCCCTATAAAAATCCTTAGAAACATCCTTAGGGATCTCACTACAGTTTTCTCATCCTAGTTTCCAAAGGTTGACTAAAAAATTCCTTCGGTACCAAATACAGTAACCTAAGCTTAACAAAAACAAATATTACATTATTTTAAATAAATATTCATCACATTACAAAATTACATTCCTGAAGACCATAATAGTTTAGTGTCTTTAGAAACATAGAAAAAAATTCTTACATGGTGAAAAATGTTCAATGTTTCCCAAAAATATCTTCTTTGTTAGTACATCTACTTAAAACCATTTTTCATAACATGGGTAAAGGATACATAAGAAAGTGGAGAGATCATATGCTATGTATTGGTAAAAAATAGATACATAATCATAATCATAAACATAAGGGTATTATAATGTGAAAATAACATTAGAATATCATACCATTTATAAAAAGATCATAGACATGATTTTTGGATAAAATATTGGAAATTCATAATACATGAATCATAAGGGAATCATAAGTATAATCCATTTAAATCATAATATACAAATAAGACATAGAATTTATGGAAGACACATAAGAATATAAAATTATCTTCATATTTGTAAAGGAATCACTATAAAGGCTATTTCAGCATTGTGGGTTCACTCCCCATACCATCTTCCCAAAACTATATTAGCAGATTTTTTTACTAAAACAAGTTCAATCTCCATTCCATCCATGTATGTCTCATTAAATATTAATCATTACCCAATGCATTGGAGGGAGGTATAGGTCATGCTCATCTCATAATTAAATAATACATACATTTTTCATAGGATCATAAGAAATAATATCATAACCCATGAAACTAAATTTTTATCATAAATATGTAATCATATCATAACTTGTGGAAAAGAGACTGGTCTAATTTTAATTTCATCAAATATTATACCATAAAATGAAATAGGTTTAATAAAAATATAACTCATCAAATGGAAACAAGATTCATAAAAATTTAACCCAGGAAATATAAAAATGTTTCAAAAATATATAAATTATGAATGATAAATGAGTTTCATAAACATCACGACATCATAACAAAAACCATTCAAATAAATAATATGAATAGAATCTATATATCATTTAACATAAAGGAATAAGTAACATCAAAAAATGTCATATTAGATGGAAAATAATTTGGAAATATCTTTTAAAACATTTCTTTGGGAAAATATAATTTCCTCTTTGAAAAATCAATTTTTAGAACATAAAATCTTTTGAAAACCAATTTTGTTAATATACATTGAAAACTGAAAATGATGAATTGAAATAATTTGGAAAAAATTATTCCTTTAAAAATAATAAAATAATCTTAAAAATATTATGAAAAATATTTTTCGTAAAAAATTAAAAAATAATATTGAAATCATTTTGAAAACCATTTTTCATGAAAACTATAGTATAAGCTTTTAAATATTTTGAAAATCTATACCTTGAAGATATAAAGAAACATTTAAAGAAATCATGAAAACATTTTGAAAATATTTTTCATTGAGAATAAATTGAAAACATATAAAATATTATTAGAAATCATTTAAATCCACTACTATGATAATAAAATTTTCAAAACATATAACAGAAGCTTTGAAAATCATTGAAAACTCTTTTTAAACATAAAAAAATTGAATTTTTTTTAATTGAAAATAGGTTCCAAAAAAATTATTGACTGGAAAATTAGGGAAAATTTTTTCCTTTAAAATTAATATTTTAAACATTTATAGGAATCTTCAATGGAATTTTTTTTATGATAGGGGTTAATATATACATACTGAATATTCATTTTGCACCACAAATAGTTTAGAAAAGTGACACAATCTGAAAAGAATTTTTTTTATCATTTTCCTAAAAAAATATTTAAAATTTAAAAAATATGTAAAATTTTCTTATAAATATCATAATAGAATGGTTTTAAATATTTTGAAAACATTATTAGAATACATGGTCTTTAACAAACACATATTTTTGACTGAAAGGAGAAATAAATTCTTATTTTCATAAAAATATTTTCTTAATTATCCTAAGTAAAAAAGAAGAAAAAATGTTAATATTAGTTTGATATAATAATAATAATCATAGGTAAATAAAATTAATGAGATTGTTTGAGATATGGATCATAAAATTTCATCAATAGAAGCATAATCATAAACAATCTTGATAAACAGTGAGATTGTAGTAATAAACCATTACCACTTTGTTAGATTTGAATCATAATACAACGGAAATAATACAACTAAATAAATATTAAAATATTATTAAAATAATTAAATTCATTATATAATATTTAAAATTTATTATCTATAACTTATATAAAAATAAATGTGCATAACATGGAATGTGTCTCAAAGAAGGAAAATTGAGACAAAATTACTTTACTGATTTTTAAGCATTTGAAACATAAACCTGAGGAAATAAAGATCATAAACAGATATGTAAATATCCACAAATTTATGTATAATAATAATATAACACATATTTTTTTTTTATACACACCATATAAAATATATAGAAGGTTAACATGGCTTGTGTCGTATGGAAAATAAAAGTGAGGTGATAAAAACCTTAACATAGATCTTGACTCTTGTCGTACTCATTCAAAAATCTTGTATAATAAGAATAAGTTAATTATACTTACAAAAAATAACCACATTAATATATATATTATCATTTATTATTTACTCATGTCTTTATATTACACATTTATTAAAAACATCATGTTAAAGTTACATTTAGGGTGATAACAACCTTGTTTTCGTACATATCTTAACATGTTATGCATTGTATTCATACTAGATCAAGATTTACTAATTTATAGAATGTATAAAATGATATAGATATAATATATATTAATTATATTTTTATTTA
This sequence comes from Viscum album, assembly GCA_963277665.1. Lineage (NCBI taxonomy): Eukaryota > Viridiplantae > Streptophyta > Magnoliopsida > Santalales > Viscaceae > Viscum > Viscum album. The sequence continues at coordinate 909,783,644 of OY728153.1, forward strand.
TAATAATATATTTAATATATAAGTCTGAAATGGAATACACCGTTTATGGAGATGGTAGGTCGTACGTATGCAAGAACATTGTTTTCGTTTTATTATCGTATTGAACGAAAAAAGTAAATAAAATATAGGTATATATATAAATAGTTTTATTCTATTAGAATTATTATTTTTTATATATCATATAATTTTAATTAACCCTTATTTAATACATTTTATTTAATGTTTAAACGAATCACATTGCGTTGAGGAGGTGGTTGTCCACATCCCCATAAACGAAGTTATCATATTTACCCAAACTGGAAAGAATAAAGGTATGATTTATATAATAATTAAATAATATTAAATAAATCATAAATATAATTAATATAATATAGAAATATATTTTTCATCATAATACCCAACCATTAGAGGTGATAATGGAAAAAATGAACAACATCATTTCATCAGGCGTTATTTCACCGTAAAATAATGAACGGTAAATTTGTTTCCCATTAAGTGGAATTTTATGTAAAACCCATATAATAAAACCATATAAGTATATTTATGATAATTATGTTGTTATATAATCATGTAATTAGAATATTTTATGTGGTGAAGACTGAAAATAAACCAAAAGGGCTTGAGGATTGATGTTACATTTTCTTTGGGTATCACCTTTGGGTTTGAACCAAAGGGATTTCAAGGATATATTTCTATGAAATGAAGGATTTTATGATTAATGGAGTGATTCTTGGATATTATGTTATAATATTTTTGTGGATCCAAAGGGCATGACTTGTGTGAATAAGTGGGAGGGTTGTATGCCTTTTATAGCAGAGGAGGAGCGGCATTCTGGTAAATTTTTGAATGACGGAATTCCACCATCATTTTCCTAGTAAATGTTTATCCATTTATGGTATTAGTTTTTTAAAAGGGTTCATAGGGTCAATATATGGCCAAAAAAGTTATTTTAGGAATGTTTTTTGGGTCATTTCGGGGCTTTTGTTATGCATTATCACTTTTTAAGTAATTTTGTTTAATCGTTATAATTAATTTTAATTACTTCCACGAATATTTTTTAAAAAAACAAATTTTAAATTATTATAAATTAAAAATTATTATTATTCCAAAGAGGTAATCCATTTTTAAAAATTCACATCCTAGAAGTGGATGAAATTAATTTAAATTTAACATCACAGATGGGACGACAAAGCCAGTTTTTAATGTAAAAATGTTCTTATAGTTTGGAATGTTTTATATCAAAGATCAATGTAAACTAGGTTATTATGACCTAAATTGGATTAATATATGTATATTTTATATAATTATTCTTTAAAAAAATGAAAATATAATTTATCTATATAAACAATTTAGATGGGAAAAAAAATTTGAATTAAAATTCTGTATTTTTCAATATTCATTGAAAAATGATGTTTCTCAAAAAATTCTAAAAATAACCCATTAATTAAATTTATATTCAAAAATTGGTGTTTCATTTTTCAAAATAAAAATTATAAAAGTTTCAAAAATCATATTCAAATTGGTTTAACCATTAAAAGGGTGTAAATCGATCGTTTAAAAAAATAAATCTTTTAATTCATAAAATCGGATTTATTCTTATATTATACCTATCAAATCTATTGGATGAGTACAAAAATTATTGATTTAATATATAATATTTAAATTTTATATAAGACATTAATAAAAATTGGTTTTTTAAATTTATTGAGATAAAATTGTGTTTGTAAATAGAAAAATAGATTTCATAGAGTTGTAATATCTTTATTTTGAAATAGTTAGTACATTTACTTATAAAAATTGATAATAAAAGGATTTATTTTATATAAAAGTGTAAATGATGTTTTTAAAATTTATTTAATATTATTCATAACATACATTCCAAAACAAAGGTGGTGGGTTCAATATTACTTTAATAATCATGTCAATATTATATTGTAGTTCGGTAAAAACTCATCCATGCGTGTTATACAAGCTGTCAAAGTAACATGACATTATTTGTAAAACAATCCAAGCATAGTGTTATGTTTACCACAAGCTAATCTAAGTGCTTCATGTGGTGCAATATTAACTTGGTGTTGCATATAATGCAACGCAGGCATAGTGATTTAATAAAAAAACTATTTTCTGTGTAGTACAAATTGAAAAATATCAAAAAGATTAAATCAATTCAAAATAAACATAAATCATGAAATCTTGGAGTGTTATACCTGATAATCAATTTTATAAAAAATCTACCATATTATCAATGTTTTCTAGATTTTTAAAATTATTCTTTCAAAATCTAGCCTTCATCTCAACATTATTTTCTTCTGACAATTACTTATGGATTTTGGTGTCATTAGCCACTATATATTATTTACTTATTTTTTCTCCCAAAAAAAATTATTCATTGAATTATTTTCATTTCAAAATATATTCCACCTATAACTATTCTAAATATTTGTACTTTTTTGATTTAAAGTTCATTATTTTGAATAAATTTTTCATTATACTCGATATTCTATTAATATTATTTGATGAAATATTTGTGAGAATTTAATCATAATCACCATCATAATGAAATATATTTTTGACACATTTAAATTAGGTTCAAATCTATTCCTAACCAAAATAATAATAAAGGATTTATCACATTTAACCTTCTTTTTACCCTTTCTATATTTGATATAATGAAGTACATAACTTGGATAACATCCTTTTCATCAAGATAATCCTCAAGGGAGATATTCATCATTACCTTTAATTATACTTCTTAAGATATAACGTTTTCCAAAGTATAATTATAATTTTTCCTCAAATCATATTTAATGAGAGTATTATAAATCCTATCAATTCAATCTTTTTTTCATCCCTATACATATGAATAGTTCATTAGAATTGAATCAAGATTGAAATCATCTTAGAATTCTCTTTAAAACCTTGACTTCATCAATAGTGTATATAATTCCATTGATGTCCTCGAAAATATCATTAAACGAAAATATATCAATATAATTATTCAAGTTTATCCCCATTTCCTTGTAAATATTCCCAAGAACATGAAATCTAGCATTACATACCTTGGAGTCACCTTTGTATATATTGTCAAACATTTCCCACATGGTGTGTGAGGATTCACATAAAATACATTTTTTTTGTGGGACACACAAAGACACCTCTAGAACATTGATTCCATTGTATGTGGCATCCAAATATTAATTTTCACTCTTTAGTAATGATCTACTACCTAGGCCTAAAAAATTACATGAATAAAAGTTATTTAAAAATTCATTCTTAATGATAAAATGTAGTGTTTAATGTACTTATTTAAAAGATAAAAAATATTTCCCTAAGAAAATAATAATCATTTTTATGATTCATTGTGGATAAAACTACCATATTGGACTAAAAAATCATTCCATATCTATGATAAAATCATAGGAAAATTATCAAAGAAGAGAATTGACCTCAAGACATTTCTGAAGTAAACAAGTTATTTTTATGTGAAACTATCTACTATTGTATACAACATCCCAAAAAATCATGAAAATATAGATATTCCACATAATAATGAGTTATTGTGAAAGGTGTAATTCTTTATAAAGGTTTTATGGATGAATGGGTGTAACAACCCGAAATTATAATATATTATTACCTTTAAATATGTAATTTTTTTTATAAATTTCTCCACACACAACACAGAACCTAATTAAAACCATGATATATTTAGATAACTTATAAATATTTATGTATAATTTTTAAAAATATATCTATTTAATTAGTATTAATGAATAGTATTAACTATTTATTAAATATATTTATATATTAAATAAAGGCTACTTTAATAGAATGAAAATAATTTAGTTTATATAATTTGACTAATAAGATCGTTTACTGTTTAGAAAAGTATTTTTAAAAAATATTTTATAAAATATGAATATTTATTTCTCGGATCATATTATTAAAATTAATTTTTTTAAAAGTAATAAGTGGTTAAACCCAATTTAGTGGGTAAATGATATAAAATAATAATAATAACATTTAATATTTATAAATTTTTTTCTCAATTTAAATTTATTTTCAATTATCATTTATTGTTTTATTCATGAGCATAATTTATAAATTTTGGGATTTTATATTAATAAAAATCATATTTATTATTTAATTCCTCAAATCGAATATTACTTAGTATGAATTTTTGATATTTTTATAAAAATATCAACAATTAGTAAAAAATATGGTAATAAAAAAAATGGATTTTTTTTCATTTACCATTATATAATAATGAACTAGAAATTTATTAAAACTTTTCATTAATAAATTATAAATTTTATTAATACATTTATTCATTTATAAATATTTTTTGAACTTAGAAAATCCTTTTCCAAAATATTCTATAACTAATTAGAATCTTACATTAATATAAAAACTATTTTCAGTATTATTTTTGAATAATGTATTTGGAGAAAGATTCAGTTTTGTATTTACTTGAAATACTCATACAGATTATTATTATTATAATAAATCAATATTTATGAAAGATAATTTTACCTTATATATATATTTAAATCTTAAAAACATTATTTTTGGGAAAACATGTTTTACATGATTAAGTGTGTTTATCTTAAAATTCACTTTTAATAACATTAAATTTCTTATTTAAAAAAAATTTAAAATTTGTGATAACAAGTAAAAAATTAGTTATAAAGGTCAATAATAATATTCATCATTAAAATTAATTACTATCTCTAGAAGTTAATAACCAAGGAAATGGTAAATTAGGGTAAAAGATAAAAAGTTAAAATAAAAGGCCTTAAAACATTAAATGATATATTAAAAATGGGTGTTTAAAATAAATATTAAACCAAAATCCTTTTAATCTCTCTTATTTCCATTTTATGGCCTTTGACACTTTATTAGTAACCTTATATTATTGAAAATGTAAGATTTACTCACAAAACCACCCTTCCCTTCACTTAGAAAAGGGTTACATCTCCGCGTACTCACGATACATCTATCCTTCAAATTTATCCACAAAATATAACATTTTTATCTTCCTAGAACACTCACCTATGAAAAAAATCCCATTTCCACTAATATTTATCCTAAGATCATCAAATTTGAGGAGACTTCTGAAGAGAATCGAAGTCGCTGACATGAGTATTATCAACTAATTGGATTATTTCTTGTATTTATTCAAAATTATTTTAACCACTATAATATAATTAAACTATTATCATTTATATATTTTAATATCACTATATTTAAGTTTTTATTGTTATATATTTATATTCCCCATCATTAAAAAAGTCAAAACCATTATTGATTAGTTGTCTGATATACCACCTCCATGACACAATATGATTCATTTTCCTTTATTTAATTACAAGGATAGATCTCTGGATGTTATTAATGGTAAAGTAAAATTTTTATTATATAATTATGTTTTTATGAAAACATCTAAAACTAATAAATGATATGATAAATAAATGTTTATTTCGAATTTAATTGTTCAAAACTTGCGAGTTAAGTTGAAATTGATCTCTTTTTATAACTAATGAATATAAATAAATTATATTCTATTTTTAATTCCATGAATGTTATAAATATCACACATTATAATATCATTATTCTTCTGATGTAATGATATTTCAACAAAACCACTCAATGTTATTCATTAAATTAGGGCATGTTCATGTTTGGCTCCATTTAACCACCTACATGTACAATATTTTATATTTATATCATGAATAAATATGGGAACATAATTACTGGTATAATATCATATAAATTTGAAAATAATGTTTTTAGTTCTATAGATGTTATATCAAGATTTTATTAATTAATTATGAAAATACACTTCAATTGTTAAAAATCACTCAAACTGTTTCTTATCAATCTCAACATCAATGATAAATACTAAAACAATCATAAAGGCTATTGAAACATATTAAAAAATTATAAAAAAGACCAATAAGAAACCTTAATGAACAATTAATGATGAACATTGGAATAATAATGAATACATATCTACTAATTATGAAATTGGTACAAATGATCAAAATTATAATCACCTGATTCAGAAAATATGAATAATTCTTGTATAGAATGAAAAATTATGATGGGTAAGAATAAAAATGGATACAGGTAAGGTTATATATTAATTTATTGAAATATATATGTTTTTATAAATAATTTTAGAGTAAATCCATTGATTAAAATACATGAAGAAAGGGTTTTCATCTCAAATTCTAATGTTTGAGACGAGTTTGATATTATGAACCTAATTTCATTAATATAGTGTATATAATAATTATGTTAGATTTAAATTAATGAATTATACTTAATTAATTTAATTTAATGTTTAATTAATTCCCCCTATTTCAAGGGGTTTTTAATTGATTGTTTATAAATTCATTAGAGTTTTATTTTTCTGAATTTGAATATTTTAAGACATCAAACATTTCATGCCCCATATCTAAATATCATGGTGTATTACCTACTTATGTATTTATTTTAATCATTATCCATACAATTAAATAAATTTTATCGAAAAATAATACCCCCTTATTCAAGTGGCTGTTGATCTAGGATTTTCCCCATTAGTTATTATTTTTTTGTAAATCAGTTTGTATTAATTGAGTTATGATAATTAACAGAAATAATTTCATATTATTTGCCTAAAATACACCCTTTGATTGTATTATGTGGTATTCTATCACTGTTTTTATATAGATATAAATTCCTAAAATATAAAATCTTTAACAAAAATTTCTCGCTTTTTGGGATATATTTCTTTAAAATATTCTAATTTCATTCTCTAGATAGATTATGACCATATCATTCCAATGTTGACTTAGTCATATTCTCATTGTTTTAGATAGGATAAAAATTCCATTTTATATAACTCATATTTTTATGATGTTCAATAAGGATGATTTTAGTCTTATTGATATGGTAAAATGTATTAGAGCTTTTTTATTTTTTATTCCAATATGAATTATTATTAGCATGTTAACTGTGTATTGTTTGATCACCCATTTTCTTTCTCTAGATGGGTTATGATCAGGTTATACATTTTATTTGAAACTAGAAAATTATTCATATTCTTAATTATTATTAACTGTTGATGTAGGATGACCATGAACTAATATTCTGTATTCTTCTTTATATAGATAATCAGGTTTTTATTTGGAAAATGTTTTCTTAGATAATAGAATCAAATGTCTTGTTGACTGTTATGGTGAATTTGTTGGAGTTAATCTTGTGATAGATGAGGACCAACATCATATAGTATTTGAATTCGTTGAAATATCTCATGAGAAAAAATAGGATGGTTTTTGTTGTATTACTCATCCCATAACAGGATAATATCTTGTAAAAAGTATATAATAGTATTGTGTCCTTACCACGTTCTCAATGAAAATTAATGTATCTTGGTACAAGGATTTGACAATAGGATTTTGATTTTAGACAGTATACCGTCAATTAGTATCATATCATCATTATTGATATCTATGTTTTTATTTCTTTTTCAATAATATATTATTTTCTTAGTTTTTTTGTGATTGTGGCTTCGTGTGGTTTAGTAATTCCTTCTATAATATTAATTCCATGATTTTTCCAATATTTCATCAGTTGTTTGTTTTCACTTGTGTATTTGAGCACACCACTTTTTATCTTTTCATTTCATAGGATATGGTTAAAAGTTGTACACATGACATGATTATAAGGATAACAAATATTGAGGAATTTCTGGAATATATTGAGGACTTCCCATAGATTAAGAAGTTGATTACGTAATAAAATGATATCTACCTGATACAAATAAAATTTATATTCATTTGGTTATTATGGGATCAATTTATATAAATAATTAGACCTAAAATTATCATTTATACAAAATTAATTTAAATAATTTTAATTTGATTATGTAATTAAGAATACTTAAATCTAGGAATTTAAATTGGTACCCAAGAAACTATATAATGTAGCTTTTTAATGAGAATTTTATTTAGGAGTGTGTGTCTGGTGTGTTGGAGTGGGTATCAAATCAATTTTTCATATAACAATTGAGATCTTGAATTTTTTTTAGGATAATTTATGGACTGATAATTTTTGTTTAATCACAATTTCTAGGGAAAACATAACCCCTTTGAATACAATATGATTTAATTATAAGGAGAAAATGCACATTATATTTTCGAATTATGATAAGAAAACTCCAATGAAAACCCTAGGAATAAATCAAGGAATATGAATAATAGCTATAAGTTTGGGAAATGTAGTGATTGTGTGGTTTTCATAAAGAAAAAATCTTTTTTCAGACATAGGAAATTGGATGCAGCTTTAGCACAAATATACCATGGGGAAATTCACACAAAAATGGTTGGTTGAGTATTGATTCAATCATCCCTCTAATTCATGATGTGTCTTCCAAGACTGTACACTAGGAGATACACCCCTAAAAGATGTTCTGGGTTAATCAAATTCTAATTAAGAACCATTTATAGGGATTTAATAATTATTTTAAAAAATTCATTTAGTGAACATAAAAAAAGACAATGGATAACCAAGGATAGAATAGGTGATTCATAGGATGATCCAAAAGTTTGATACATTAAGAAAATGTGTCTTAAGGGAAGAAAAATATGAATTTATGTTTTAATATTTATTTTTTGGATATTATTATAACCATTTTTTGGTATTTTGATAAAAAAAGAATCGTGGAAATGTAGTAGAGAAAGGTATGTTTCTTGAAACCACTATGTATTATAACTGAATAATGAAGAATTCATAAATGGTTGAGAATTTTTTAAGACACCTATTGTAATGGAAAATGTGAGTATCCTTATCTTACCTAAGGTACTAAGATTGATATTTTATTGAAACTCTTAGAAATTTTCATTAGTGGGTGACATTTATCTATGATACAATAGTATATTATAAAATTTACGAGGATCATATGAAACATATAAGAATTTTTCATCATTAATATTACTTTGAATGTATATAAAAATATATTAAATGGTATTAATAATCCTAAATAGTGATTTCATGATAAGGTTATATTTTGGGAAAACTATTAGACAACACATAATTCAAGTGTGTATAACTATTATTTTAAATATACACGTAATGATGATATAATAAACGAAAGTTTGATTTTGAATAAGTAATTTAGATTGTAATTTTTAACCTCAGAATTGATAATTGATTTATGATTTATTCTGCATAAACTTGTCTCATTTTTTAAATTATGATGTTTAGTGACTAGTGTGTGTCCTTGTGAACTAGTGGTCAATACAATTTAAGGGGTTATGATAGAGTAGGTTTTTGGAATGATATATATTGTTAGTGTTATTTAAAGAATTCGATATTGAAATAGTTTTGGGAAAAGAATTTAATTAAGATTATATAATTTCAGTATATAAATACTTGGTTATATGATTAAAGGAAGGATTCTTTTTTCTTAGGAAGTATAAGTTGGATTTTTTAGGGAATATATTTCAATGATTTATAGGACTAGAATAAATTAAGAATGTTCCTCGTAATTTGAGATCTCGACTCAAAATATTATGTTATTATGTATGAGATAATCTGACTCAAAGTAACATAGGTTGATCCAATAATGATATATGTTAAAATAAGAGTGTTATAGGTTTAACTGAGTATGATACAAGTTCAGTTTTAATGGTTATAGGCTAACAAGATTGTGAGATATCTTAAGGAAAAATTATCTTCTGGTTATTTATGGTAATTTTCTTATTACACTATAGGAAAAACAAATTTAGTGGCCTTTTTTCATAGAAATTTTCAAAACAACCACAAAATGTTATATATATATATATATATATATTGTGTTTTTCAAAAACAATTATTTTATTTTTACCACTGCTTTTTTAAAACCCAGCGCTATATTAAAGGGAAAAAATTAAAAATTAAATATTAATTTATAATTTATGATTTACTATTCACTATCATATTATTATTATTATTTATAATTTTTATTAATTATGATGTTTTAAAAAAGTATATTTATAATTATTAGTAAATAATAATTTTAAACTTAAAAGAAATCTTCAAAATGTTGAAAATCAGAGTTCGACATCAAATGACCATAACATATGATTCATGTGTCTATTTTAACTCCACAACCTGTCAAATCGAAGCTTATGAAATGAAATAAAAAAATAGATTAAAATTTTTTAATAATTAAAAGAATAAAATTTATTATAGTTGCAAAAAAATATAAATTTAACATGAACTTCAAATGACCTTAAATTTTGATCTGGATGTCCTTTTGGGCACTACCAAATCTCAAATTGACGACTATGACGATCTCTATTCCTTGTTGTATAAGGGGATTAAATTTTGTTTCAACTTCAAAAGATGCCTCAAAGGCCTCAAAAACATTGTTTTTGTCGGGTTACCCCGATTGTTTAATATTCAACTGAATTTTAGCCTCAATTAAGAGGATGTAATTGTCATTTTTTAGTGGGGAGTGAATTTATTCTTAGGGAGTACATTCAAATTGATATTATAACTTGTATATTTTATCATTTTTTATAATTTAGTTTTATTTATAATTAATTATATGTATATTTTCTTATATTTAATTGTAATAAATCACTTTTATAAAAACATATTTACATGGAAATGTATTTTTAAACATATAAACCATGTGAAAAAAAAAATTATTAATCATTTCATTTAGAGGAACAAATTATGGACTTTATTTAACTTATCAAATTGAATTAATATGTATATATACACCTAAACAAGTCATATATATATATAAACATGTGTGTGTCAATAAAAAAATTACATTTATTTGTATATACTAATATATTTAAATAAATACACACACATATATATGTAAATATTTGTGTGTAAAAATAAAATATAAATGTACTTTTATATAAATATATCATTATAGTTAAATATAGTATATAAATGAATTTATAGTAGAACTATACGAATATATATATACACATATATAAATAATGTTTCTATATCACTGTTAAAAAAGTGACTTTGCCAACAAAAAATTACCAATAGATAATATATTTATTGGTAAAAATGAGTAATTACAACAAATGATAGATTATTTTTGTATACATTATAGGTACCGGTAATTTATTTTACCAAAAAAAAATATTTGTTTGTATTGGTTGCTTAATACCAACAAATATTTTACTCAAATTTTAATCTGTTGGTCTATTATAGTTTTACCAACAACTGTTTTATCAACAAATATATATATTATTCTCAATTGATTTTAACAATAATCCTTTTATAATAATTAAATTTTGTTGTAGTGAATTATTCAATATTATTACATAGTCGAACAAAAATTATATATATATATATATAATATATATTTTTTTGATAAATGATCTAAATTTTTGGTGACTCAAATCGAAAGTTAATTAGTTATAAATATGTAATAGATTTTTTATTACAATAAATATATAAATTTAAAATATTATATATATATATTTGTTTTGATATTTTATTTAAATTATTATTTTCTATAAACCCTTATTTCTAAGATTATTTATTAATTTAAATAAAATAATATAACGAATCTAAATTCCAAAATCAATTGAAAATTGTTGCCAAACCATCAATGGTACCCTTGAAACCCTAAAATTGCACCCCTATTCATCTTCATCATTTCATCCTCCTCTCAATGATCACAACCCATGTTTGTTTTTGTTGTTTCCCTACCCGTGTATTCTGTTCATCACCCCTTGTTCAGATTCCAATTTTTCATTTCTCTATTCTATGTGCTTGTCACTCGCCCTCCTCATTTATTCTCACCACACACCCCATCAATGGAAATCCACTTCCTAATCCCACGTTTCCCTATCCGTTTTCATTTCCATCATCAAAACCGACATGAAATTCATCCAAGGGGCTCAATTTGGATTTTTGTGGAGGTTCAAATTATTATATCGACCGGTGCTCATAGGTACTCTAGTCTATGATGCATGAATTCAACCTTCTATGTTGTGCAGTGTGCTCATTTTTAGGTTGTTGTTTCTCTCTATTTGTCTCGGCTCCATAAAATATAGATTCAATATAGTTTTCTAGGTTCACTTTCTCTTTTCCAATAGATAAGAAATGTATTCATGTCCTCCACCCACTAAGTATAATATTTTCTCTTATTGCATTCATATCCTATATACTCTAAGTATTATCTGTTATCTTTTTTTAATTCATATATGGTTGTGATGTTATCTTAAATTCTATCACTGTTTAGTATAAATTTAATGCTTAATTTCATCCATGAATTATTATTAATCAGTTGATTTTAATTAATTATTTTTATTTTGAGATTATCATGGAAGATTAAATTTGTTTCATGGATTATTGAAATTAATTCAAAATTATTTTCATGAATTTAGGATATGTTATTGAATTATGTTAAAATTTGTGTGATTTGGCTGTCTAACTTTGGATTATAGTATGTATAGATGAGAATTTTGGTGTTTTAGATTTGATAATTTTTTTTTATTGATTGATATATAATTAGAGCATTTTGATGTCACATTTTCAATTTATTTTTGACAAATCAATGTTTTTTCTATCTAGATTAGTTTTATTTCATCTGTTCATTCAAATATCTCATTTTTAAATTCCTTATATTTTCCGAACTGTCCATCAAAATAAAAAACATAATCACAACTAATAAATTAACTTCCTTGAGATAAATGGCCCAAGGTCAACACTAATATAACATTATTAAGGCTTGGAAAGAAATTTGTGTGTAGTGTTACATTTTCAGGCCATGGTGGACATTCTTGAGACAACACTCACAACATTAGACTGAATGTTTGATGAATGTTTAAGGTAGGACCTTTGTTATGAGTTCCCATAGATATTACAGAAGGTTTTATATCCAAATTTAATATTTAAAATTAATTAATAATTAACATTATAATGTATCTAGAAAAACACTTATAGTTCTATATTTCTTATAGATGATTAATTTAATTTTTAACAAGGTTTCACTTTATTTAAATTTTGTTTTGGAATGTCAATAATGGGGAGGAAGATATAATATGAGAGGCTGGTGGACAAGAATGTGTTGAATGAAGGCATCCCACAATGCATTCACCTGACTAAAAATTTCCACACTACAAATAGAGGGATCGGCCAATCTAGAGGTGAAACTAACAAAAAATATCTAGGTAATTTCCATTTCCTTTAATTTTTTGGTACCATTAGTTTTTTTAGAATGAAAAATATCTCAAGGTTCATTAATGGGTGTATGATTTGTATGATTGTAGGTAAGGATTTTCATAATGAATAAACATTACAACATATATAAATCCTCATATCATTACCCATTTTCTATGTAGTCATAAACCCAATAAAATGGTTTTTAAATTATAATTTATTGCCTTTTATCCTCAAATTTTTCCTTTTCATCATTCATGTCTAAGATTATTTGTTCCATGATATTTTGGGATAGTTCCATTCATAAAAATACTTCCAATTACCTATATTGTATTTTAACTTCATACTATATGATCTTCATATCATACAATTAATTTTATTTCGAATTTGTGTTAAATTGTTTAATTATACTATTAATCTCATTTGTAGAATACTACTACATAGGTATATTTTTTAATCTAAAAAACAGGATGTTCTACGAATGTATACTGCTATATTATTTTCAATCACTCGTGCTTTCAGATAATAATCAATACCCATAACTACATGTAGATTTATTCCTAGTGAATCAGGTTCTATGATAATGTATAAACTATATTCACACAATATATCAGTAGTTGTGGTTTATTTATGTTCACATGGAATTTTATTAACTCATTGTTAATTTTCAGTTCATCTTAAATACATCTATTAAATTTACATTCATTTTTTTATGATCCCCATAAACACATCTATTCTAACAAGTTTAAACTCAAAACCTATACATTAAATCCCATATATAGGGACAGTATCTATAATAAATCACATCCTAATTGGAACACAAGTTCTCTCAAGTGATATTCTAGTTTATCTGAAATTAGTTTTTTTAGATATGTAAATTACAATAAAAATTTGTTTTCATTATTGAAGATCATATTTATTAATTCAAAAGATTCACTTGAGAAAAAAATATATTTAACTACATTGAAATTGTAGGTTACAAAGTGTAACCTCTGTAAACTATGAAGAAAATTCGAGATATAATTAATTATTCCTTTCCTTTAGGAAGAATATATTCCAATGAAATAATTTGGTGTAAACATTGAAATGCATGTCCATCATCGATCATTTCAAGGTATGGATTTGTATCTTTTTTACAAATTTACATATGTATCCATTACATTTTTTTTGAATTAATTATAAATTTTACTTTTTATATATTGTGGTTAGTGTTTTTCTAGATATAGAGTGAAATTTCTTGTAAGTGGTCATAGTGGATTTGTCTTTGTAGTTCTTTTTTGAAAATAAGTATTTCCATTCATATGGTAAACTATATTGGATCTCAAAGATATTTACATTCATCCAGACCTAAAATTTTTTTCTATAATATTTTTTTATATGCATTACAAGTTATAAAAATTGTTGATCTCTTTATTGTATGATAGTGATGAATTTTTGTTCACAACATAATATAATATCATCAAATCCAAACTAGTTGGTAAGTAGTTTTCCCATCTAGTCAAAATTAAATGATTTTGATAAATTTTTTATAATTCATATGGTTTAGAATGTTGAAGGTTTCATCCCCACTTGAACATAATATAAGTAGAAAACATTGGGATAGGATCAACAATAGGGTAGCTGACTAACTACTAACTTGCATCCGGTGGGGTTTCAATCCACTTCCTATTCAATTTTTGGGCCGAATTTCTTCGTATTTTTTACTAGTAATCTGTGTGGGTGCTATTTTTTAGCATTTTAGGAATTATGTGAAGTGAAATAATGATAATAGAGGCATTATTTAACGAATACATCACTTGTATTAGGCATCTTAACATGTAGGAAGAGGAAGGGGAATTAAATTCCCTGAAAATTATGAACAAACTCACATGTGGGTAGGAGCCATAAATTCTGGACATAGCCAGTGAACCCGCACAAGTACAAGGCACATTGTATGAAAATATCCCTTTCAGGTAGGCATAAATGGGTAGGTGTGTTTCATGTAAAAAATATTCAGGTGCTGCACATCATGCATGGAAACCCGTCATGTAGGTCCCAAAAGAAACACAAGCACTCTCAGTTTTAATATGAATTTTAATTACCACTGTTCAAATATAAATATAAGAAACACTAAGGCATTTTTGTTTTATGAATTCTTATGAGAACTAAAATTTACAATTTATTTTTTATTTAGTGCTTCAAACATATAAATGATTCCTAAATTTGAGTCATTTGGACAACTGATTCTTGAGATATCCACCAGGGTGATGAAAAATGATTACAATGCATACTATTTTTTTATAATTTCATTTATTTATAATTTGTTTTCAATTAATACATATATTTTATATTGATTTTTGGGTATGATCATTGGTTGTATTTATAAAGATATTGGATCTTTAGGGTCTGACATAGCAGCGGCATGATGTTTCTCACTAGTATTAGAGCTGGTTGGATTTGTTTCTTACTGGTACTAGACATGACACATTTTGGGGAATTATTATTGGTTGTGTGTAGTGGAGATTTTGGAGGTGAAGGTTGTGGTTATGACAGCAACTTATGGTTTATCACTGGAGTTGGAGCTAGCTTATGGGTCCTAGGGCATGGATGGGTTACTGGTGCTCACTAGTCCTTAGTGTTAGTGATGGCTTGCGAGCAAGGATGTGTTGGTTCTGGAAGAGATTCTCAGGCATGGGTCACTAGTGCTCACTGGTCCTAGGTGTGGGCTTGCAGACATGGATGGGATGGTGTTATTGCTGACATGCCTGGTGCTAGAGCAGACATGGGATGGTGTTGTTACTTGCATAGCTTGATCTAGAGTTGGCATAGATGGTGCTGGAGCGGGCATGGGGCGGTGCTGTTACTGGAATAGACAGAGCTTCGTATGGGTCACTATATGGGTCATTGTGTGGGGTGTTGTATGACTTGTTGTATGGGTCACTTTATGGGATGATTTATGGGGTATTGTGATGAATTATATGTTTTTGTATTAAATTTCATTATAAATATAATTAATTTTTTTATAATTTTGAAAATGTGTGAATGCAGTATTTTGTTTAATAAATATTTATTATAAATAATAAATTAATAAATAAAATATGAAACTTTACTAGAAATAAAATTTTATAATTTTTATACAAATGTAATTTATAATCAAATATTTTATGATCGTAATATTATTACCAACAGAAAAATATGTCATTAGAACTATTGGTAAAAAATTTAACAAAAATTTATATTATCTGTTGTTATTACTATAATTGTAACAAAATTATTTTATCTGTTGGAAAAACATTTAGAAACAGAGTTTTTACCAACAGTTTAGTGAGAAGGATATATATGTTGGTAAAACATTTTACCCACATAAAATGTACTTTTACAAAACAGATGTTCCCCTATTAAAATAAGTGAAATATTTTGTAGTGTATACCTATATGTGTGTATTGATAAATGGATATATATTTATATTTATATTCTAATATATGTAAATAAAGATTCATTTTAGAAATAGGAGATGACATCTCTCTCAAGAAGAGAGATTCTCTCTCTATCAATCAATGGGGATTGCTATCATAATCACTCTACCTCTAGTATTTGTTATGATCATCGATATGATATTCATGTGGTTTGGAACAACCGTTTATTTGATATTTTTTGCTCACGCAATAGGATTGATTTACTCAAAAAAAAGGACTTTCGAGTACGTTCATGGATCGATTGAGGATGGGGATGATGATTCTGCACATTCTCATCCTGCATTGTTGAGATGCATCCAGCCTCAAGATGTATTAGATTCTTTGTGTGGAGTGGGTCAAACAACGGTGCACTGGTGAATTTTGGGTGCGGAGAACCACTGTGCATGTGGTGTTTTTTGGTGGCAACGATTGGGTTTCAGGTGGGGGCGATGGTGGAGGCTTCTTGGTGGAGTGACATAGTAATGGGATCCCAGTGACAGATCTGTGATGGCGATAATATTTGTGTGGGATCCCAGTGGAGCATGAGGATTCAGCAGCTGGTGGCTGTTCTATTGGTGTAGTGGCTGGCTAGCGTGTGGGAATGCTAGTGGTGATGACGGGAGGTAGGGTGGCAGAGCGACATAAAACAGCGATCACGGCGTGGCTCATGGATATAGTCATAAATGGTAGCGGTCCTCCCATAGAGGTTTTTCATCTGACCCTCGGCAATGTCCTTGGGGTTGCATATATCGTGTTATAGAATTTATGGTGACCATGTCTTAGGATGCGTGATTCTGGTTGGTGGTGGGTGACTTAGCTTGCACGTGATTGATGGCTGGAAACCTTTCTATTATATTATATTGGGTGTCAACAAAATTGTTTACCTTGGGAGAGGGATGTCTGATGATGGTAACCACGATTTTTTCGGTCTACCCACTGGTGATAAGGGTGACCATGTGATGCGATTGAGACGACTTTAGGAGTTTTCCTTCATGGAAACTATTAGTGGTAGACACCAATGGTGTGTTCTTAGGTGGTTATTTATTGATTGATGCATCAATGTAGAAGATCTTTGTCATCATGTCGATTGAAATCACGGGCATATTACATTCATGCTTTGGTCTTCTCAGTCGTTAGGTTGTTGGATTTTAGGTATTTCATGAATGTTGGTCTACGGGCCATGCTATGCATGTTTTCTTAACATTACTGTTTTAATAAATTTTACAGGGTCATGGATTTGGGTTACCAAATCTATGTTCAGATATGCCTTGGTATATGTAAATAAATATTAATATATAATATATTTAAATAAATTATATATATATATATATATATATATATATATATTACAGACATTCAATGAGATTTCATCTTCATTTAAGTGTTCCTTCAAATGATTTTTATGTCATTTATGATTTTATTCTATTGATTTACATTCCTATTGATTTGATGGCGTTGCAATTATTATGCTTTCTCGTCTTTTGGTAATTTATTATCAATTATATATATATTCATTTATATAAATTTATGAATATTTGTGTATAATTATATACATTTGTACATATGTATACATATTTATGTTTATAAATTTTTATATCATATATTTGAATATATATATATATATAGATATTTATATTTACTTCTCTTTATATACACACATATATATATATTTATATTAATATACAATTATATATTTAATAGTTTTAATATATATTTCTGTAACATAAATGTGAATTTATATATATTTATGTAAGTTTTGTTAGATGTAAATATTTATAGATATTAATATTCGTTTATTATTTTATTATTTTATTATTTTATATTTTATATTTTATTATTTTATTATTTATTATTTTTGAAATATTATTTATTAATTATTATAACTTATTTATTCAATTAATATTTATTATTTATTATGTATTTTTTATTATTTTAATATTAATTTTTTATTGATTTTTTATTTATTAATTTATTTTTATTATTTTTTATTTTTTATTTATTTTTTATTTTTTACTGTTTCATTTTTTCATTATTATTATATTATTTTATTATGGTATTATGTTATTATGTTATTATTATTTTTATTTATATATTATTAATTACTCTATTATTCATTTATTTCATGTTTATTATTTATTATTCATTTATTATTTAGTTATTTTGTATATATTAGTTATTAATTTTTTTAATTTTTTATAAATTCACTATTTTTTTATCATTAATTAATTATTAAAATGTTATTTATTATTTATTACTTCTTATTTCTTATTTCTTATTTGTTATTTATTTATTTTTCATTTTAATTATTAATAATTTCTAATTTCATTGTTTAATATTTATTTATTCATTTTTATTTTTATTGTTTATATAGTAGTTATTAATTTTTAATTAAATTTATTATTTTTATATTTTTATTTTATTAATTTATTATTAAAGTATTATTAATTACTTTTTTTTAAATATCGATTATATATTAAATATTTATTATTTAATAATTCATAATTCATAATTTATAATTTATTATCAATTATTTATTATTTTATTATTTATTTATCATATATTAATTTTAAACTAAATTTATTATTTATATAATACCTTATATATTATATATTATTTATTATTTATTATATATTATTTATTATATATATTATTTATTATCTATTATCTATTATCTATTATTTATTATTCATTAATCATTATTTATTAATTACTATTTACTATTTACTATGATTATTTTTTATTTAATAATTATTATTGACCACTTATTTTCATATTATTTATTTATTATTTATTTATATTTTATTTATATTTTATTTATTAATTCGTATTTTTTATTTCATAATTATTCTATATTAATAATTACTTATTAATTAATAAATAATAATTATTAATTATTAATTATTAATTATTAATTATTGATTATTGATTATTGATTATTGATTAATAATTATTGAGGAATAATTATTGATCACTAATTATTTAGTTTATATCTATTTGTTATGTATTATTTGTTTTTTCAATATATATATATATATATATTAAATTCAACTAATTCATGTCATGAAAATTCTGTTGGAGTGGTAATGTCTTTAGAGAATAAACAAGAGACACGAGGTTCACATCTCACCCAATGAAGAATTTATATATATGACTTATGCATGGGCATTAACATGGAAATGTTAATATATAATAAATAAATAAATAATAAAATAAATAAATTGCAAAAATAATTAAATAATATAATAATAAAAAAGTTAAACAAACAGAAAAATAAAATAAAAATTATAAACTGCTACTAAATCATTCTCTAACAGTTTTGAAAAACTGATTCTAATTGATTTTTGACACACGATTTAGTAGCGGTTTAAACCACCAATAAACAAAAAAAATTATGTAGTGTAATGTTCATCACCTATGTTAACACTCTTGGTTATAGTAATGGATGAATCCTAAAGGAACCAAGTTAACAATTAATGTTATAGACAGTGTGGAAACTATCCAAATGAACAACTTAATGGGATCGGGGACTGAGTGAGAAATTTTATAATTATCCCAACCTAATTATAAATAATTATTAATAACAACAAGAATGTAGTTGATGTCTCAAACACACCAAGGAAGATAAATATGGAGTCACTTGAATGATAAATGGATAAAAATGATGAAGGAAAAAAATTCAATTTCTTATATGTCAAAAATGGTGGAAGAAACAAGGGGAAAATTACCTTAAATATAATAGTAAATTCTATAATTGTAGATTTTAAGGGAATGAAACTCACAAGTGTGATGTGAAGAGAGAGGATAAAAAAATCCATTGATTCAATTACAATAGAGTTTGGCATTATTAGACTCATTGTCCCAATCCAAGGGATAACAAGGTAGACAATCACCAACAACCAGATAGTGATTTTTCCCTATCTCTTTTCTAGTTTCCAATGTCATGTATGTTTTCACTAATATCTTTATATTAAATTATAAATAAAATCACTTTGGGGATTTATTATCACATTAATCATTTTTAGGGTCTATGGGAGTTTATTCATTATAGATCTAGATCTACATCCCTTAGTATTTTTCTAAAAGAAATTTGGAATGTCTTATGTCTTCTTATAAGTAGAAACTACTACAAACATGGCTTTTATCAGTGCTAGAAAAGTGTATTAACAGTGCTAAAAACACTATTAATCGAGGTGAAGATAAATGGGGTGTCCCTTTTATCAGCGCTCAGAAAAGCACTGATAAAGACCCCTTTTATCAGTGCTAAAAAAAGCACTGATAAAACTCTGAAAAAATAAACAAAATAATAAAAAATAATTTATATTCAGGGGGGAGCTTTTAACAGCGCATGAACCCCCCCCCCCCCCCCCACTTTATCAATGCTAGGCGGCCCCCTCCCACTCATGTGCGCTGCCTTGCCTGCGCATCCTACACTTGCCCGCACACCCCTACTTGCTTCTACCCGGATTCAAACCCGCGACCTCCCCCTTGCGCACCTGTACCTTTACCACTAAGCCATTTCATTTTTTATCTATTTAATGATACATCTATTTATTTATATATATATAGTTGTATTTATTTTTATATTAATATAGATTCATATTAATTTAAATATATTTAGTTATATTAATATATATATATTTATTCATATTTTAATATTTATATATATTTATATTTATATTTATTCGAATATTAATATAGAATCATATTAATATAAATATATTTAGTTATATTAATATATATATGTTTAATCATATATTATTATATATATATTCATTCATATATTAATATATATTTATAACTATTTATATATGTATTTGTAGTTACAATTTTTTATCTGTATATTTATTTGTATATTAATATATATTTATAAGATTAGTTTTAAATACATTTAAATATTTTTTTATATTTGTTTATAAATAAATAAATACATACATACATACATATATACAACACAAACACAAACACACAGAGACACATATAAATTTAAGAATAAATACATATTTATGTGT
Organism: Viscum album; assembly: GCA_963277665.1. Classification (NCBI taxonomy): domain Eukaryota; kingdom Viridiplantae; phylum Streptophyta; class Magnoliopsida; order Santalales; family Viscaceae; genus Viscum; species Viscum album. The sequence continues at coordinate 909,805,254 of OY728153.1, forward strand.
ATTTGAAAATCCATAGAATGTTAAAATGACCATAACATATAATACAGAACCCCATTGATACTCTACAACCAGTAAAATTGAAGAAAATGAAATGATCTTTGATATGATATGTGGTACAGGGCTAACAGACATCCAGATCAGAAGTTATACCTGTTTGAATGTTAACAAATCGGGGTATGCCGACTAAAAACTCCATTTTGGAAGATTTGTGGGCCTTTTTGGCCTTGAAAAAATGTGACACATGCTTTTCCTCAGTCACCAACACGTAAAGCTTGTCACAGGCTTCGATTTGATATGTTTCAGAGCTCAAACAGACACCCTGATCAAAAGTTATGGTCGTTTGAAGTTTGAGTTACATTTTTAACGTATTTTAGATCTTTTATTAATATTTTTTTTATTTTTTGTGTCTTCAAATTTTTATTAAATGATTATTAATTGATGATAATTAGTAAATTATTAATTAATAGTATTTTTTTAAAAAAAATTAAATCCATTGTCACTAAATTTCATACATATTAAATGTATTATTTTATTTATACTTTTCTAAAACATATTTAAAAAATATATATTATATTTATATCAATATAAATATACTTATATAATAATATATTATTTTTTATGATTTTTTTTGAAATATAAAATTTATCAGCGCTGGGAAAAAGTGCTGATAAATCCCCCCTTTATCAACGCTACTAAAAAAAGCGCTGATAAAGGGGTCCTCTTTATCAGTGCTAAAAAAACGCTAATAAAGGGGGGCCTTTATCTGGGCTAAAAAAAGTGCTGATAAAAGGTCACTTTTAATAGGGTTTTTTTAGCGCTATTAAAAGTTCCCCTTTATGAGTGCTTTTTTAGCGCTGATAAAGCCCCCCCCCCCCCTTCATCCGCACTTTTTTAGCACTGTTAAAGGGTGGCACTGCGGAAACCCAGTTTTGTGGTAGTGAGATCATAATGATTTTTCATATAAATAAATCTCATTTCACATCTTAAATGAACCCATGATAATCAAGGGTTATACAGATACTTATTTTCCTATTGAAATTACTCTTATCTTTTGTGAAAAATTTGGTTGATGGAATTTATTTCTGTTGGGGGGCGGAGAATATAACAACTCATAATTCTAATATACGACTACCTTTAACTAAATTAATTTGTTTGAAAGCATCCACCACATGCAACACCAAAAATATTTAAAACCATGGTATATTTAGTTAATATATAAATATTTAAGTATAACCATTTGAAACCTATCCATTGGATTGTCGATAATGAAAATGAGTAACATCATTGTGAAATATATATATATATATATATATATATATATATTAATGACTACTTTTAATGTGAATCAAAATCAACTAGTTTCCATAAATTGACTAATAAGATCATAAATTATTTAGTAATGTATTTTTATTTAAAAAAAATACTTTATACGATACAAAATTCTATTTCAATCAACATATGACTAATGATAATTTATGATTAATATTAATAAGTTTATAACCCCAATTTAGTTGTTTAATAGCCATAAATATGAATAAAAATAATTAATATTTCGATATGTTTTCTTCAATTAATATGTGTTTTCAATTATATTTTATTATTTTATTCAAAACATAAATTTATAAACATTAACTTTTAAATTAATAAAAATGACCTTCTGTATACAATTTCTTATTTCAAAATTTACTTTGTATTATTTTTTGAGCATTTTATAAAAAGGTCAGTTTTTAGTCAAACCATACGGTTTTCATGATACATGTAATTTATCTGACATTACCATTATACAAGAATGGATAATCTATTTACAAAACCTTTTGTGTAGTAAGATTTGAATTTTTGAAATAAAATTATTCATTTAAAAAAATATGTAAACTTAGAAAACCTAATAGAAATAATTTTTAGAACTAATAAAAATGTAACTTTATAAAAATTGTTTTTGGTCTTTTATTTGAATTATTTTTTAATAGGGAAATTTGGTTTTTTTCATGCCATGAAAGAATCATAATTTTTTTATTTTATAATAAATTAACTACTGTCCAAATAATTTTATCTAATATTTAAATTTACATAAATTTTTTTTGTTGAAAACCATTTTTACATGATTAATTATGTTAACTTTAAAAAAAATTCACACCATTAAAAAATTTATTTGAAAAAATAATTTTAATATTTATATCAGAATTATATAATCTGTTAAATGGTTTGATATAATTTTTTTCATTGAAATTAAATTTTATGGTTAGAAAATAATTAAGAATACAAAATTAAATCAGGGTAAAAGAGAAAATATTAAACAAATTCTTTTAAAAAACTCAAAGCTGTCTTAAAAGGAGTAATTGAGATGAATTTCAACCCAAAATCCTTTTACTAGTTTTTTTCATTTTATGTACTTTAACACTTGAATACTAACCCTCAATTATTTAAGATGTAATAGTTACTCTCAAAACTACCCTTGTATTCACTTATAAAAGGGTAATATCTTTACCACTTTAAGGATAACCTCTCCTTTGAATTTCTCCTCAAAACTATACCATTTTTCTCTTCCTAGAACCCAATACCATGAACCCAATCCCTTGGTAACTCATAGTTATCCCTGTCCATTCTAATTCAAGGAAACTACCACGATAAATTCAATTCCTTGACATGTGTTCGATCAACTACATAGTTTTCTTCTTAGTTAACATCTTTAAAATTTATTCTATACACTCTACTATAATTATATTTTTATCATATATATACTATAATGTTACTATATTCAGGTTATTATCAATATTTATCCATATAACCCATCCATTAAAACATAATAACCATTGTTCTTGCATTGTGGAAACTATCGTCTCTACAATGTAACATGTTTCATTTTCCATCACTTTCTTAAAAGGCTGGATATAATGATGGATTTAGAATATAAATATGATTTTTTGATGTCATTATGGGTTTCCTATGAGAAATTATAGAACCTATTAAAGATAAAATGAACAAATGATAAATGTTAATTCAATTGATCAAAATGAGTTCATTAAGAGAAAATTGATCTATTTTTTTAAGTAATGAATTTATATATATTATATTATATTTATTTATCCTTTATATTCATATATAACACACTAAATAAGATAATTATGATTATTTGGTAATGAAATTACAACATAACCATCCAATAATCACTTATTAAATCAGTGTATGTCCATGTTTTGGTCAGTTTAACTAACTACTTGAAGAATACAATGAATTTTTTTCATGAATGTATATGGGAACTTAATTAATGATATAATATTATTTAAATGAGTGAATAATGTTTTATTTGGTTCTAGATATGTTATATAAAATTATAATTAATTAATACAACACACTTTGATTGTTAAGAATTAATGAAACATGCTTCATATCAATTTCATCTTGAAGGATAAATACTAAAATGCTAATGAATGAATTTTGGAACATATTAAATAGTAATAAAATAGTCATAATAGTAAAATTAATGACCTATTAATGATTAAATTTGGGATAAAATTGAATACATACATCAGTATTATGAAACTAGTACAAATGATATAAACCATAAACAGTTAATGTAGAAAATTAGAAGAATTCATATTGAGAATGAATTACTATGGAGGGTATGAATGGAAATGGATCTGAGGAGGTCCTAAATTAAGTCATTAAGATAGTTATATTTGAGATATAGGAGGATAATGTAAATTATTAGGAGTCATGATACGATGTAAGGGTTTTACTCTCAAATTCATCTTATTGAGACACAGTTGATATTATGATCCCAGTTTCATTTATGTAGTGTATATACGTTTTGGAACCCATAATTGTGCACTATATATATTACAATTGAGAATTTGAGAAGTAGGAAGGCAATACAAAATTTAATGATATTATTTTCAATATGGATTTGGAAGTGTCTTATCTTGGGATTCATTTTATAAGGGAATATATTTTGTCCCTTGTTATATCAATTTAACATTGATAATTAATTTAATTGTTTTATGGATTCCTTTAGTCAAAAAATTGTCCATCCAAGATAATTGTCCAACCATATTTACTAGGAAACACATGGGAGTCTCCTAAAACATGCCTATGAAATAGCACAAGCAGTCAACTCGATAAATTAAGGTGTGAGAGTACAATTCCCATAGTGGGCATGCATGGCATGTAAAGGTGGTATCGAAGTGGACCACACAATGGCATGGTGTGGCCAGTGTGTGTGGGTGCAGTGTAACAGGTGTTGAATCGTGGTTTTATCTCGAAAAAATATATTACATTGAGAATCATATTAATTTTCACACATCCATTCATAATTATGATGTTGTATTTCCTCATATATGGCAAATTTCATGCTCTTAAAAAAGAAGGACAATAACTTAGCCTTCAGATCGTGTGAACCAAAACTTCCCAATCAATCTCTTGAGTTATCTCCAACCTCCCACTCACCTTCCACACGTCTAATTATTTTGTTTCACTGCCATGAACTACACCAAATTTTCTTTTTACCCTTACACTCAAGGATTGACCTGAAAACCATATCCATCTATAGAAGATGAGGTTCTCAATCATCTCCAAGTCATGTGTGCACCTAAAATTTTCATGCATGTTAACATTTGGAAAACCATTCAATTTAATGAAGGTGATCATGAAATGGCATTACCTAAAGTATTCATGAGAGGCTCTAGGGGTTACATGAAAGCGTGAAGACAATAACCAATCAATCACAGGATCATACAACATCACATGAAGTAATGACTATTATCATTATTATGTTACATGATTTAGTGATTGGTCATTTGAATGTTCACCAAGCCATTATGTGTTGGAAATGAATTTCACCTTATTCATTTAGACTTCGAGGAGCCTGCATCAAAGGAGATCAAAACATCATTGGATATTCAAATGGATTTAATAATTCAAAGAGATGATTTATATAAATCGATCATGTGGTCAAGATAATCAATCACAAGTATGGATCATGATGATCTTTCTAATCGATATGACATCAATAGGTTTATATAAAAACAATATATTTTTTTCTAGTGGATTATTCCTTTTTCATTTTCTTATGTGAATACTTTTTGGATTCTCTATTGGTTATCCATTTATATAATACATTACCATGTGAAGCCTCTGAATAAATCATGCATAGACACCAACGGTTGCCCAGACACTGTGTCACACCATTGGTGGAAAAGATGAAGATATACATGAAAACTTTTCCATGGACACATGAAATATTAAGAAAAATAATCGTCCATATGAAACCGATCATGAGATCACAGGTATCCATCACAAGGGTGTCATGTGACCAAGAGATGGTGCTCATATGAAGCCATTTGGACATCACCACAACTTCAAATAAAAAATAATGTAACTCCCCATCATAAGAGGCTTCCATATTTGGAAATTTCATTCATTATCTTCACATGTGAATCCTTCGTGTAGCTATCTATTGACATTATATACAATCATGTGAATCCACTAAAGCATTTTTTTGAATCCACCATTGTTTGTTCAAAATACTTTAAATGAATAATTAGTGATCTTGCGATGCCCATTATGTTTTCTTGTGATGCCTCAACATCTATCAAGAAAATGATAACAAAAACCCTTTGTGAGATCACAAGTATATCACATGATGTAAATCAATAGAATCTTTCCACCACCAAAATTCGGTGCACATGGAGCCTTTACCTTGTAAAGTGGAACCATCATCGGCTGACCTCTACCTATATAAACCCTTTCTCTTCTTAAAACATGTATGGGATGAGGGAGAGAGGGATATTAGGAAACATGAGAATAAATTGAAAAAAATGAAGGAAAAAATGGGGATATAATTGGATACCATCTTAAAATGGATTCACAATGTAATCTCGATAACCATCACACGACACCCTTTATGAGATCACTTGATTATTTGAACATCATATGACGCTATCCCAGGAAGCCGTGAGAATGGACACCGCCATGTAATCCCTCTATTATGTGAAGAATTCAAAATTATTTAACAAACATCCTTTGACATATGAAACATTACCCATGTAAAAGTATTCATTAAAATCATTCCCAAAAACCCTGTTACATAGGTTCGATCCCTAATTTGAGTAGCATAGACAGACATCCCTCAACATGTATCCTCTGTACACATGATTCCTCCATGAACATTGTACAAAAAACTTTGGTTATACAGTGGTGTTAGGCGCTTAATATCATGAAACCTTAAAATGGTGACCTCAATCACATGACTCCCTTGGGTTTTGATGGACCTATTTGTTGCATCCCATGCATTTAAATGTGGTGAATATGCTCATCCATGGACACTCTGTCCATGTTTCTCATGTATGTTCCCTTCAACCAATACCGCTTCTCATAAAAGAATATTTCATAGTGGATTAGATTTATGAACATATCACATGATGAAATCCTATTTATTATTAGGGTTGTTACCATGGAAAACTATATTGGGCATATAATCATGACACTTCATCACCTGACTCCAAAAAGTTCATAGGATCACATGCATCTTCACTAGTTTCACAATTCCCTCTGGTAGCCTCAAACAAGTTATTTTTTGCATTAAAAGACATCCCAAACCAGCTAGTTTGATCATGAGAAGACATCCTAGATAAGTCTGTGATCACATAAATACATCATAGATTAGTCTCCCTTAATCTTGTGAATTCCAATTCATCACACATAATAATCTCATCAAGACTCCCAGAAATTTCAATCTGATCCTATGAAGTCCCATTGCCTAAATGGCACAAATGCCTTCTTTTTTATTGGTTTTTGATAACCCCCTTTTCAAGGGATAATGGGAAATCCTTATATGGACCATAGGCTTATATATTACATTGCTCATAGGATTTGGAGACACTAAAAGACTCATAGGTCAAAAGGAAATCATACAGACTATGACTACTTGAAACTTCCCCTCCATAGCATCTGCATCGGGATTATCTCTCCACCTTTGCATGGATGTTCGACTAAATGTCATGTGCATAGATACACAGGCCCAGTAACGATAGTAATTTCATACCCTCTTATTCTTCCAAATCCATTTAGCCCCGCTCTAGTGAATGTCCCCTTCTCTTGAATCCTCCTCTAGAGATGGTTTCTTGTAGAATCTTTTTGGGAATCTACATATCAGGAGTCCATGAAGGCCATCGAGGTGTCCTAAAGGCCTTGAGGTGTCCAGAAGGACCTAAAGGTGGCCTAAAAGCCTCACTGAACCAATGGCCTGGGTGGCCCGAACGCCGTAAGGACTCCAATCCCAAACCAGTGGCCCAAAGTGAATAGTTCCATCTGCTAAAATATCAAACAGAAACTACTACAGTACCGCACAGTGCTACTACAGTACCTACTCTAGTACTCAAAATTATGTCTCCACCTAGTTTCAGACCTGGGTCTCATGGATTCACTAAAAGAGACTGCACCAACTTGGCTGAGGCCCATGTTCAAGGTCCTTTTACATGTTGATTTGATTATGAATAATTCATTTGATAGGACATGGGTCCAATAAATATGGAAATGATAGAGTGATCTCATCGGAGTTGTTTATCACATGACATAAAGATAAATCCATGGATAACCCACGATAGGTTCATGTGAAACATTCAAGTCTCCACCCACAAAATCCTATATTTATAATATACATTCTGTGTGAAATGAAATAGAACCAAGGTGGAAAGGACTATAAATCCATCCCCGTCGACAAAAAAACACACACACACATGGGAGAACATAGGTGAGAGCATAATTCTTAGCGGATAAATCCATGAAATTGCAAGTGTCCTTCCCCAGTTAATCCTTGGTACTGACATAAGGGATTGAGATACATATATTTACACTTCATGTGATCACCTTATTGATCATGTGAAGGGATTTCATTGCATAGACTGGATTATAAAAACAAGTTTTCATTTGTTGACTTAGTTATGCGATATCTAAATAGGCTAATTCATGAAGAACATTGAGGCATTTATGTGATAAATGTTGAAAAATATGGAATCCTTACATGAAGAATAATATAATTATTTTCATGTGATGGGATCATGTAAATCACCATGCCTATTCATTATTCATGCGAAAGCACTCAGACATGTCATATATGTCATGTAAATCCCTCCACAAATGTTACCCATGTTACAAGAATTCCTCCTGACATATCATCCTTGATCACATGACACCCTTGGAAATATATGTGTCGATCACCTGAATACTCCTTGAACATATCGAACATTATCATGAATCACCCTTAGTCATGCCTGTGAAAATCACATAAAGACTCCCCAAACAAGTCATTTTAATCATGCAAAAACCCTCCAAACATGTTTTCCAAATCGTGAAACAACCATCTGACATGTCGACCGTGATCATGAGGGAGGCCCTAGACATGTATGCTTTGATCATGTGAAGCACCTCAAAAATGTTAGAATTTTCATGATACATCCCATCAACATGTCACCTTCGATCATGTGAATAAGCCTAGGACATTTCAGACATGTTAGGTTGACACTTAGGACGTGTTACGAATACACTCATGAAATGTCAAGAAGACACTTAGAACATGTTGGTAAGACACCCTAGAATTGTTAGGATGACACCTTATACATGTCAAAAGTGACACCCATGGAATGTCAGGTAGAAAATTAGGAACATTAATCTAGAAACCATATAAAGGTTAGCCTTTTCATGTAGGATTACTTGGGAATGTTCCCTCAATCCATGGGAACCCCAGTCCATGAGTCTTTGTTTGGGAATTCCCCTTTCATATGGGATGTTTAAATAATGGGTTTTCAATGGATACTCATATAATATTATGCATATTATGGGATCCTCATCTCATCTAGAGATGTTGAACTATCCACTAATGGTTCCTACTATTTATTTGTCAGAGTGTAAGGGTCATATATCTTCCAATGAAAATACACCCTTGTATAAGTCTATAAATATTCTAAACCATAACGGTAATAATAATTTCTCTATGTTTAATCACCCATTCCAACCCATCAATAGGTTAGTAAGGGATTGAACTAAGAGAAAACTGATTCCTATCCAAAAAGAATACATATTATGGCTTCCTAATCCCCAATACCTAATGTGTATGAACCTTGGAGTAAGTGCCTCCATATCTTAGATACTCTAGCATATAGGACCCAAAATCTTCTATGGGTTTATCAGTCATCCTCACCGATCAATGAATTGTGGACCTAATTGAACTATGAAGACTCTGATTCTTATTATAATAAGGATTCCGAGGACATCTTCATAAGTCCTGAACTCTATATCAAATACCCCACAAGGTAATTCACAGTCCATAAGTCCCATATCCATATGTGGTGACTCTAGTAACCTATTAGCCCTTGTTTCTCACACTGATCATGAATCATGTGGTATTATAGATTTTCAATGATTATATCACTTGTATCATAAATTTAATCCATCTAGGGAAACCTAAGTGTGTAATCCCCATTCAGTAACACGATATGACTACCCCCATATAATTGAATACACCTAAATGTATGTCTTCAAGGAATTAAAATATTGGTAAACTCTGGTGAAATAGCCATTACAAGAACCAGTAAATTATCCATGTCGATCAACGTCTTGAGGGAAAATTGAACTATGATTAATTTAATACCTTTTATAATTAGTATATATAGGATTCATTCATAAGGCTTGAGCTCTATACCCTGTACCTATTTACCCTCACATATTTTTTTCTACATGATTTTATCCGTTACAACATAGAATTCAAATAACTATGTGGGTTGTTATTATTATTTTAAATAGGATATGTATGACACCTCATGATGGTTTGATACCATTATTGATCCTCTAATCACCTCCATTGATGATAGTAAACTCTAGTGTTCTTTTTTATATGGCTTCAAAAAATAATAAGCTACCCATTACTTTGAAATAACCGGAAACAGATAGAGAACCTTTGATATATACATATGCTCTCACTAATATTACCTCCTTTACAAGAAGAAGGTTTCAACAACCAATCATTTTATTATGGAAACCATTCCCACATTGGGATTTGATAGGGATTAAAAAACATATCCTAAATCAATAAGAGAGTACCGAAATAGGAAATATTTCCCCCCAAATGGGAGTGATGAGCCTAAACTCCCATCCTCTTAACCAATGAGAGTACCTAGCTGTCAATGGGTTTGAAACCCCAAATGATCTCCTTCCTTTGTAATGTAAGTGTGTAATTTGTTATAAATATGGGAGGCATTGAGAGTGTCTGTCAGAGTTAAAATGGTAAACATGCTGTGAATGATTGTGAAACCATGCATGAACCCCCCCCCCCCCCCCCCACACACACACACAATAAATCGTTAGATACCATACATATATTGAAGGAAACAAAAGTGGTGAAACTGATATGAGATCATATAAAGTCAGAATATCTAAATCCTTATAAGAATTGATCATCGTGACACCGAACCATAGGGAACCAAACCGTATTTATGAACGAAACAAAAATAATGAAATAGACATGAATCTCTCAATTTTTTTTAAAATAAATTAGTCAACCATTTGTTATGAAATTGTTTTTCATCTCCTACACAAAAAAATATGGTACATATAATGTGAAATACTTCAATAATAAAATTTAATTCAGGTTCCCATGAAATAAACCATTCCTACAGTGAAAATTTTACTCGATATATATAGCATGAACCAGAAAAAGAATGGTCAATTGTGTTACCCATTCATAGAAATCATTCCCTGAGATCATGTAATGATTAAAAGAATTTTTTGTAACCCCATTTAAAAAACTAATCATTTTGGTTCTCAAAATAAACACACCCACCTGACACCTTCATATTTGGGTGGAGAATTTTATGATTTGAAAATACCACCAACATGGATAAATCCCAACCCTTGAGGATACATTGAGTGGTATCTAGATACTAAATCTAGTAGATCTATCTCATTCAAGGAAAACTGTAGTGAATCTAGTGAAATTAGTCACCACCAACAATCTCTTCAAAATTTTGTCCCTAGAATTGTGACAAACTGCACCTTCCATATCTTAGAAATGTGGATCCGGTAGTCAACTATGGATCCATAATAGTTCAAGAGATTTAAAGGAGGGATCATGTCAATATCTATCTCTAAAATCATTTTTTCAATGTCTTTGTATCAATTGATATGGGAAAAACCTGAAAATATTCCACCCTAGACACTCGTGCATGAATACCAAGGAGTTTCTATGAGGTACAAAAATCTATAGATAAATTGGAGTGGTATTATATCATGGATTCTTCTGAAAAAAATGTTTCTATATTTTGGTGGTAGCCAATGGGAATGTTCATATCACTACTCACTAGGATCATGTATGAACTAATATTCATTCAACAATAACGGTGAAGGCACATATTCCTATCCCCACACATAAATACCATCAGAATATTCTATTGGAATACGGAGGATATGAGTGGGATTATATCCCCAATTCAATAAAAGAAACCAACTAGTATATATTAGATATATAAAATGTGATGTAATAAATTTATATATAAAATTTTCTATAGTTTTACTCCATTCTACCAACAATCTAAGTGCTCCATTGGCATATTTCATCACCGGTACAGATGTAGAGACAGACACATATCCCTATCCCAATAACCAGATAATTATATAATGATGATCTGTATGAATGGGTTCCTAATCTAGTGAAATCACACATTATCATTCCCCTGTAGTAGGATTATCATAATATTTCAGAAAAAGAATAGGGCACAAGATGAAGATAATATCCCCATTCCAATCCAGGCTCGCTAGCTTATTTTGTAACATGCCTAAGGATATGAACACATTCCTGTTGAAAAAGAACAAATACATACTCCAATTGAATAGGATCATGCTCATATCCCCATTACGATCGAGACTCGCTATCTTAGTTTGGCACATGATTCGGGATAGGTGCACATTCATATTGAAAAAGAATAGTGGTATACTACAAAGTCACATGATTGGGATCATATCCCCACTCTAATGAAGGTCCATCAATAAAATATAGATATCACCATATAAAAAGATCATATCACTTCCAATTAACCTACTCAGTGTATTCCAATATCTTATAAAATCTAGACCCATATTTATATTCCACTGACGAATGGCTGCACCAGAATCCTTACAAGGATATAAAAGAAGATTTACATATTTATTATCCCATTCCAGAGGTTTGTCAATATATTCAGAAGTGGAATGCATATCTGAACAGGGTTCATATCCCTACAATATCCAGGATTGACCAGTATATTCCAAAAACCACCCATAGGTAGGCTCATATTCTTTACAATAAGATAGAATCCCATTAACATACTCAAAAAGGTTCTCTAAAATGGGTGAATATCCACAAATCAGCAAATATTAATCAATAGATTCTTGAAAGCATCATATAACAAGCTCATATCACTGATCAACTCCAAAATTTTGGATGACATATTCTGGACACGATGCAGAGTAAGGATCATATTCATGATCTTCCCATTGATATTTTCTATGAGGTTTTTCAAAACATATCAAAAACACCTCAGTGGTTCATAAAATCTTTAACCAAAATAGAAGGTGATCACCATATTGATAGTCCTCCTCGCAGTAGCTCGGAGATGTATCATAGGGAATCTAATCTCGACATTCTTGATGGTCAACCTCCACATTGTGATATCTCTCTCAGTAATGGAAATAATTCTCTTTTCCAGATACCTTCAATTATTGATGTTCTGAAAAATAAAAAATATTCATATATATAGGTGCTAAAAATTCTTGGGATAACCACAATTAGTTCATCATTAACTATGATTAGCACTTCATTGAGGTCAACATGAGATGTAGAGAGGAAACCTCTACGGTCTGACCAGATAGAGGCATATAATTCTGATAAAGAAGAGGCCTTCGTGGACATATGGAGAGATTTATATGGAAATAAACCACATAACCATTTTATGGACCATCTCCATAACCAATTATATGATCCCAAATAAGCCAAAGAATGAGTGAATAACTTACTTACACAAGAACATGTGCATGAATCATTAGTATTTGACGGTTAAAAACGAACCCTATCAAAGTTATGAGGGTAATCCCTAGATCATAAAGACACTCTGTTATCATCTATATATGACTACATTATATATAGATTAGAACCTACAATTGTAATAGAATGATAAATTCCAACAAAGTGTTTCTAACTATATAATGAAAGCACTCCATTGAATTATTTCCATAGCTCCATAAAACATACATATTTGAGGATTAGGAAACTTTAGAGCACTACACTTCACTATGTCCATAGAATATATGAAATTCCCCGACACAACATCCTATAATGTTATAGCCAAAGGAGAAATTATGGGACTCGTTAATGCATGGTCTAATTGGTCAATATAGTTAAATTATCCTTCTTTGATGATAAAAACACAACATTAACTAAAGGAGAGGTCCCCCACCAAACACTTCATCTGGTCCCCAAGAAAAAATAGATGGTATTTCACACATGAAAGATGACTTTTTGGATTACTTTATATATTGACGTAGAATCCAACTCCCATCACAGGTATCCATTGTACCCAGCTAATAAATGAGAAAAAATTGTGACAAATCAAACAGATTACAATAGAAGATTCCACAGTATCCATCTAGTAGAGAACCTATACCACTGGGATGAGGGGATTTTTACCACCACCTACACCACACAATTCATCAAACCCTAAGATGTACCAATAAATATTACTAAAGGCTACAAAACAACACTAGTCTATAGGGTTGGTTGAATTTTTTTCTCAATTGCTATCACTAGGATCATCACACTCCAAGAGGGTCCTTGAGAAATAAAAATATGTTCTATATAAACCCCATACAATAGGGATGAAGGGATTTATATCTCAATTTAGTTCTTAGGATCCATTATATCCTCCACTAAAATCCTTAATCTCACAATAATTGGATTAGATAGTGATAATAGCATCCCCAAATCATCTCATTGTCATCCCCCTATAAATAATAAATCTTCTCCAAGTTGTGAGATAAATATCAAAGGGAATCACCCCATCCGTTCCCCCCTCTATGAGACATATCATTTCTATATGGGTCCAATTTGGAAACATGACCTTAAAATTCATTAAGGACACTATTTGTAGACCAAGGATAGAAGAACATACAATGAAGGAAATAAAAACCTATAGGGTTCATAATCCCAAATGGTCTGTTATTTCTAGGGGTTAGATAAATTTCTCTGATGTAACCCTCTAAGGAGGAGTAAGTGGTTCCAAATCACCATATTTCATGTAGATTATTGAGATAACTATCATTTTCCTGAAACAAATTAGTTTATAACGTCACTATCAACAAAACAATGATATGGACCAAGAAATAAGATAGAGGGATACAATAAATAAAACATAACATGAGAGGTAGGTGATCTAGATGAAGAAACTAAGACTGGACCAATGTAGAGTCAAAGAAGGATCTTGAACCCAGAACATACAAATAATGAATTGAGGACTCCATATAAGAATAGTTACAAGTACAAAGGAAAATGTATGGATACATCCCAATCACTATCCAAAAGATTAAAAATTACCTCCTTATAGGAATGGCTAGAAGAACATGATAATGACATAGAAAATTTTAGACAAGTCAATGAGGTACTATATGGGGGTAACATTCCCTTTGGGTTTCATCCTAATATAGAGATGAATACCCCCACCTCACACATCTCAGTATAGAGCTAATCCACTGGGAAGAAAATCATTTGAGGATCAGGCTAGATTTGGATCTAGGAAGCTAGTCTATATAAATGAGTAACTTAAGGATGATCCTGACTTTCCTCCATTACAGTGACAGCCACTCCCCCTTCAGGGAGATCATTCAATCCTATAATGGATTGAGAATATATGAGATATGAAAATGATTCCACCTTATAAAACCACTCTTACTCCCCTTGTATGGAAGTTGGACAAGATAATGGTACCTCCAAAATGTCTTAATCCCATTGAATATTTTTCTACTCAAATGGGATATATGTAAGGGAGACATACACTCATTGTTCCAGAGCATATTCCATATCTTTAATTGGTGGATGAAACTTCTCCCACCCATTTTAATCAGTCCAATAATATCAATCTTTAATGGAATGGGAGATCTAGAAAAACATATTACCCACTTCATGTCCCAATTCAGCCCGATGATGGGCCCTTGCGACCAATAAGATGTAACTAAACACATATATTTTGTACATACATTGGTATAGCCAACCATCATTTGGTACAATAGATTTCTAGTAGGATTTGTAATAAGATGAGAATTCCTTCATCATCAATTCATTTATCTATTAATCTCCATATTAAAGGAAAATGACAATTGTCAACCTCACAAATTAAAACAACATAAAAATGAAAGGGTTTTTCACTTCATTTCCATATGGAAAAGTTTAACCTATTCACTCAGCATGCATCTCTGATAACAGAAATTACTAGAAATCTATGCTAGAAATATTTGGGATGAGATGAAAACACATTTGATCCAGATTAGTATCCCGTAAGATTACACACCAGTTTGGAAGAATATAAAATTTCCTAGAAGAATCCATTTAGTAGATTTAAGATAAATATTAGCACATTCCCTTGATACAGGGGAAAATGATTATTAATATAGAGACAGTTATTGTTACCCTCAAACCAGTAGCAACACCCATTCAAGCACCCAAGAAACCCCTTAATCATTTTATACCTCTCATCGAGTGAAAAAAACAACAAATTATTCCTTGGGAATAAATAAAAAGATACTAGGGTCACCCATGATATGATCAACATATGAATAAAGAATGTTCTATTAGAAATGATCAGGTTCCTAGTAATTTCCTTATTATTATGGAAAATAATCTACTCAAGCTATATGTTCCCAAGAAACCCAATAAGGATAAACAAACTAATCGTCCAAATTTTAATAGGATTCTGGGTCACACCATCCATGAATGATTTTATTTCAAATACATCCGATAGAGCATGGTTGACTTTTGAAAGGGGATACAAGATAATTTCATAGAACATGTTACATGTGTAACCATCAATATACCCGAAGAACTAGTTGATTAGTAAGATATTCTTTCTAGTCATATATATAATTTTGATAATAGGATGACTCAAAATATAGGTGACTGATCTCAAGCCACCCTGAGGTCATTGCTTCACAAACCAAAAATGATATTGTTACCTATAGAGGTGTCACTAAATACAGCCATGGAGGTAAAACTAATAATTAGACATGGGAAAAGACTAAAGAGAAAGATTCATATCAAATTTCTAAAGAATCTATGAATCTTGCTTAATTTGTTTCTTTAATATCTGTAAAATGAGAACTACCACTCCAAATGAAACCCTCATAGGATGAAGAGACCATTTTTTGTTTTGTTAACATTGATCACATAACAGATCCATTATTTGATGATGAAAATCCTCCAATTATAAGTTCCCCATGCCAGACATTGGAGCTGGACGTTAATGATAAATAAGATTAAGATATAGGGGATGATGTGGGAATGATAAAACACAATATTTTGGTCATATCCCTATTTAATCCATATATTAATCTAAAACCTATGGGAGATAAATATATAAATCCAAACATAAGCATGTAGATTCCACAGATCCCTCTGATGGTCATTCAGGGCCAGTTATATTACATGACCAATTAGAGGGGGTTCGATTGTCTGATCATCCTAGAAAAAGGGGAAGGATTGTGTGACCTACACAACTTGTATTAGATGCTCCAACTTCTTCTCATGCACTAGGACCATCAACCATGAAGACCTCAACTCGTAGTACACATTATAGGGAGAAACCCCACTTTATGAAGCAAATAACTATATAAAAATCCTGACATACTAAAATAGTTAATCATTGTTCTAGCCAAACTATCAATCCTATATTCTCTTTATATATCAAAATTACTCATAGAGGCACTTATCAAGGCCCTCCAAATCCTATAAGAGTTTGATATAGAAGTCACTATAATCAATGTTTATAGAGTGGATAATATGTGAGTAGAATTTTATATCACCATATCATTCATATAATAGGATCATGAAGAAGTTATAATAGTACATATAAGAGCCCTATATGTTTTAAGAAAACTCTATAATTTCCACATACAAAGGGATATGGTTGAAAATGGTTTCAGTATCAACCTTATCCAAATTGAGACCCTCTGAAATTTGGGACATAATGAGGGGGAATTATCTCTGACAAAGTTAACCATTCTAGGGTAAGATAAGAGATAGAAAATGCATATCAATATGACCAAGATCAAGTCATAGTTTGTATATCATACATATAATTCTAAGTTATTGGTTATCCTATAAACATATCATATAATATCTTTCTTGTAAGACCTCATATTCATATCCACGTAGTTTTACATTCAACATTTCATATGTTCTTGAAATACCCCATAAATTTCAATGTTGACACACTACATAGTGAATGATCCCCCCTTTGAGTCTTGGAAATCCATATATGACAAGGTATGTTTCTATAATAATGAATGAAAACAACCAATGCTTGATGATGATATAATTTTCTTAGCCTCCAATGGATTAGGGACTACCTCTGTGAATATTTGGAGGAAAAAACAATGACTATGTTCTACCCATAAACATGGCTGATACAATGAAATTAATATCAGTTAGATATCGTAAACAAAAAAATCATTGAATCATTACCATAGGATGAAAATCACATCTTCTATAGTGTATTCATAAAAAGAGTATCGAGATAATGTTTTATCAGGATATGATAATTCTCTTACATCATCAGTAAAAATTATAGATTCACCCAATGGAATTCTTTACAACTCAGTATGTCTACGATTATACTACCCCCGATGGTAGTATGAAAAAAAATATTCATCCAAGAGTCTATTTATAATGAATCTATCAATTAAATATGACAAACTCTCTTCCCATGGACTCTCATACTTCTATTGTTATATACATGCACTTGGATTCCCCACCATATCTAACAATAAATTCATGGACATAGAGATAGAAGATGAATAGGATGACCCTAGGAACACTGCTCCAACATTTGAGGAAAGAATCTCCAATACTATTGGTGAGTTCCATCAAGTGAATCTCCGAATAGAACTAGATCTAGGACCAACATTGGATATTATTTCCATTCTAGTTGAGCAGAAGGATATATATATTTCATTTATAAATCCTTATTTATATATATTCACATAAAATAATATTGAAATTCTCATGTTGAACCCCGATGTGGGTACACACCACCAAGGCTTACCAGATGACCATCAAGGTTTCAAGCATGTTTCCAGGACAGTCCATCCCTCTCATGTTACGCTTGTAGGTTAAAATGTTGAAAAATTTATCATAGAAAACATTTATGGGAATTTAAATACCCAAAATGGATCGTCAATATCATCCCCATTAAGAAAAAAATGGGTAGATCAAGGTTTGGATTGATTTTAGTGACCTCAATAGACACTTCCCAAAGGTTGATTTCCCATTTCCAAACATAGAACTTTTTTATTAATGCAACTACAAGATTACAAGACCTTCCATCATGGATGGGTATCAAGGGTATAATATGATAATGATTTACCCTGAAGAATAGGAATCCACCACCCTTAAGAGCCCCCTAAAGGGATCTTTTTCAATCTGGTCACACCCTTTGCATTAAAGAACACTAGATCTACTTACCAACATGACATGTATTATATTTATAATACCATATTAGTTTGAATATAATAATTTTATGTTCATGATGTGGTGGTCAAATATTGAGAACGATTTGATCACCTGACTAGTCATTAAATAATATTCAGCAAGCTACGATAACAGAGTTTGAAGATGAATAATATGAATCGTGCTTTCAGAGTAACATCATGAAATTAATTATTTTAGATATTCCCTCATGGAATTGATGTCGATCAGAAAATAATAGTTCAATCATAGAAATTTCACCCCATCTAATTCTTAAAGAACTGAGGGGGACCCAAAGGCACCTTACTTACGTTATTCATTTCATATCTAACCTAGTTGAATAATCTATCCCCTTCACCGTGTTAATGAATATGGGAGTTTAATAATAATGGGATGATGATTTCCAAGAATCATTTTAGAATCTCAATCATTACTTATTACACCCAATGGTCTTGACTCCATCAGTATATGGAAATCCCCTTGTCTTATATGTTCCCTCCATGGAATGATCGTTCAATGTTCTCCTCGCACATAAAAATTATGTAGTGATTGATAAAAACCTCTACTATATCAGTTGAATGATGATAGGTATCTAGAAATGGTATTTTTTTATAAGAACTATCTTGTACCAATATTTTCAGTGAAAAAGATGAGACATTACATGTAGCATCATGAAGTCCACTTGGTCTCTTATATTAACCTACTAAAGTACATCCTTGTACACCATATGTTGACCGGATATTTGGAATGATGGTTTCTTATTCTGTTACAATATGACATCCAGTTTGTGTAACCAATGGAAGTTAAAGAGCATGCCCTAGTTGAATTCTTTACAGCAAATCCCACCCTAGAATGAACACCAGCAGACACAAAACTTATATATAAAGAGGTATTCTATGCCCATGACCCTCCCAAAACATGGGATACATATTATTATAGTTACTAAAAAATTATAATTGGAAAGTGGGTGGAAAACCTAAATCTAAAATGATTTGGTCTAGGGATTGTGTCTGTTTCTCCAGACAAAGAAAATTTCCCACACTCTTTCACACTATCTGACGTAAGAACAAGTAATGGGGAAGAATACTAAGCCCTCATTATTGGATTATAACTAAACCTAGAACTAAAGATATCCTTCTTGAACATCAAGGGAGATTCTGATCTAGTGATTAAACAAATCAAAAATTATTATCCCATTAAGAAAGAATAATTGGACACCCTCGTCAGTTATATAAGAGGATTGAATGAAAAATAATATTTTTAACCCACATTACATCATGTAACTCGATCACAAAATGATTATACAGATGCATTGAATAATGTAGACATAGTCCTGGATAGACCCAATTCAGATGAAGTGGTTTTCTACGTCATATAATGATGGATTTTATCATTAATCATCATTTGTAACATGGAGGAAATCAATAAGGTTAAAATTACCTCAGAGTATGATGAATTGATATACACCCCAAGATAGATAAATTCCATAGTAAATTTCCTCTAAATTGAGATCCTTCTATTATATTGAGTTGAAGAGGAATACATTCAATGTCTAGAATCAAACTATATTCTTTAGGTTGGCCCAAATGAGTAAAAAACATTCTAAAAATGAGACTTTTGTGGATTCCCCCTTAGATTCACATCAGAAAGAGAGATTTCCACCATCATGGAAGAATTCCATGGAGGATCATATGATACTCATTGGTCAGGGATGCGACTCTCCCACCAAATTAGGAGGCTTGGTCAGTACTAGAAAAATGATACATGAGTATATAAAATTCACTAGGAAATGTCATGCATGATAGATTCTTGTATAATTCATCTATTAAAACCCATAGTTCCTAACGAGATTGTACCCAAGTGGTACAAGCTTCTTCTTGGCATCCAAAAGACCTAGGATCAAATCCGGGAAGGTATGAATTTTCGGGGGTACTATAGCAGCGGTGGAACTATAGAGGCAGAGGCACTATTGCAGGGTACTGTAGCGGCTACGGGTACTGTAGTAGAGTTCGTAGCAGCGCGGGCACTGTAGCAGTACTGTTCACCGAGGGGTCCTTTAGACCAAAAAAATGGATTTCAAGCCTTGTATTCAGGCCACTTGGCTTTGGGCCATCGGGCTATGTAATGGGTCTCCCTCTACCTACACTAAAAGAGGTCTTTGCTTTAAATAATAAATTGAAGCTTCAGCCGCAACATTTTAAAAAAACCATAGTTTCTACAAATAGCTAAATATTACTAGAAAATTTCTTTATGGGGAATATATGATTTAGAGAAATATCCCCCAACCACAGCTATGAATTTTAAGTATTCCTTACTATTTCATCTTATTTTTCTAATGGAATGAGGAAATACCCCTCAATAAAGTTGGGATAAATAATATCATTAACTATTTAAAAGCCAAAATCATCACCATATTTTGTGTCCCTCACAAAATATTGATGGACAATGGATCAAAACTTTTTCCTACTGAATTGATGAAATTATACAAGGAGCACAACATCAAATAAAACCATTCTTCCCACTCTCATCGAGTGGTAAATAGAAAAATATTGGCCATCAATAAAACTCTATCAAACATACTTTATAAAATGGTGGGAAAGGATAAGATGACTTGAACAGACATGCTCTTTCATGATTTATTAGCCTACCATACCACCAAATAATTTTACACACAAGTGAAGCCATATTCATTGGCATACGGGACTGAAATAGTGTTTCCCATAGAAATGTAGTTTCCCTCACTCTAGATATATATTCATGGAAAACTATCAGACAAAGAACAATAAAAGGAGTGGCTAGATAATTTGGATGATTCAATGATAAAAGGTTGTGTACACTACAAAAACATCAAAGTTCATAAGAATCAGAACATGTGAGCCTTCAATAAAAGGGTTTCCTCTACTCATTCCTTCAAGGAGAATTGGTATTGGATCTTAAAACACCAATGATACTAGGAATGAAACCTCCCATTTTGGAACCCAAGTGGTAATTCCCTTATATTATACATAATTTTTATTCCAATGGAGCTTACCAATTGGTCATGATGGATGTGTAAGGCATTACTCCCCCACAAATTAAAGCATTCTCATAAAAGACTGTGCATAGCTATCATTAGATATTTAAAATCATGGAATCAAGACTATAAACTATATATAATCTTTTATCCTTATAACATGATGTTAAAATACACATGATACAACCTTACAAAATAATGTTAAACTATATGTAAGACATACTCACCACATGACATTACACAACATGGAATACATTCTTACCACATAATATTAAAAAACACGGAAAACATTAACGCACATATGGTTCACATCACATGTTCCATATTTGTTATAAAGAAAAATGAAGTGCTCCCATCCTGATCTGTGAGTAAGATCCACATATGGAATATCTCTATTCAAGAACTATGTGTGGCTTGATTCATTCTATCATTGGATATATAGTGACACCATGATCCGAAATCCAAGTTCTAGACAAAATGTCAAAAGAAAAATTCCACCATCTATATATGGGTTATAACATTGTGGAGAGTTTTCCATTAAATAACCATATAGGGCTTGATTCCTACTATCATAGTATATGTAGTGACTCCCATATCCAAAATCCTAGTTCTAGATGAAATGTTAATTGAAACAATTCCCCCTCTATGTATAGGCCAGACTTATGTGGATATTTTTTTGTTCAAAAACTACGCGTGGATTGATTTATAATATCATAGGACATATTTGAGACACCAAGATCCCAAATCATGGGTCTAGCCACAATATCAACAAAACCATACCCCCCCCCCATAAGGGTCAAACATGCATGGAGAATTTTTTGTTGAAGAACTATGTGTGGATTGATTCCAATTACCATAGGATATGTTGTGACACCCAGATCCCAAATCCTAGGTCCAATCACCAAATAAATGGAAAAGATATACCCCTATTCATATAGGTCAGACCTGCATGGAGAGTTTTTTTTTTCAAAAAACTATGTGTGTATATTTTCCTTATATAATTGGATACATAGTGATGCCCAAATCCCACATCCTAGGTTCATTCATATCATCAAAAGAAGAACTACCTCTTATGCATATTATTTAGACATGCATGGAGAGTTTTTCATTAAAGACTACATGTGGCTTGATTCTTGATATCATAGGATACATAGTGACTCCCAAATCCCAAATCTTGTGTCCAACCACAATATCAATGGAGAAAATACCCCCTGTGTTTAGGTCATACTTGTGTGGAGAGTTTTCCATTCAAGAACTACATGTGGCTGGATTCTGGCTATCATAGGATATATAGTGATATCAAAATTCTTATCCTAGGCCTAGCCAGATTATCTATGGAAAAAATCCCCACCCCATATGTACGGTTCAGACCTATGTGGATAGTTTTCTATTCAAAAACCTCATATGTATTTATTCCTAATATTATAGGATATATAGTGACATCTGGATCCCAAATCCTGGGTCCAACTATAATATCAGTGGAATAATTCCACCCACAATATATGGGTGAGACCTCTGTGGAGAGTTTTTCATTCATGAACTATGTGTGGCTTGATTCCCACTATCATAGGATACATACTGACCCCTAGAGATTCCAAATCCTCTGTATAGATGTAATATAACTTAAATAATAGCCCCTCTACTTATGGGTCTGACGTACATTGATATTATTTCATATAAGAACTTATGGTGGCTTGATTCATATTTCCATAAGATATGTATTGACACCCATATCACCCATACTATGTCTATACACAATATATATAATGATAAAAATGAACCCCCTTGTATATTGTCTAGACCTATATAGGTAACTTTCTATGAACTATGTGAGGATTGCTTCCTACCATCATGGGATATGTAGTCACTCCTGGATACTCCATTTTAAGCCTAACCATACGTTTCAATCACCCCCAGTCAAGTTTCTTCATTGGAGTCAGATCCATGTAGAGAATCCATTTTACTATAAATTGTGAACAACAACACGTGTCCCATATCATGCACTCAAGAACGTCTTAATCGAATACCCATATATCCTTTATTTATGATGTTGAGCATGCATCATGTGAGGTTAGGGAAGCTGTAAAGTAGCTCCAACCGGTGTGACTGAGATGTATCTTGGATTGAGAAAAACAACCTACTCTTGTGATGTTAAACTTCATCACATTGTCATTATCTCATTATTCTAAACTGTATAATAGTTCCACAATCCTCATGATGTTTAACTACATGAAAAGAGGTACTCATTCCAAATGGATCAACCCTCCAGATGATTGTGTATTCTAGAATTATATTTCTTATCCCTTCTCCCTAAAAATGCATTCAATACATGTTGGTGTAGCCTTTAGGGATCTTTAACTCATCTTGAATAATTTATTCTACATAATCCAAATTCATATCACCGAAACTAGAGTTGATACTAAATAGTTCATTGAGTTGATATAATTCTTTTTGAAATCCATGGACCTTGGACTCCCTTTCTCATATTTCCTGCTGTAGAAAACTAGTAATAGCTACTGAATAACCCAAAGGGATCCTATTAGGATTCCCTAGTTAATGAAAAAATACCCAAGACCTTGATCCTAGAGAATGTTTGTTCCTAGAGGAGAGGTCCCTAATAAAAGCATGAGTTATTATCATAAATTCATGGAATATTTGATTATATCAATATCAATGGTTGACTTATACCCAATGGTTTCTAACTCCAGTTAATTCAGATATTCTTGAGCTATAATTTAAACTCCTAATAACTCAACTATTCAATAGTATTAGAATACTCTAAATGTTACACATTTGTTCATGTTACCCATAGTCAAAGAAATATTATGACATTATATCCATGTACCCTTCCATTTTAGGGTATGAATCTTATGAGAAGACCAAATTACACATAGTTTTTCACTCCTCTATCTGATACATCTTAGTTTCATGATGTTAAATTTCAAGACATATGGACTATCCTATAAGACATAAAATTTCCTAGAGCGGGACATCCTTTACATGAATATATTCTAGGGATTATTCTTTCACCTCCATACCAGAATAAAATATGGAAATTCCCCATACTTATATATGATCCCAATATATGTATAGGAAACTTTATCTAGCCTTAATGTTGACACTCAATAAGGGAAGAATACAAATTGACCCGCTCCCCGTCATATGAGTCTGATCTACATGGTGTGATCTATTTAAAGGTGTTGACTATTGCATGATCATTTCCATTAAAATGAGTATATAGAAACTTAGGGAATCATAGAAATAAGAAAATACATATACCTATATTTAAAGAGGTCAAAGTCATATACATTCTCTATGCCTATAAATGATTCAGATCTATATACATCTTACTTTTACAAGAGAAATATCTGCTTAGGAAGGGATTATGAATATGGATACCCCTCAATGAGACTGTTCATGAATAAAAGTTGAATACTACATCAAAATTTCCAAGACTAGTGAAATGTGTCCCCAATTATATCTTCCTCAATTTAATGTTGGTTATTATGTCCTTTCAAAATGATGCTAAACTTCAAGGAATATGTCCTTGTCAGATGATGTTAAAATACATGAAAAAATCATCCCAACATCACGCTATTAAATTATGAAGATGATCATTCATTATCTCTCCTTATAAAAGTTCCCCAAGATACTAACCCTGGTTTACCAAAGTTTAGGGATATTCCAATGTATTGTCGAGCACCTCAATACATAAATTACACTTCATATATTGAGTACCATAGGTTTCTGAAAACATTCAATGGTCCTTGTAAATATGAAAATATATGAATGCTTCACCATGTAAGCGGTGGATCTACCTAAAGACCTTAGAACCATCAAATAGAGGTATCTTGGTCCTACAAGAAGGGCCTTTTGATCCTTGTAATCATTAAAATCATTGTAATGGATCTCACTACCTTAGAGTGATTTATGATCATCATTGGAATGACTATGTAATATGATTACTCGTCACCTAAGAACCTTGATCAATGATTTACAACAATCTCATATTCTTATCAAAAGGATGTTAGAGTACTCTTGACCTTGTGAATCCTAATTAGACTATTCTACAACACTACTCTCATACCAGGTCTATATGAATCATGACATTAAATTGCATAAACCGTGGTAAAAGTTTTATTCACATAAACATTAGCCTTTTATGGTCCAACTTTTAATACACTAAACTACTCGTTAAATATACATGACTCTTGTCGAGATGAAAACTTGAAAATGGAAGTATGATAAAAATTAATGTCTCTACTTGAAACACTATTTATCTATAGAGTTTAAGAAAAAGTAAGATCATAAATAAGAAAGTAATAGAGATCATGTGTCCCACCATGTGGCTCTAGTAAAATTTGAGTTATTCTCACTACACCCCCTGGTCTAGGAAAAATTTATAATAATGATTTTTCACATCTCATTCCTATGATAATTTATTCAATAGGTGGAGAAACATATTTTAGGGTTCCCGAACCATTCTTTACAAGTATGTTTTCAAAAAACCAACATCGTGTCATTAAATTTTACGCTGACACAACATATTCATTGAGTTGATACACTTCTCCTAAAACCCTATAGACTCATGTCATTTCTCTTGATTTTCTCTATTAGAAAGATGGCAATAGAGACAACATGATCAATAGGGACCATGTTAGGATTCACTAATGAATGACACAATTTCTATAAGCTAGTTTCCATAGGATGTTTGTTCCTAGAGGAGAGTCCCCCCCTAAACCCATAATTTATTATCCTGTGTGTGTGGAAAATAGGCTTCTTCCATTATCAATGGTTGACCTGTACCCCCAAATTTCCACCTTCTATTTACTATGATATCTATAAACCATGATTTATAATCTCCATAACCATACTATTCAAGAGGATTAAAATTCCCAAAGTAGTGTCACCATGTATTTTACCCTCTCTCAATGTAAGAATTCAATATTCCATCCCCAAACATTTTTATGGACCACACCAAAAGACTTGAAACTACCTGGAATTAAAATCGTGTTTCAAAAATAGAGACTAAAATACCATAGTGTTCCTCAACCCTTATTGTATAGCTCTTTTCTTCATATCCCATGTCATCATCTAAAACCTAGAATCTTCATAAACCTTTCATGTCCCATTGAAAAGAGTGAGGACCCTTCTACTTGGACATGCATGTAATCCTTATGGGTTTATGAATAAAGGTCTATGAACCATCAAATATAAGAATATCCACCTCGTAGTAAAGGACATTGAATCCTCATGAGCCCCAGTAACACTGTGACGAAATTCAGCACCATATGGTGTTTTGACATCATCCCTAACATGTCATAACCATTACCTATTCACCATTTCAAGACTCAGGACAAGTGATGTACATGAACAACATCCCCACTAACCAAGTGGAATCAGAATCCCTAATAATTCACCATATATAAAACTAAATCTTCAAAAGGATGCAGGTTGTCACAAATAATCATGGATATTCATCATTCTGGTTTCCTACAAGAAAAAATGGTGTTATAAACCACCATAAACATTAATTCATTAGAATACCAATTACTAATGTAGGATACATAATCCTTGTTGGAAAATAATTCTTCAGAATCCCATAAAATATGAAGGGTTCTCAATCCATTGTTGAATAACCATCCTTCACTACCCCGAATAGATATTCTGAGCTAAAATACCCTAAACTATAGAAACAGTGGGTCTAAGATCAATGAAACCAAAATAAATCAATAGATGTTATGAGAAAATGGAACCTAAACTAAAATAATATATGGTCTAAGATAACAGACCCCAAACAACAGTAGGATCAGGTTAGATCTAAAAGTCCCTAAACTATAATGATATAAAGTTCATGCTAAAATAACCTAAAATATATAAATAGATAGTCTGAGATAAAGGGCACTAAAATAAATTAATAGAAGAAAAATTATAAAATACCATAAAGTATAACAATATAAGTACCAATTGAAATGACCAAAAAATACAACAACAATTACTTCAATCTAAAATTCCATAAACTACAACAAAATAAGGTCTAAGATAAAAGACCCTAAAATACAATAATATATGGTAAAAGATAGAAGACCATAAAGACTAGAAATTTTCTATTTCTCAAGACCTTAATAAATCAATTCAAAGAGATGAAATTCTCACCATGTTGAAAACATAAAAATGAAACCCTAGGAAAAAGACGGGACTTTTCTCACTTGACATTCACATTGTGTGATCCAAGAAATTTTTTTATCATATGAAATAGAATAGGCAAAAAAATTGTATGGATAAAAACTCACAAAGTGAATTCAGAGAAAAATTTATGTCCACACCCAATATTCATTCCCCATATGAAACTAGTAAAGAGTTAGAGAAATATAAAACAAATATACAAAGCATCTAGGGACCATTATTTGTCCCCATAAAAAAATAATACTAAACTCCCTAGGTCCACTAACCTAGGAAATATTTATTCAGCATATTTATTTCCCAGGATCCACATGATTATACCTAGTCAACGAATTAATTAAAACTGCTTGATTATTTTTCTATATTATAGGATCATAAAATTCTTAGAGTGGAATAATTTATGTGGCTTTAAATGTGGAATGAGAGTCATATCCATGCATCATCTCCATCATTCATTATTCAGTTTTTTTATCCATGAACATATATTCTATATGTGTGAGATTGATCTTGTTAGGAGTATTCAACATCATGACTAGGTATGGATTGATTCCAATTACCATAGGGTACATAGAGACTTTAGGATACTTATCTTGGATCCATCCAAAAATACCATTTCAAACCAATCCTTATTCCATCCTAGAATGTTTACATAATCTCTAATTTAGAGTACCCATGCCACAAGCTGATTATATTTTCATGCTAAATCTGATGTCTTGAAAAGATCACCCATATTGGAAATACTGAGGATATCTGTTCATAATATTAAGATGGATTGAGTAAAGAAGCTCCACTTGATGGTGCTCAGATACCCATCATATGTTCATGTACACAAAAAACTAATCTAATTTTACCTTAGAATCAAATTCATTTCTTTCAAAATAAATCCAAATCTAGGGGAGAATTTTTTTTGGCACTCATAATTTTACACCAAATATTTTATAGTTGGTGATTCTAGAAGTATAAAGTCCATTCGAAAAACACTGATATAAGATTAATTAAGGATATGGATGTTGATTGGTTTGGGAGTAATTTTATAATAGATTATATTTTTTCCCTTATTATATCTATTTCACATAGATAATTATTTTTACTTTTTTATGGATTCCCTTAGTCAACAAATTGGCTTGCAAAAGTAACTAGCCAACCATCTAAACATTGGGACACGTAGGAGTATCTTCATCCACTCTTGAGAGTCGACGTAACCCTTCAAATAGAAGGATTAAGGTGGTATAGTATAATCCCTATAGTGGGAACCCATGGAACGTACATATGGTGCCTATGTGGGACACACTATGGTAAGGTGTGGCTGGTGATGGAAGGGTTCATTGTGCTAGGTGCCAAACCTCAATGTTAGCTCAAATAATTAAAGGAAACATAGAATATTATTTAGTTTTTTGTATATATTATCAAGTCCAATTTGGGAATAACTGACATACAACAATATTTATGTGATGAAGTAAGTATACATATTCCAATTGTTTTGATTGTGTAAACAATATCCATTTGATCGCTTTCCCGCATCTTTATCAACCTTCAGCTCAACCGTCGCACTCATGACGTCCCTATTTCACTACCATGGTCTATGAAAAAAATAATAATTACCCAAAAAATCAATGAAAATCATTAATACCATCTCCAACCATGACATATTTGGTTCTTGATCATCCTTAAGGCACTCATGCAACATTGTTTTTATTGAATGCGGAGCTTCAAAGTAGAAGGGAATCACATGAAGATGATTGTAAGAGGCTATCACATGATTCCATTGTGAGAGGTTATATGGGTTATGAATACAATCCCTAGGAAATCAAGGAAGCATGAAATGTAACATGAAGTCTTTTTGATGATCCTTATGACATCATGTAATTAAGCGATTGATCACACAAATGTTCACAAAATCACTGTGTGTTCAAATGAACTATCACCTTTGACCATCATCCTTCAAGCGGAATGATTCAAAGTATATTGAAAGACCACTGGGCCATCCAATGGTCATGATATTACTAAAGGATGATTGACTAAAACCGATCATTCAATCAAGAGATTCCATTGTAAGTAAGGACCATGAAGATCATATGAGGAAAGCTAAAATCACAAGGTACACATAAAAAAGTATATGTTTCCTTTGTGAGAGTCTTATTCCTTTTTCATTTATTCATGCGAATCATTAAATGATTTTCTAGTTTCTATACATTTATCTTCCATGTGATCATATGAAGCATCCAAAGAAATCATGTGAGGTCGTCAATGGTTGTCCAGACACTATGTCACATAAAGAGTGAACAGACCAAAGAAACACACTAAATATTTTTCATGCATACATGAAATGTTAAAAAAATAGATCCTCCCTTTTAAAATGGTCATGTGATCACATAAATCCATTATAAGGGTTTCTATGGGTCATACAATTAAGATTTGATACTCGTATGAAGCCATCTAGATATCACTATGGATTTACATAAAAAAGAACATAACTTCTAATCATGAGAATCTTCCAGCTTTGTAATTATTATTTATTATTTTCATAGTTAAAATCATCAAGTGTTTTTCCATTAAAATTACATATGATAACCTAAATCCTCTAGATCAATCTTGAGAGGCCCCTGATGGATGTCCGATAAGCCTTTTCAAGATCAAAAAATGATCATGAGATTACCTAGAATCTGTCATGTAAAGCCTTAGAAACTATTAAGAACATGATCATGTGAAGCAGTTTTGTGATCATATGTAATTAAAACGATTCCAATTATGAAATTATTTTCAACACCTCAATTAAATGAACATCCTTTTATAGTTATTCTCCAAGTAATCATGAGACCCATTGTAAAGAACCCTTCACATGATGGCAAGATGTTTTAACATCATGCGACACTATCAAGTGAAACCCTAGGTTTGAACACCGTCTTGTGAAACCTCTATTCCATGGGATTGGGAAAAAAATAATTAGAAATATAATTTTTTACCCATAAATAAGTCTTTATTTGAAGCATTCTCATGAACCCCATCATGCATAATTCAATCCCTAATTTGATCATCCTAGATAGACAGACCTCAACATGTATCTTATACACACATGATACCTCCATGCACCCAGGACATACACCATTAGTAATACGATGGACCCTTGTACCTGTGATCATGTGGCCACAGAACACTACCCATAATCATGTGAATCTCATTGTTTTTCATGGACCTATTGTACACACCCCTGCATTCAAATGGGTTGATAACCCTCATCCATGAACCCTCCATCTATGTGGCTCACATATGAGCCCCAGGCACAAGAATCAGTCTCATAATGGAATATTCAATGATGGATGGGTTATCTATCCATGAATTGATGTAAACATATTCATATTTATAGTTTTAGTCTTTGATAAGTACCCTGGAGATATAATTGTGAGACTCCATCACATGAATCCCTTAGGATCACGTGATTGCCTAACTCTTCACTGGTCTCATGATTCCCTCATGTAGCCCCATTAAAGTCATTTTGATCGTTCCAATACATCCATCACAAGTCTGTTTGATCATGTGAAGATATTGTTGACATGTGAGGATGATCAGGAGAATATATCCAAGACATGTCTCCCTTCATCACATGAAAGGCTTTTCGATAGGCATATAGATCTTGAAAAGGGTCCCCGACATGATATCCTAATCATTTGAAGTCCCATTTACATATTGATTTTATTATGTGAAATACCTTTGAAAATCCATGGGTTAAATAAATACAGTGATGATAGAGTTATCTCTTGGTTTTTTTTTATCACGTGACTCACAGATAACACTGTGGAAGTCCGGCGACAGATTGATGCAAAATGCAAGATGATTCATAGATAAAAGCCCATATCTATGACATACATTCCATGTGAAGTGTTTTAGATTCTGAAAATTTATGTTTATATACTCCTACCCCTCATCACAAAAAAGACACACATAAGAGCACATAGGTGGGAGTATAATTCACATAGTGGAAAGCCATGAAATCACAAGAATATTACACTATTTAAACCCATTGAATTACTTAAGGGATTATGAGGAATGCATATAAACATTTCATGATCACCGTATTGATCATGAAAAATAATTTTTGTGCACTTATCATATTATGAAATGGTTTTTCCACGCAAAAAATTTGTGACACTGTGTCTCAATAAGGTAATTCCTAACAAATATTGAGTAATTTATATAATAATGTCTGAAAATATTGGAGCCCTTAGAAAAGAAATATATAATAATTTTCATGTGATGAGATCATGAAATTACCATGAACTATTAATTATTCATGAAATAGAGACTAAAAATGTCATCCATGTCATAAACTCCCTATGGACATGTCATCAAAGTCACATGAATTCCTTCAGACATATCATACTTGATCAAACAGCACCACTGGATATTTTTGCATCAGTCACAAGAAAAAATACCTAAAAATACCATCCTATATTAGGTGAAAACCTTGGTGATTCCTACATGGATCATGTGAATAATCCATGGAATGGTTATCAGAATCATGTGGAAACCCTCTAGACATGCCATTCAGATCATTTGGAAGCCCTCTAATCCGTCAGACTTGATCACCTGGAAGGCCCTGTAAATTTCTTCATTGACAATGTTATGAACCTTATAAATGTCAATATTTTCAAGTTAAATTTCATTGACATGTTAACATCAATTATGAAAAGCACACTATAACAAGTCAGCCTTGTAAGGAAGACACCAAGGATGTGCCAAGTAGACACTCAGTACATTTCAGGTAGACACTCAGTAAATTTTGTTCTAATACCATCAAAATGGCAGGATTTAACCCTAGACATGTTAGAAACACACCCAAGACATGTTGGGAATACAATTAGGACATATCATGAGGAAACCCCCAAAAATTACATCCTTGTCTAGTAAGAGTACTTGGGCATGTTCCCTTGAACCATGTTGGCCCCAAATCTGCGTCATTGGCTCGTAATTACCATTCATATGCTAGGTATCCACAATTAGTTAGGAATGGATAATCATACAATCCAATGGGTATTATGGGATCCTCATTCTATCTAAACATGATAACCTAGCCACTCATGGTTCCTAGTCTTTATCCATCATAGGGTAATAGCTAGATATCTTCCAATATGCATCCACAATGGCCAAAGTACCTATTATTCCTAAATCTTGGGGATAATAATTATTTCACATAGTGTAATCAACCATTCCAAACCATAAATTTTTTAGGAATGAATTAAACTACATGAACTGAAATGGATATCAAAAAATTATATGGTGGACTCCTACCTGAGGCCCAACATCCAATGGGCATCCACATTTGTGTAAGTCCCTCCATATCTCAGACACTCTAACCCATGGGACCCAAACTCACCTGTGGATTTATCATTATTTCTCATCCACCATTAGATTGAAAATGTAATTGAACTGTGATGACACTAATTTTTTCTAAATGTAGAATATGTAAGACATTTTCTTATAGACTGAGCTCCATATCAAAAAACCCAAAGGTTCCTACCTAATAAACTACTCTTGTATCCATATAAGGTGAGTCTGATCACTCCTTACCCTATGTTTCCCACACCGATCATTAATCCAACGAGTTTAAAGACTTTCAATTATCATGTAACTAGAATTTTAAATTTCACCCAACCAAGGGAACCTTAGTGTGTAAGCCTCATTCAGTGACATGATACAAATTCCCCTTTACAAGGGAATCCACCATGGTGTATGCCTTGAAGTAATTCCCGTATTCGTAAAATATGGAGTAATAATCCTTATGGGTACTATTAATTTGTCTCTTACCATCAGTGGGTTGAGGAATGATCTAACCATGATGACTCTGATTCCTGGGATATGCAGGATATGTAGGACGCCTTCCCAAGGCTCAAGCTCTATACCTATTTCCTAAGTGTATTCACATATTTATTATCTAAATGACATTAAACTACATGTATTGGTCTTAAACTAACCTTTTTTTTTATTTTTATTATAAATAGGATATGTGGGAAGACTCATGAAGTTTCAATTCCATCCTATAACCACTAGTTGCCTCCATATATGGTGATATACTCTAGAGTGCATGGTTATATAGATTCAAAATAAAATTAGATAGACATTGCTAAGAAATAATGGAAAATGGATAGAGAACTTCAGATAAATATAGATTATCTCATCAATATAACACCCTTTACATGAAAAATGATTCAACACTTGATAATTTCATTAGGGAAACCAGTTCTGCATGGTAATTTGGAAATGATTCATGAAAATATATTAAATATATTAAAGAGTCCTAGAATAGAAAATAATTCCCCCTAAAAAGGGACTAATGAGACAAAACTCACATCCTTTCGACCAATGTGATTTCATTAGAGTTGTTGGGATTGAAACCTAAAATGACCTCCTACCATTGGAAATAAGTAATGTATGTTGTTAAGGATGTGAAAGATATTTGGAGATTCTATGAGAGATCAAAATTGTAAACATGATGTGAATGATTGTGAAACCATGTTTGGATCCCCTACAATCAATAATAAAATATCATTCCTATTTTGAAGGAAATAAAAATGGTGAAACCAAGATAAAA
This sequence comes from Viscum album, assembly GCA_963277665.1. Taxonomy (NCBI): domain Eukaryota; kingdom Viridiplantae; phylum Streptophyta; class Magnoliopsida; order Santalales; family Viscaceae; genus Viscum; species Viscum album. Next base: position 909,839,787 of record OY728153.1, read on the forward strand.
TCATATAATGATATAATAACCGAATCATTATAGGCATTGGGAATCATGTCTCCTAAACATGGGGAACTAGACTCTCTTTCAGAAGGAAAAAGTAAAAAATATGTGAGATATCATATAATTAAATAATTTTAATCATTGATTAAATGTTTAATTTCAATCCCCATATTTTAAGTTGTTTTTATTCAAATGATTATTATTTTGTAATATTTTTCTTGGTATCAATTCATATTATTTTTGATGTAACACATTTTGTGCACCTTATTTCCTTTGTATTGTGTATTCATTGAACCTGAATTTATTTTATATCATATTTTTTATTTTAAATTTGATAACATATCCAAATAATATTATCATATTCACGTGATAATTTATTCAATTATTTCTCCAATAGTAAGGATTTTTGGTGTTGTAATTTTCATCCATCGTGTTATAATTGTTCTTATAATTTATTTCATATAAGTTAGGTATATTACAACTTTTTTCGTATTATGTGGTATTCTATCATTGTTTTCTATGGATATGAAATATTACCAAATAAAATCATTAAAACAAATTTATCACTTCTTAGGATATGTTATTTTGAGACTATCCACATTCTTTCTCTAGATAGATTATGATTATTTTATTCTAGTATTGACTTAGCCACATACTCATTGTTACATATAGTTTAAACATCACATATTACAAAACATGGATTCTATGTTGTTCACATAGAATTATATTTATTATATTCCACCAGGAAAATGTTTTGCAATTCCTTATTTTTACCAATATGGGTGATTGTCGGCAGGTTGAGTTTGAACTATTTGATCATCCACCTTCCTTCCGTATAATGGTTATGTTCAATATATCCCTATTATTAACGTGGGGAAAATTGTTTTCATTTATAATGATTATTAGTTGATTATATAGGTAGATCATGTATTGATATTTTGAATTCTTCATTATAAATATAGCCATGTTTTTATTCATCCAAAGGTTCCTTAAAGAATTGCATAAAATGCCCTGTTGACTCTTATAGTGAATGAATTTTATATAATAAAGTGATGAGTTGGTCTCGATATTATATCTCCCCTTGATTAATTAATAGTTTTTATGAGACAAAATAGGGTGGGTTTTTTTATAAGCCTCTTCCCATAATTGGATCATGTCTTGGGAAAAGGGATTGATTGTAAGATGTATGGATTGTGGTCTCAACGGCAAGTAAAGTGTCATGGAATAAGGTCTTGACAGTAGGTTTTTTTGGTCTATGGTTATTCATTATATATGTATGAGATCAGTGTCATTGATATCTATTATTTAAATTACTATCATCAATCAGTCATGCTCTCAATTTCATGTTGATTATGTATTCTGGTTGTCTACCTATTCCTACCATAATATTTATGCCATGTTTATAATAAATTTTCTTGATACGTATTTTTTCCATTACTATTAATTTGATCTCAACTCATCTTATTTTTACATTCCCCATTTTATTAATAAAATTAGTACATGTTACATTTTGATAAGTATAATACATGAAGATGAATTTGTGGGCTATACTGAAGTCTCATCATGGATTAAGTGGCCTATTATATAATAATAAAAATGTCTTACTGATATAAAACATGTGGTATTTATTAGATTATGACGTGTCCTAATTATCAAAATATATTAACCTGAAATGATCCTCCAGATGTATGAGATTATGTAATCCTCATTGATTTTTTAATTAAAGATAGATATATCCAGTAATTTTAAAGCGAGTATCAATGAAATTATGTAAAGTTTGTATTAATGGAACTAGATTAAGGAATGAAGGTTTGGGGAATGACAATGGGTAACCCAATAATGAAAAATTAAAACCTCTCACTAAAAAAAATATTATACTCATCCATATTGAGAGACCATATAGGTTTCTCGAGATAAAATTAATATAAATATAGAATCACCCCTCCCTATTTTGAAGATGGAACAATGGAAGTCGAAGATGCATGATCTAAATTCATTCAACTCACTTCTTAAAGAACTATTGAAACTAGAGACACCCATGGATTCCTTAAGGTGAGATGATTTTTTAAATACATCACATAGGTCCAAAATTAGATTGGATTATGTGTGAGGTGATTTCACACAACGTTCATTAATGAAGGATAGGGTCCGAGCAATAAAATTATTATTCATGAAAATCTATATTTCATGAAATATCCAATGTTTTAAAACACTGAATATTTTACATATATGTACCATAATTGTTCTATATAGAATAGGTATAATGACTCCATGTGTTCACACAACTCCAAAGTTATAGGAACTAGACTCTAGGGACAACCACTTGATGAATCCTTCCAGTAAACATAATTTTGATAAAGTTGAGAACTCATATAAACTGCATCTATTTGATTTAGGAATACAAATGAAAATTAAATATGCATACCTGGTATCATAAAAACTTACACCCAATAAAATAATACCATTAAAGGGATGGAAAGTCTCTTTATTTTCTACTCTTAAGCATTGGAACTCTCATACGAAGCCTCCTGCATATTGAACGAAAAAGGTAGTGCCCATTAATTTTCTCTCTAATAGAACCTACAAAGTCTATATGTAAGTGTTTACCATTTCATAATCAATAGGGTCTATCCATTTTACCCCTTGATGTGTGCATACAAAATCATTGTATATTAACCTTATCCCATCTTAATTAGGAATGGTCATCTTAACATGTAACCCCAGGATATATCTGAGCTATAAGACATTAATCATAATACCATGTTATCATAGTCAAATGAAGTTAAACATCTTGAGAAAAAAGATATTTAAAGACTTTAAATTAAAACCTAATATTTTAGACAAAGAAATCATTTACTGAGGGATGAAATCAAGATTCCCCATGTAATGATAATTGGTTGCTTCATCTAAAGAGAATCAGATAACCCCCACAATCATGGAGGAATACTTGCATAAGACACATTAATATCCATGTGAGTTACTCCAAATAATTTGAAGATTAACATCAATGATAATTACCCTAATCTAATCTAAAAGTGTAATCCCCACACCATCCCTTATTATCACACTTTTTACGGTATAAGTGTACTTGCTGTATTCCATTAAACTGAATGGTACGGTCATGTTCAATGACTATAAAATAATGCACTCAAAATATGTGGTTTTTTGTACCTGCCTCTTTATAGGGTATGTAATACACCTCTTTGATGTTGAATCCCAACTTTCCTACCGATTCATATCTCCCTAAAGAGGCCAAAACATTGAAGCCTAATCATATTTATTGAATATACCAAAAATCCCACCGTACAAAACAAAAGTCCCATTATGTATTGCCAACACTAAAGGACATTGAAATTATCTCTCTCCTAGTGAATGATGTAATGCCCTGAACCCAACTACCCAGAGTCGGTGCATTATTACGCATCATTGGAGTGATCAAAAAAGATCAAGTCTCGAATGACTGATTAGTTTAGTAGCCTTGGAAACACTAGATACATTCATAAGGTTTTCATTACATCATAAGATGGAAAACTAAACGACATTGTTTCCAATGAAAACACTGAGATCCCATATAATATCCATGAAGGTCAGTCATAATACACTTCTTTGCATCCTGGGAAAAATAAAACATAGAAAGGGGTGAGCTCAGATTCTCAGTAACAATAAAAATATAGCGGAAACATTCATAAATAAGTATAAACATTTAAGGAAATGTATAACTAAAACAATAGCCTTTTAAACTTGAACTTCAGCATAATATGGAAAAAATAAAATGAAATAATTCCATTTATTTATTCACATGGATATTCTACTACTCGAATAGTCACATGCAATATCAATAACCACTTTCATAATGATGGAATGCATAATGTCAGACGTTCATAACCACAAAGTCAAGACCATGTGCCAAGACTACAAATAATATTTTGTCAAGGCCTTATGCCAAGACACTAGTTTGTCTCATGAGACCTATTGATGCATTGAGGAGATATAGTGGGATCCACCCGTCACTTACATAGTTCAATACATTCCTCATATGAAGAGGATTAAACATAATATAAACACTCTTATTAAAACTAGCATATTAAATGTCGATACTTTCTCCATAAACCATGAATGGTATAAAAATAACACATCCATAGTCAAACATATCACAAATCATTCAATACAATATGGAAGTTTTGTATAATAATAAATCAACTTCAAATAAGCTTAAAATCCATCAAAGGATGTTGACATAGATGAAATCAAAACTATTTGAGAGAAATATCTCTTTTTTGAAATCATTTAAAATTTACATAATTATAAAAGAAAACATTTACTTTGAAAATATTCATATAATATTTTAAGGGAAGCTTCGATGATTTTATAATGGCAGAAAATAGCCGTACCTGCCATATATGTTAAAAAAACATTTTTACCTTAATTTTGTCAAAAAGGTTAAAAAGGACCTTGTTTGGAAAATGACAGAAAGATTCCTTTATAAAAATCGTATAAAAATTCAAACAAGCGTATAAATGACTTTAACCCATATTCTATAAAATAGTAAGAATGTTTTAAAATACATTTTTAAGAAACATGGATGTGGATGATAAAGAGGTCCCAATAGATAATTACATATAAACAACCTCAAATAATGAAGAGATTGTGAAATAAACCCTTACCTTGTAATTTTACTTGGTCAGGGGTAGTTTAACCTCCTGTATAATGGTGAAATAATTGTTATTAAATTATACAAGAATCATATATATTAATATGATATCATATATTATCATTTAACATTGCGTGGTTAATAATATCTTAGTATTATCGTCGTTTCGAGTGTTAACTGATTCGTTTTCCTTTATATGATTTGTTATATAAGTAATGTTTGTTATGAATATGATGTATCATATTCATATTCAGAATGATATTAAGTCTTTAAACATTATTTTTAATCATCTAATGAAAATTATACTTGAATAGACACGATGGTGAATGAATCTCATCGCGTTCTTGGAGACGGTAATCTGTACCTACGCACGAGCAACAATGTAATTCTTTTGATATTAAAATAATATATAATTGGATGGTATATCAAATATATAGAATCATTATCATGTTATATTTATTATTTACATCAATTAAAAATCATTATTATACCCATATAAATAATAATGTATTGAATAACAATTACCCCACGACGTGGAGATGGTAAGTCGTACGTATGCACATATGGTGACATATCATTCAAAGGATAGATAGAATAATGAATATGGTGGTACCATATTTATAATAACATCACAGTATATAGAAGATACTAGAGTTATTATTCACTACTAGAATTCAAGGTATTTGCGATGGGTTATTTACGACGGGATCCCGTCGCAAATAAGCTTTCGCGACGGGGCCCCGTCGCAAATAGCCCATTGCAGAAAACGCCGTCAACAAAATAGTATTTGCGACGGACCCGTTGCAAATAAGCCTCTGATTATATACTTTATATATATATATAATCTCTTTTGTGATGGGCCCGTTGCAAATACTTTTTTGCGACGGGCCCGTAAAACTGTCACAAATGCTTTTTGAAAATATTTTTTTATTTGTGACGGGCCCATAATCCCGTCGAAAATAAATTTCTTAAGAAAAAATTATTTAGACTATTTGCGAAAGGATCCCGTCACAACAAATCTCGTCGCAAATAATAAATAAATTTAAAAAATACAAATTTAATAAAATTAAGATTATTGAAAAATTAATTTTAATATTATTAAAATAATAAAAAAATATTAAAATTCTCAATATCCACAAAAAAAATATAAAAAATCATAAAATATTATTATGATAATTGAAAACATAATTTTAATATTATTAAAATAATAAAATAAATAAATAATATTAAAATTCTCAATATTCACAAAAAAATATAAAAAAATCATAATATATTATTATGATTATTGAAAAATTAATTTTAATATTATTAAAATAATAAAAAAAATAAAAAATATTAAAATTATCATTATTCAAAAAAAATATTAAAAAATCATAAAATATTATTATTATTATTATTATTATTAGTAAAATAAACAAATATTAAAAAATATAATACTGAAAAAATATATTTAATAAAATTATGATTAATGAAATAATAATATTAATATTATTAAATGATAAAAAAATAAAAAATATTAAAATTCTCAATATTCACAAAAACAAATCATAAAATATTAAAAATTAAATTATGTAATAATCGCACCGATCTAAAAGACAGAAACTGTAAATATTTCATATTACAACAAATTTAAATTCAAATGTTTTTGACATAAAAAATCACTGGGGGGGTTGTCTTCTGGAGGAGGTGGAGGAGCTGAAGGAGATGGTGGAGGAAACTTCATCCCTAAACTACAAGTCAGATGGTGCATGTACTCCATCTGCTCGTGATGATGCTGCTGCTGCTGCTGCTGCCATCGACGCATCTCCTCCTCATGTGGCTGCTGCTGCTAACACAGCTCTTCTTGTTGCTTCTGCAAACTCTGTATAAGGTCATTCTAGGCTCGGAACTACTCCTGATACTGTGAGCCAAAATATGATGCCTCTCCACGAGCTCCTCTCGAGCTGGACGTCGACATCACTGCAGTACCATAATAAGTAATAGGAGGCACATGAGAGTCGATACTAACTACTCGGTCCTTCTCAAAGTCATAATGAGTCGCCTGCATCCATGTCTCCGTGTCGAAATGGTGGGAACTGGTCTGATCAGTCGCCTCATCTGGACCCTCAGCCTATGTATGAGAAGTCTCAACCTCATATGAATCCTTCGATTCCAATTTGAAATTAAAATTGTGAAAATATTATATGCAGTTAATTTTCAAACAAAAAAAATAAGATTGACTATAATCTGACGCTGGTGATCACCTCTAATTCACTGGGAGCTGGATCACTGTACATCCTCCGATAAAAATCGTACTCTGTAATATCGGGATGCTCGACTGCCTATATGAATAAAAAATAAACTATTTATATTTGATGTTATATAAAATATTTAAAAGAAAATACTTACCAGATTCTCTCTATGCTTACTAAATGAACGACTACCAGCTCGATGTGTCAACTCCTATCTCCCCCGGTTCTGCCGACCCAATGAAGACCTCCTCTGAAATCTACCACCCAACCAGTGTGCATATAATCCATCCCAAACCTGAGATGAAATGTACTCTGGTCGGTGGGCTCTACACGATTCATCAAATATTGTGGCTTCTGCTTTCTTAATGGTCTTCTTTCTTAAATAGTGAAAACACTAATGCAGACGCTCATGCATAGCCACCTCCCATGCTTCATGGATATCGTCACACATTTTATCATCGATGGAATGCCATAAACCCTACAAATAATTTATAATATCAATTTACTAATAAAATAAATTTCAAAATAAATATTATTTATTTACGTACCAGCCAGTGATTGTACATCTTGAGCTGCACATCAATGGGAATCTATTCCAATATTGTCCATGGCTGAGAAAAATAATTTCGCAAGATAGCGCTCCCCTGTCAAATAACTACATGCACAAAACTGTGAAAAAATAATAAATAATCAAACAATTAGTATATATATAAATAAATTAATGAAATATAACTAAAATATACAGGTTACCATACCTCTGTGTGCGTGGATCGAAGGAAAGACGTGGATGTCGCTCGGGGATAGGGTCAGAAATCATCAATCGCGCAAGACCGCACCCCCTCTGCATACCTCCTGATCCACCAGCAGGATGAGGGATAGATGATCCCACATCTCCCTCACCCAAAGGTAGCTCAGTCTCCTCAAACTCGCGAAATAGATCAGAGTCCATCTGAAACAAAAAACTATTGTTGTTAGCATATAGTTGAAAATAACTATTATATATATATATATGTTAGTTATTATCATAACCAGCATTTAATTATATCAATGTTCACCTTCATCATCATCTTCATATCTAACGATGTTAATTAATTCATATTCCTCCTCAACATCATCAATATCCATATGAGTTACAATTTCATCATCCATTGTCATTTCAATATCATTTTTAACATCAATAACATCTTCGTCACCATGGACCCTTAATTGTGGGGTGTCCTCATCGATATTCACATTTCTTTGTAAAAAAAGATGGATTTTGAGTAGTCTCTGGAAAAATATAAATTTCTTCTATTTCAGCCGAACCACATTAAGTTTGAGTTAATTGATTTTACCAAGCTTTTATTTTTATTATGCTCTACCAATCACCTAGGTCTCTTGAAGTAGCACGGTACTTTGCGTAATAAATTTTATGTGCCTGTTGAGCCAATAAAAATGCTTCATTTAATGCAAGAAGGCATTTATATTTAATATTTATGATTCCATGAGTTAGATGAACACACAAGCCTCTCTTTGTATCAGAACACTGAAATTTAAACATCGTTATGTAATTTTGTCCAAGATAACATAGCTCAATAATTTCATCCAGAATGTCATAAAAGTCAAATTCATATTCTTTATGATGTGATACTCTAAAAAAACTTCACTTTTCATTGTTTTTTTATTCCCCATATGCACATGTGTGTAATCGAAAACCATTCACCACATATGCATTATAAGATTTAACCATTTTGGATGGTGGGTTACTCAATATACATAGTCTCTTATCAATTTTATCAGCATGTTGAGACACCTAAAAATTTGTAAATGAATTATCAATATAATAAATATTAAACTGAATTGATATTAAACCATCAATAATTTATGTTACCAGCTTTTGAAACCATTGAGAATTTGTTTGTCTGCATTCTTCAAGAGCAACTGTTGTAATTTGTGGAACTTGTTTCTTGATATGATTATCATATTACCTATAAATAAAATAAGTTTACATATTGTAACAGAAATTATTTCATAAGTGATAGAAGCACTCACATTACAAATGTTGTCATTTCTTCACAGTTGAGTAGAACATATGTATGAGCTCTGTGATGTTCATCGTCTGAAATCCATCGTTCTTGAACTCCACCGAAGCCAAGATTTGGCTTATTAAAAACTAAAAAATGATTTCTATTTCAACATTAACATTTCCCTTGTTCTGTCCCATGTGGTTCTGTTTTGAGGGATATTGAGATTCAAAATAGTGAGAGAATAAAAAAGAAATTTCCTCTTGCAAATAAGCTTCAGCAATTGAGCCTTAAACTCATGCTTTGTTACGTACTTTTTTCTTCAATTTTTGCATGCATCTCTAGAATGGGTACATTCATAAAAACTATAATGGACCTCCACATTTAGCTTCATGTGGAAAATGTAATATCAGATGTTCCATTGAGTCAAATAAAGCAGGTGGAAAGATTTTTTCTAGTTTACATATAATTACAGCCACATCTTTTTCCAATTTTCTTAGCACATCGTAGTCAGTTGTCGCGGAAAAAACTTCTCGAAAAAAATATGATATGTCTATTATCGAATCCCAAATCATAGAATTCTACAATCCCTTGAATCCAATCAGCATAAGTCTTTCCATTATAACAATTCAATCATGACTATTTAATCCCGTATTATGACCATTCTTAACACATATTCCCAAAATGAAAACATAGTCATCTGGAAGTCTAAAATATGAAATCCACTAAGAAAATAATAAAAGAATCTCTTTGGACAGTGTATAAGCTGATTTTGGCTTCATTAACCTCTGTGATCTGACATTTTCAAATAGTTCAATTTACGGTCACCTGAAAATTTAGGCAAGATCTAATCATGCTTTTACAGTATCTTTGGGCTTACCTGGTGTATCCAAAACTGTATGAAATAAATTATCAAAACATTTCTTATCAATGTGAATGACATCCAACATGTGGCAGACCAACAAATCAGACCAGTATGGGAGATCCAAAAAAATTATTTGTTTTATCCAATTATGTTCTTTTCCAAAGCTATGAATTTTCTATTGGTTTAATGTTAGCCCAAATGTGATGGGAGGTAATGAAAATACAAGTGATTTTAACTCTATACCTGAGATCATTTTTGGAGGTTCATCCCTTTCAATTTTTCCTTTTCTGAAATGATATTTGTTCCTTCGAAAAGGATGATCGGTTGGAAGAAATCTACGATGATAGTCAAAATAGAAAGGGTTTTTCCATTAATGAGCATAAAAACTTTGTCTTCTTTCATATAGTAAGGACATGATTTCAGACCATGTGCACTCCAGCCAGATTACATGACATATGCCATAAAGTCACTAATCATCCACATCAATGCAGCTTTTAATGTGAAATTTTGTTTCGCAGCAACATCATATGTACTAACACCATTAATCCAAAATGCATTTAACTCATCAATCAATGGTTTCAAATAAACATCAATATTCTTCTTCGGATGTCCTGGGATTAATAAGTTCAAAAATATATAGGGATCCTTCATCAATATCCATGGAGGTAGATTGTACGGAGTTATAGAGACATGTCAACATGAATACTGACTACCATAAGAACCAAACATATAGAAACTGTCTGTAGAAAGACCCAATCACACGTTTTTGGATTCTAAAAAAAAGAAGGATGTAGACGATCAAAATGTTTCCATGAATCACCATCAGATGGATGATTCAAGCTTTTACTAGTTGAAATATTGGTTGTGTGCCATGACATCATTGACGCTGTGTTATGGGACATAAATAAACATTGTAGCCTGGGTGTAAGGGGAAAATATCTCAACTGTTTTACATGAATCGATCCAGACTACCCTGGTTGAGCTTCTTTATACCGCAATTGTCCACATGTTGGACAACTATCCAATGAATCATTTTCCCCAGAATATAAGATGCATTCATTTTCACATGCATGAATCTTTCGATAACTAAGGCCTAGATTACAAACCAACCTATTTCCCTCATAGTAATTTGCAGGCAACACATTTCATTCAGGTAACAGTGTTTTAACCAAAGAAAATATCTGATCAAAAGAGTTGTTTGATATTGAATTATCTGATTTAATAGCCATAAATTTTTCAACCACTTCAAATTTTCATATCTTGTAATCGGGATATAATGAATCCTTATCAGACCTCAAAAACTCATAAAATTCTTATGGTACCAACTCAGGAGTTAAATCAATATCATCCTGAGTTTCAGTTTGTTGAACAGATGAACCTGCAACATCATGTACTAAATTTTGGAACTGTGATGGATCTGGAATCAAGTTATTAGTATCTTCTCTAGAAATGAGTTCACCATGTTGATACCAAAAAAACATAATATGGTTTATAACCAAATTTTAATATATGTCCCCCCAACTTTGTCAAATGTGTCAAACATTTTCAGAAAACATTTTTTACAAGGACACTTAACTGTGCCTTCTGAAAAATATTCACATTTTGATGATGCAAATTCTAAGAAATCTTCAACACCCTCAATATATAAGGTATTTAAACCAGAACCATTTGGATTTCTACACTGATTTATCCGAGCGCGATCATCTAATAATGATTGATGTCGAATTTCTTGTTCCATATTTTTCTACAAAATATAAAATCATCACTATTAAGGAATAAATTCAAATTATAAAAATACTATCTGAAAAAATAAGATAAATAATTACTACTAATTCTTAATAATTACCATTAATTAAAGGCGACACAATTTCCAGTTTATTTACAGCTAATCTTTTGTCCGGCAGCTAATTTACTTGCATCTTTATCACACTCAAATCACAATGAAGAATCTGGTCGGAGGAACCCATATTCATTCTTGTATGCATGAGAATGAATATACGTATCTCCGACCTCATTATTCATTGTGATTTCAGTGTGAGAAAGATACAAGTAAATGAGCTGTCAGAAAAAAGTTCCCCCTTTTCGTTGATGAATCGTCTTCTTCCAACTGTCACCACCTGAAAACATTATAAAAAATATGATCCTACGAATGCATATACAATCTCGTGTATAAGAGATTGAATATGCCTATGTAGTAGCACATTTTTCATATTGTTTTGAGTCGGTGAGAGTTGAAAGGAGAAAAGTCATCGAGCAAAAGGAGTGCCGTCAATCCACTGAAAATTGTTCCAGGTTCTTGGAATTTATTAACATTTCTTTCTAACTATTCCTAACTAATTATTACTAATTATTACTATTTATTGATAATTATTACTAATTTAGAAATACTTAGAAATACTTAGAAAATTGAAAACTGCTTGAATAATGAAAGGAAATTTGGTAATCATCATTGTAGAGATAATTACAAATTTTCCCTTCATTATCCAAGCAGTTTTCATTTACAAATTATGATTATATCTAATTATTACTAATAAAAAATATATTATCAATATTTATGAAAAAACAATATTAATATTATTAAAATAATAAAAAACATATAGAATATTAAATTTATCAATATTCACAACAGGATTTGCTCTATTCATAACATGTTCAAATCTTAAAAGATCTCAAATTGTCAGGTCATGTGCAATTAAAAGTTAGTGTGAGCCATGTCCAATGTAAACTCAAAAATTTTCCTTATATGGTTGATCGCCTCACAAGTAGTGTTGCAATAGGATGACCAAAGTAATGTCATTCTTGTCTCTAAGAATCATCTCACTCCCTTTACATAGATCATTCTTCTTTAAAAATTTGAGGGGACATCAGTATCTTTCTCTTAAATTTTCAAGGATGAATGGTCTATGTAAAGGTTCATGTGAGATAATTCTTATAGATGGGAAGGGCATGACTTGGGTTGTCCTATTGCAATGCTGCTTGTAAGGTGATCAACCAAGAAAGGACAATTATATCTAATTATATCTAATTATTACTAATTATGACTAATTATTACTAATTGTGACTAATTATTACTAATTATGACTAATTCTGACTAATTATGACTAATTATGACTAATTATGACTAATTATGGCTATTTATGAATAATTATGACTAATTATTACTAATTATTACTAGTTATTACTAATTATTACTAATTATTACTAATTATTACTAATTATTATCAATTATATCTAATTATATCTAATTATATCTAATTATATCTAATTATTACTAATTATATCTCATTATATCTCATTATATCTAATTATTACTAATTATATCTAATTATTACTAATTATTACTAATTACATCTATTTGTTACTAATTATTACTAATTATAACTAATTATTACAAATTATTACAAATTATTCCTAATTATTACTAATTATATGTAATTATATCTAATTATTACTAATTATTACTAATTATTTGTAATTATATGTAATTATATCTAATTATATCTATTTATTACTATTTATTTCTAATTATTGCTAATTATTTGTATTTATTAGTAATTATCAGTATTTATTAGTAATTATTACTAATTATTGTTAATTACCCCTAATTATTGATAATTATTCCTAATTATTGCTTATTATTACAAGTTATTGCTAAATATTACTAATTATTGCTAAATATTAATAATTACAAGTATATATTCTTAATTATTTGTATTTATTCCTAATTATTACTAATTAATCTTTTTTATAACTAATTATTACTATTTACTACTAACTATAACTATTTATTAATAACTATTACTATTTATTACTAAGTATTACTATTTATTAATAATTATTACTATTTATTACTATTTATTACTATTTATTACTATTTATTACTATTTATTACTATTTATTACTATTTATTACTAATTATTACAATTTATTACTAATTATTACAATTTTATCCTATTTATTACTAATTATTCCTAATTATTCCTAACTATTGCTAATTATTCCTAATTATTGCTAATTAGTTCTAATTATTGCTAATTATTCCTAATTATTGCTAATTATTACAATTTATTCTTATTATTGCTAATTATTGCTAATTATTCCTAATTATTGCTAATTATTCCTAATTATTGCTAATTATTCCTAATTATTGCTAATTATTCCTAATTATAGCTAATTATTCTTAATTATTCCTCATTATTCCTAATTATTGCTAATTATTCCTAATTATTAGAATTTATTAGTAATTATTACTAATTATTAGTATTTGTTGCTAATTAATACTAATTATTGCTAATTATTCTTAATTATTGCAAATGATTCCTAATTATTCCTAATTATTACTAATTATTGTTAAATATTAATAATTATTCCTAAATATTAATAATTATTAGTTTTTATTCCTAATTATTACTAATTATTCTTATTTATTATTAATTATTCCTATTTATTAATACTTATTGCTATTTATTACTAATTATTGATATTTATTAATAATTATTGCTAATTATGGTTAATTATTTCTAATTATTGTTAATTATTACTATTTATTTCGACATTTTGCTAATTATTTCTAATTATTGATAATTATTGCTAATTATTGCTAATTATTATTAATTATTGCTAATTATTGCTAATTATTTCTAATTATATCTAATTACTGCTAATTATTGCTATTTATTCCTAATTATTGCTAATTATTTCTAATTATTGCTAATTATTCCTAATTATTGCTATTTATTCCTAATTAATAGTAGCTATTTATTCCTAATTATTGCTGATTATTTCTAATTGTTGCTAATTATTCATAATTATTGATATTTATTGCTAATTATTAGTATTTATTGCTAATTATTAGTATTTATTAGTTTTTATTACTAATTATTAGTATTTATTACTAATTATTACTATTTATTACTAATTATTACAATTTATTACTAATTATTATAATTTATTACAAATTATTACAACTTATTACTAATTATTACAATTTACTACTAATTATTGATAATTATCGCTAATTATTGCTAATTATTATTAATTATTGCTATTTATTATTGATTATTGCTAATTATTTCTAATTATTGCTAATGATTCCTAATTATTGCTAATTATTCCTAATTACTACTAATTATTACTAATTATTAGTAAGTATTACTAATTATGAGTATTTATTCTTATTTATTCGTAATTATTTGTAATTATTACTAATTATTTCTAATTATTAATAATTATTCTTATTTATTAATATTTATTTCTATTTATTCCTAATTATTGCTATTTATTTCTATTTATTGGTAATTATTTTTAATTATTCATAATTATTGCTAATTATTGCTAATTATTTCTATTTATTGATAATTATTTCTAATTATTCAAAATTATTGCTAATTATTAGTATTTATTATTATTTATTACTAACTATTACAATTTATTACCAATTTATATTTATTATTCCTAATTATTATTAATTATTCCTAATTATTACTAATTATTCCTAATTATTATTAATTATTCCTAATTATTACTAATTATTCCTAATTATTACTCATTATTCCTAATTATTAGTACTTATTCCTATTTATTGCTAATTATTCCGATCTATTGCTATTTATTACAAATTATTGCTATTTATTGCTAATTATTGCTAATTATTGCTTATTATTGCTAATTATTTTTAATTATCGCTATTTATTGCTATTTATTTCTAATTATTCCTAATTATATCTGATTACTGCTAATTGTTCCTAATTATTAGTATTTATTGCTAATTATTTGTGTTTATTAGAAATTATTAGTAATTATTAACATTTATTACTAATTATTTCAATTTATTACTAATTATTACAATTTATTAATAATTACTACTAATTATTAAAAATTAATACTAAAAATTTCAATTTATGAGTGCAAATTAATACTAATGACAAAACAACATAAAATTAATTTAATTACAACTAATCAACAATAAAAAAATAAACATAAAAAATGATATAAATAATAAATTAAAAAAACATACATACGTTTAAGACTGATTTTCTATTGATGCAGACGGCTTCACAACTACTTCGTGAACAAAAAAATTAACTTAGAAAAATTATCTCTCTAAAATCAGAGTTTAGAGAGAAGCATGATATAAAATTTGAAAGGAATGAGAGGAAAAACGGATGGATATATATAGGTTAGATTATTTGCGACGAGATTATTTGTGACGGGATACCCGTTGCAAATACCTACACCCGCATTAATTACTGTCGGCGGTTAAAAAATTATTTGCGACGAGACCCTTCGCAAATAGTCCCTACCGACGCATCTTTTAAGACGGGACGACATCCTATCGCAAAAGGTTATAAACCGCCGCCAGTTATTTACGAGGGGACTCGTCGCAAATACCTACGCCCGCATTAATTACAGTCGGCGGTTAACAAGTTATTTGCGACGTGACCCATCACAAATAGTCCCTGCCGACGTACCTTTTGCGATGGGACGACATCCCATTGCAAAAGGCTATAAACCGCTGCTGGTTATTTGTGACTGGCCTCATCGCAAATACTTAACTATTTGCGAAGGTGGGATCCCACCATTGAAAATAACCTACGTGCGGTTTGGTGCGCAATCCATGCAAAACTATTTGCGGTGGGAGGCGAAATCCCATTGTAAATAGTTGGTTATTTGTGACGGTTCGTTACCCCCGTCGCAAAAAGCCCTTTTTCCCGTAATGATTTTAGAATGGAAATAACAAAAAAAGGAATTGGAAGAAGAAAGAAACATGAAAGAGGTGATTAAATATTTACCCTTTCTTCAGGTTCTTCCTTTTGATTTGTTCAAAAGGGCTCCTTAGATTGGCTTTCTAACTAAAGGAATGCCTCTAGGATGAAGGGATGAAATTATAGAGGGTATTTGGGTAGGGTTTGGCCGAGCCAAAAAGCATTGAAGGTGTAAATTTGAGAGAAGGGGAAGTGCCTTTTTATATGAGGGGTGAGGGGCAACTTAGGAAAAACATAAAATATTATTTTATAATAAATTAATATTCGGTTTATAATGGCTCCAAAATGAATTATTGCGAGGCTAGGGTGGGGATGGGTCACAATCCTTTCAACCAATATATTTTAGACAGGTTTAGGTCACCATATTAACCTTATCTTTTATATTTAGCTCTTAGTTAAATAGTTTGACATTTACCATGTCTCCTTGAATTTTTATATTATACGGTTAATAAACATACTATAACAAGACACGAGAACCCCAAGTTGTTCATTATTAATATATATAACCTTATCTAAGTAATTTGGTAGAACCTTATATTTTTAGGAATATAATATCAATTAATAAAATAATATTTCTTTTAAAAATTCTTTTATGTCAATTTTTGACATTATTTAATAATTTGATTTTTGTTAAAGTCCTAACATCATTATTAATTCGAAATAAATTCATTTAATCGGTGTTAAAATGTCATATTAACCTAGAAAATTCCAATATGGCATCAAAACTTTCAAATTATATTTATTTTAACATTTATAATACCATTTATTTGTTTCTTTCATTAATAATGAAAAAATATACATCATTATTATGTCATAAATAATTATAATTATTTAATGTCTAAAATTATAAAAAAAATACCATTATGTAGGAAATATTCTTATATTTCTAATTAATATTTATAGTCAAAGAGATAACATGTATAAACCTATGTAAAAATTGTTTTACTAAAAGTTATATGCTTTTGTCATTTTTGTATTTACTTTAACTTAATTAATATAAAGTGTCATTATCACTTACAAGTGGCTCCAAAGGGTCCCAAAATCGACCCAATGATTCCCATGGTTGGACATGTATCATTCAATAGGTTATGGATACGTTTTATGGTAATTTAATATTATTATAATATTATTTTTGACCCTTATTTACCGGATTTACCCTTTAACCATGGTAAATAAAATATTTACTGAAGTAATTATTCAAAATGTCTAAAAATAAAAGTTAACAATTCACACAATTTGGACCTCCTGAATCTAAATATGGAATCCATTTTTCTAAATTATAAACATATAAGTGGAAAAAATTAATTTAAAATTAATTCTCGTTGTCAAAACAAAAAGAGTGCTTTTAAGAAATAATGACCATCAAAAGATTGGCACTTGCTTATGTCCAGTTTAAATGTAAAATTATGTCCAATGACCAACATTGGATTAAATAGTAAAAGTATAATATAATTATACTTTAAAACCACTCAACAGTATAATTTATCACTATAAATTATTTTGATTAAAAAAGTTGATTTAATTAATATTTAGTATTTTTCACTATTCATCAAAAACTGAATGTTTTCAAGAAAAATACCAAAAATTCACCCTAATATAATTTCGATATTACGAATCCAAAAATGAAGTCCATTTTGAAAGATAAAATTTATAAAATTACAAAAATTGTGTATTTCTATTTATAACGGCTAGTTTGATTGGTTGTGGTGTGTTAGAACTCAAAGTTACGTACAACACACGCTACTGTATTATTCAAAGAGAAGTGTACTGTGGAAGCTTGGGGTGTTAAATTCTCCCTTCCATCAAATAATTTTGTCTTCAAAATTTCTAGAGTATTGCTGCGTAAAAAGACTCGGGTGGTTCTTCATCATTAGTTCCTCGGGTTCCCACGTTGCATCTTCCATCTTATGGTTTATCCATAGAACTTTTACCAGACGAGTGGTCTGGTTTCTCAGCACTTGTTCACTTGTATCAAGAACATTGACAGGATCTTCATAATAAGACAGATCAGGTTCCAAGTGTAATTCCTCATAGGTGAGTACATGCGTTGGGTCAGACGTGTATTTTCTTAGTAGTGGTACGTGGAATACATCGTGAACTTTGGAAAGACTTGGCAGCATTTCCAAATGGTAAGCTACAACTCCAATTCGTTCTAGAATTTCGAAAAGTCCGATGTACCTAGGAATCAATTTACCCTTCTTACTGAAACGTATTACACTATTCCGTGGATATGCCTTCAAGAAGACATGATCTCCTACCTGAAATTCCAAATCGTTCGGTTGTCAGCATAACTCTTCTGCCTACTTTGAGATGCCTTGATGTTGTTTTGGATTACCTTCACCTTTTCCATCGTTCCCTCCACAAGTTCTGGACCTATGAGTTTTCTTTCACCAACATCATCCCAACAGGTTGGTGTGCGACATCTCTTTCTGTATAACGCTTCATATGGTTCCATCTTAATACTTTAATAGAAGCTATTATTATAGGAAAATTCTACCATAGGTAAATATTGATCCTACATACCTTGAAAGTCAAGTGATAATGATCTCAACATTTCTTCTACGGTTTGAATAATCTGTTTTGATTGTCCATCAGTTTGAGGGTGGTAGAAAGTGCTCAAAAGAAGTTTAGTATCCAGGGATATCTGAAGACTTTTCTAGAATCTTGATGTAAAATGGGGATCAAAATCAGAACGATCGATAGTGCTACTCCATGAAGACTTACAACTTCATTAATATATAGTCTTGATAAATGTTCAAGTGGTAAATCTTCCCTTATAGTAAGAAAATGTGTTGACATGGTAATACGATCAACAATGACCCATATTACATCATTCCTTCTAGGAGTCTTTGGTAGTCCCATGACAAATTCCATCATAATATTATCCCATTTCCACTCAGGTTGGGAAGAGGTTTCATGACTCCTCCAGGCTGTTGCCTTCCATATTTCACTTGTTGACAAACCATACATCTTGACACAAAATCAGCAATCTCCCTCTTCATTTTGTGCCACCATAAATGTTCCTTCAAATCTCTGTACATTTTGGGGATCCCAGGGTGTGTAGAGAAATTGGATCTATGAGCATCATCCAACAATTAACTTTTAAGATCAGGTATATTAGGATCACAAAGTCTCTTCCCAAATTTCAAAATTCCATCTTCATACACAAATTCACTCAATCTCCCATCATTCATAGCTTTAATCTTCTTCTGAAACTCTTCATCACTGGGCTGAGAACTCATTATCCTTTCTAGTAAATATGGTTTGGAAACCATTTTAAAATGTATTGATGTGTCACCTTCCATGGTGATTCCCATATCCATCATTACTAGATCCATATATATAGGATCCTTTTCAACTCTCATCATGTTAAAAAATCCATGATCTTTTCTACTCAAATCATCTTCCACCTTATTTTCCTTCCCTGGGTGGTAGTGTATTGTGCAATAATAATCATTGAGTAGTTCAAGCCATCTCCTTTGCCTCAAGTTGAGTTCTTTCTGTGAGAAAATATACTTCAAACTCTTTTGATCAGTATAAATCTCACATTTTCACCATAGAGATAGAGTCTCTAAATTTTTAAAGCAAAGATTACATTTCCTAACTCAAGATCATGAGTAGGATAATTTTGCTCGTGAATGTTTAGATGATGTGATGTCTAGGCAATAACCCTATCATTCTGCATAAGGACACAACCAAGTCCTTTCTTTGATACATCACTTTAAATAACAAAGCCATCATTCCTAGATGGTAGAGTCAATATAGGATCATTGACTAATATTCTATTCAGTTCTTAAAAACATTCTCCACTCTTTTTTCTAAACATATTTAACCCCTTTACGTGTGATCTTGGTTAATGGGTTAGCCAATCGGGAAAAATTCTGGATGAAAAGCTGATAATAACCTGCTAAACCAATAAAACTGCATACCTTAGTTATACTCATCGGTGCTGGATATTCTTGGATTTCCATTTTCTTAGAAGGATCAACAAATATTCCATCCTTAGAGACAATATGACCAAGAAAAGAAATCTCCTAAAGCCGAAATTCACACTTGCTAAATTTCCCATATAATTCGTGTCTTTTAAGAGTCTTCAGAATAATGTGCAAGTGATTTTCATGATCTTCGAAGCTTTTGGAGTATTCTATTATATAATCAATAAATACCACTACAAAGTCAACAAGATATTACTTTAAAACTCTATTCATTATATCTATGACGATAGAAGGTGCATTAGTCAATTCAAAAGGCATTATTGTAACCTCGTAATGCCCGTACCTGGTTCAAAATGCTGTTTTCGGAATGTCTTCCTTCTTCACACACAACTGATGATATCCAGATCGAAGGTCAATATTTGATAATTATTGAGCTCTATGAATTTAGTCAAATAAATCTTCAATTGAGGTAGGGTATACTTGTTTTTTTATTGTTATAGCATTGATCTCCATGTAGTTAATGCACAACCTCATAGATCTATCTTTCTTTTTAACAAAAAGAACAGGGGCTCCACATGGAGAAACACTAAGGAGATAAATCCATTATTACTCAATTCCTATAGTTGTTTATTTAGTTCCACTAATTCCACAATGGCCATTCTATGAGGGGTCTTCGATATGGGCCTTGAACTAGGAATTAACTCAATGGAAAACTCAATTTCCCATTCGAGAGGATGTCCAAGTAAATCCTCTTGAAACACATCAACATATTATTGAACAATAGTTATATCTTATATTTGAAAATTCATTCCTCACCCACAGTTATTTCATTATATTCCTCCCCGATAACTGAATTTAGTTGAGCTATTGGGGGTGGATCTTGATAAGAATTATGTGGTGACATTTCTGCTCTAATGATAAGGTACTCCTTATCATCATCAAAAATTGTAACCTGCTTCTTCTTAAAATAAATGTTCGCATCATGGTCCGAAGGCCAATCCATAACAAGGATTATATCAAATTCAATCATTGGTATGACGATGATATCAGCAAATAAATAATGTATATATGATTTAATGGGAACTGATTCACAAAACATTGTTTCAATGATACTTCCCTTAGGAGTTTTTACTGAAAACTCCCTTGTTAAATAAAATTGGAAATTTCTAATTTTCTTAGAAAACTGGGAAGATATGAAACAATGAGATGGTCCAGAATTAAATAAATCATTATCTAAACTTGAGGAAATCCTTAAATTACCTACCACTTCATCTTTTGAAGCTTCAACCTCAGCAGTAGACATAACATAAGCTTTTCCTTGATCCCTTGGCCTTTTTGAGGTATCTCCCCTGACGATTAGGAAATTCATTTTCATAATGTCCCCTTTCTCTACAATTGTAACATTTAACATCGAAAACCTCTTTCTTCCCCTTGAAATCAAAAGCTTGGTGGACTTTTTCACCACACATGGAACAGACTCCCATTCCCTTCATGAAAGTACTAGGGAGTTTCTTCCCATATTTACTACAGGATAGATATTCAAATTTTCCCTTCATCCCCTTAATTCCATTTCTAGAGTGATCAGAAGATCTCTTCTTCTCTTTCTTTTCTTTAAACTCGTAAGACTTAGAGAATTACTTTTCTTTCTTGATAGCACATGAGACAATATCTTCGTATGATGAAAAGGATTGTGATAATAACTCTCGGCGGAGAAATGGTTTTAACCCATCAAAGAAACGATCAATATTACTTCTTGGGTTACATATATAATCTACATCATGCCTTGGTATCCTTGTAAAGTTAGACTCATACTTTGCAACATTCTCATCCTCCTTTTGACTTAGACTCAGAAATTTTCTTTCCATATCCACTCAATGGTCATGAGGAAAGTATTTTTCGAAGAAAATATCATTAAACTCCCTCCATTAAATATTTGATACTTTATCATCTTCCTTAATGTTTTGAATCAATGACCACCATTGATCAGTATATCCAGTGAGACGGTAAACTGCCATGACAACTTTTTCCCTTTCGCTACTCCCCAAGGCGTGAAATATTTTTTCTAAGGAGTTTATCCATTTCTCATCTATTAGTGGATTTTTACCCCCATTTAATGTTGGTGGTTTTTTCCTCATGAAGTGATCTATCATTGATCCTCCACGCTGTGGATCAGGGTGCTCTATATGGGTAAGGTTATTATTCATAACCTGAGTGAGTAGTCCCAGTATGGTGATTAGCTGATCATCACCAGTTGCATCACCAGCTCCACTATAATTATCTTGATTAGGATGGAAATTCCTACATGGGGGACATGTATTGATATTGTTTCCATTCCTTACACTAGATTTCATTTCTAAACAGTGGAATAAACTAGATTAGTTTATGAATAGAAATGCATAATTCCAAACTTGAAAAACAAGTAACATAAATTGAACAGTTTATAGATATAATCCATAATCATAAAAAAGTTTTCTTTGAGAATGTATATACTCATAAACCTGTCATAATGGTTTTTAAAGTAAATGTGGATTATCCTAATCATATACCCCTAGAGTGTCGTTACCAAGAGTGCAGCAAGGCCCATTATCATGCACCAGTTTTCATTCGAGTCTATCTCAAAGTGGTGTTTTTAGGTTTTACCCCTAGGTACATCTGTGCCAGAGCTGCCTTTACCTACTCATATCCATATAGGGATGTATTGCTTAGAAAACAACCAAAATATCTACATTATCAATATTATAGGAAGTTCTTCTATACTAATCCTCAAAGTCTATCTTAGGGTAATGTGCTCTAATCAGAGTTTATCTAAATATAGCTTCCAATTTTTGTACTAAACTTCCTCTAATACCAACTTTAATTCCCAGCCCCCAGTTACCCAGAGTCGTTGCATTATTATGTATCATTATCATGATCACAAAAGATCAAGTCTCGAAAGACTGATTAGTTTAGTAGACTTGGAAACACCAGATACATTCATAAGGTTTTCATTACATCATAAAATTGAAAACTAAAACAACATTATTTACAAATACAACACTGAGATCCCATAGACTATCCCTGTAGGTCAGTCATAATATACTTCTTTACATCCTGGAAAAAATAAAACATAGAAAGGGGTGAGCGAAGATGCTCAGTAAGGATAACAATATAGCGGAAACTTTCATAAATAAGCATAAACATTTAAGGCAATGTATAAAAAAACAAAATCCTTTTTAAATTTAACTTCAGCATAATATGGAACAAATAAAATGAAATAATGCCATTTACTTATTCACATGGATATTCTACTAGTAAAATAATCACATGCAATATCAATAACCACTTTCATAATGATGGATGCATAATGCTAGACTTTCATAACCACATTGTCAAGGCCTTGTGCCAAGACTACAAATACGATTTTTTCAAGGCCTTGTGCCAAGATAGTAGTTTGTCTCATGATACCTACCGATGCATCGAGGAGCTATAGCGGGCTCCACCCGTCACTTACTATGTCCAATGCATTCCTCATTTGAACAGGTTTAAACATAACATAAACATTCATATTAAAACTAGCATACGCAATGTCAATACTTTCTCCATAAACCATGATTGGTATAAAAATAACACATCCACAGTCAAAAATATCACGAAACCTTCAATACAATATACACGTTTTGTATCATAATAAATCAACTTCAAATAAGCTTAAAATCAGTCAAAGGATATTGATATAGATGAAATTAAAACTATTTGAGAGAAATATCTCTTTTTTGAAATCATTTAAAAGTCACATAATTATAAAATTAAATATTTAATTTGAAAATATTTTTATAATATTGTAAGGGATGCTTTGACGAATTTATAATGGTGGAAAATAACCACACCCACTGTATAAGTTAAGAAATACATTCAGACCTTAATTTTGTCGAAAAGGTTAAAAAGGACCTTGTTTGGAAAATGATGGAAAGATTCCTTTATAAACATCTTATAAAATTTCAAACAAGGATATAAATGAATTTAAACCATATTCTATAAAATACTAAGAATGTTTTGTAATAAAATATTATGAAAAATGGATGTGGATGATAAAGAGGTCCCAGTAGATAATTACGTATAAACAACCTCGGATAATAAAGAGATTGTGAAATAAACCCTTACATTGTAATTCTCATTGGTTGAGGGTAAGTTAACCTCCTGTATAATGGTGAAATAATTCTTATTAAATTATACATGAATCGTATATATTAATATGATATCATATATGATCTTTTAATATTTCTTTGTTAATAATATCTTAGTATTATCGTCGTTTTGGGTGTTAACTGATTCATTTTCCTTTATATCTTTTGTTATGTAAGTAATGTTTGTTATGTATTGAATCTATAATATTCATATTCAGAATTATATTATGTCTTTAAACACTATTTTTAATCATCTAATGAAAATTAGTCTTGAATGGACACGATGGGGAATGAATCTCATTGCGTTCGTGGAGACGGTAATCCGTACGTACGCACGAGCAACAATATCATTCTTTTGGTATTAAAATAAAATATAATTAGATGGTATATCATATATACAGAATCATTTTAATGTTATATTTATTATTTACAGCAATTACACATCATTATTAAAAATGTAGAAATAATAATGTATTGAATAACAGTTACACCACGACGTGGAGACGGTAAGCTGTATGTACACACCTATGTTGACATGTCATTCAAAGGATGGATAGAATAATGAATATGGTTGTAACATATTTATAATGACATAAAATTATATAGATGATAATGGAGTTATTATTTTTGAATGGAAACAACAATGAAAAGGAAGTGGAAGAAGAAAGGAACTTGAAAGAGGTGATGAAATATTTACCTCTTTTTCAGGTTCTTACTTTTGATTTGATCAAAAGGGCTCCTTAGGTTGGATTTATAACTAAATAAATTCCTCTATAATGAAGGGAGGACAGTTTATAGGGTATTCGGGCAGGGTTTGACCAATCTAAAAGGCTTTCAGATGTTAATTTGAGAGAAGGGGAAGTTCCCTTTTATAAGAGGGGTGAGGGGTACTTTAGGAAAAACTTAAAATATTATTTTATAATAAATTTATATTCAGTTCATAATAGCTCCAAAGATACTTATTGAAAGGATAGGGACTGGATGGGTCTAAATCCTTTTAAACAATAGATTTTAGATAGGTTTAGGTCACCATATTAACCTTATCATTTATATTTAACTCTTAGTTTAACAGTTTGACATTTACCATGTCTCTTTGTATTTTTATATTTTATGATTAATAAACATACTATAAGAAGACAATAGAACCCCAAGTGGTTAATTATTAATATATAAAACCTTAGATAACTCGTTTGGAAGAACCTTAAATTTTTAGGAATAGAATATCATTTAATAATATAATATTTGTTTCAAAAACTCTTTTATGTCAATTATTGACACTATTTAATAATTTTTTTTAAAGTCCTAAAATCTTTATTAATTATAAATAAATTCATTTAATTAATTATAACATGTCATATTAACCTATAAAATTCGTTTATGGCATCAAAAATTTCAAATTATATTTATTATAACATTTATAATACCATTTATTTGATTCTTTCATTAATAAGAAAAATACTATATCATTATTGTGTCATAAATAATTATAATTATTTAATGTCTAAGAATTATAAATAAAATTCCATTATGTAGTAAATCCATTTATCTTTCTAACGAATATTTATAGTCGAATAGATAACATGTATAACTTTATGTAAATTTTTTTTACTAAAAGATATATGCATTTTCTTTTTTCTATTTACTTTAACTTAATTAATATAAAGTGTCATTATCACTTACAAGTGCCTCCATGGAGTCCCACAATTGGCAAAAAGATGACCATGGTCAGAAATGTATCATCCAAGAGGGTTAGGACACATTTTAGGTTAATTTAATATTATTATAATATTATTTTTTACCCTTATTTACCAGATTTACCCTTTAACAATGGTAAATAAAATATTTACAGAAGTAATTATTCAAAATATCTCAAAATAAAGGTTACCTATTTACAAAATTTGGTCCTCCTGATTCTAAATACGGAATCCATTTTTCTAAATTCAACACACAGAAGTGTCAGAAATTATTTGAAAATTAATTCCTGTTGTCAAAATAAAAAGACTGTTTTTAAGAAATAATAACTATCAAAAGATTGACACATGCTTATATCCAGTTTAAATGTGAAATTACGACCAATGACCAACATTGGATTAAATGTTAAAAATATAATGTAATTATACTTTAATACAACTCAATAGTATAATTTATCACTATGAATTATTTTAACTAAAAAAGTTGTTTTTAATTAAAATTTAGTATTTTTCACTATTCGTCAAAAACTGAATGTTTTCAGAAAAATAAAGAAAATTCACCCTAAGCTAATTTCGATATTCCTAATCCAATAATAAAGTCCATTTTGATATATAAAATTTCTAAAATTTTAAAAAGTGGGTATTACTATTCATAACGGCTAGTTTGATTGGTTGTGGTGTGTTAGAACTCGAAGTTATGTACAACACGGGCTACTGTATTATTCAAAGAGAAGCATACCGCGGAAGCTTGGGGTGTTACAAATGATGAGTGTATATGTTTAGTATCCCTCCAATTGAGGTTAAATAATAAATCATTCCCACTATATTAAAAAATATGAGTCTCACCACTAGATTTTAAACCAAGAATGTTATCTTGTTCTATACCCAATACGTGATGAGAATATATTGGAATAATCCCAACAAGATTTTATATCTTTGACCAATCTATATGTGACAGAAATATATAATAACATCTACAATTGAATCTAATTATGTGACCATCCTAATACATAACAAGTGGATATGGTATGTTCACTCACTCAACATTAAACTTGTGAACCCCCACCTTATGCACTAGGAACTCATCACTAGTATTTATGCATAGGGAACCTTAAGTAATGATCCTAGGAAGTCTATGTGTTAGTAATAGGATCTATTGTGACTCTATTTTTGTGGAAATCCTAATATGCTACCTCATGTGATGATCATGAGATACCGTATGTGATAAGAAAAATAATCTTCTGTTATGATCATGGGATCACTTCATTCTCAACTTATGTGATAAATTTAATTTTTTACCATGCTTGATGAGTAAGTACGCCTTAGGTGATGAAGCTGTGAATCCTTATGTGAAAAATATATGTATCATGGTGTGACAAGAATATGATGCCACATATACCTAATGTAGGTCACCTAGTGTGTCGGCCTCAAGATGCATTCAGTGACAATCCTTGGATTCATTACATAAATTATTTTGGATACCTCATAGAGATCTGGGGATGCCTTAGGTATTTCACCTAACATGCATTGTGTCTTGAGAATAAGATTCCATCAAAACCTCACATGTGGAAGATATTTATAGACTCCCAACATTTACAACACCATCATCAACTCCAAATATAGGTAGAGACACTATCATATAAGTAAGTGGTGTAATTAACTAGTGTCTATTAAATGAAGAATCAGGAAATAAATCCCTAAACATGTCTTAGATATGTATGGGAGACCCAGACTAAGAAAAAAACTCCCAGGAGGAATCCATGGAAAGAAGAGATCAAATTAGAACATCTTGTTACAAACAAAAGACATCAATTATTAAACATATTGTTATTGTCCACACACATTTGGAAAACTAGAATGTGATGTTATATGATCTCAACCAATCCATGGTGCTGATTTTATTTGGAAATCACATCCCAATAAAAGATTTGGAAAAAAAATAGTGAACCCATCATGAATCTATTATTCTAAAATAAGGATAAGATTATGATCATTGGGTATCACTAGCTATAGGCACCATCAGTGTGAATACCTTCTCATTTACTTAAGAGTGGATGTGTAATGTTGGTCATGTTCGGTATCACCTTCACTAGACATGTACTTACTATTTGATCCATATATTTTATTAGGATGACAACCACCAGTAATGTTGAACATGTGGAACCATCCATTAATAATTGTCGGTGTAGGAGATTTAGTGATATTTTAATACCATCCAACAAAACTCTTACAATAATCATGATATATTCTAATTATATGACGTTACCTCTTCTTGTATCTCCATCTGAGATCATATAGTAGAGGTTTATTCTTTCCTTCATTCACTAGTTTGAGGATGAAGGATTCATCCCCACTAGGGTGATGGATTGTGATAATGTGATGTCTATAGATCCACATCAACATCACCACCCACAAGGAGACCACAACGGTTAATCCCCGCATTAGAACCAAAAACCATTTCAATAGATCTCTATGGGGATATCTAACCAATATCCTCCCAAGGATAATGAATTATGGGATGTTTAGGCATTGGTTTCTATATCTATCATCATGAAATCTTTTTTAACGGATCCTACCATCACCTGAAGTCAGCAATAGTTTAAGGCACCACTATTGACAAGTGAATATGTCGATTCCATACCAGATCCAACTACCTCAACCCAAACTTCATGGTTTCCATGTTGAGGGTAGGACATAAAATTAAATTGAAAAGAAGTCACTCGGATAGATCTAATGTTCCATGCCACCACAAACACATATGGATATATCTACACCATAGAAAAATGTGGTGTTTAACTAGACTGTGATCAATACCCTTGCTACCCTCCATGTGGATTGGATTGAATCTCCAGTCCACTTGTAGTATAAACAACTATTATGGAGGTTATTCATTTGATGAGGAACTCCAGTGCCATAAATCTCATCTTTAAAAGAAAGGGACTTTTAAATGATATATAGGTCCTATCTATGGTACCACCCATAATTCTCATGTAATAACCCCTTAAGACTCCCAAGATCATATGATAAAGAGTCTCCAAAATCATCTGTAGAATCGAGGTCCAGAACACAAATGTCACATTAACCATGATCTCTCAAATTCAGAGGCAACTGAATATTATGCAGAAATATTCCTACCTCCCACACTACCATAGCTAGGTCCAGTAACCCTTCAGTTTAGGATGATAACCCTAAGTTGTAGGTTTAGGTGATTCCCAAATCTCCATGTATACACTTTCTTGTGGTAATGTTTTGACTTCCTCTCATAAAATCTTCATACATCAATCCCTTCCTCTATTGATCACCTTCCTCTACACCTCTACCCTAAAAATAAGGGAGACATTTGGGTTTTATTGAGCACTATACAATGAGGAATAATATCTCAATTAACTATAGGTTCCCAATTAATATACTCACTAATAAGAGTTTGTAGGTCTATTATCCCACATGGATATGGTAATGAAATTCACAAAAACTTCAAAAGACACTTCATTATTTCATGGAATGTTTTTTATGTGATTCCTCTTCTACCTGAAAGTCAATGGAAGAAAAAACCTATAACAACTACTCCATATTATTATGTTGATAAAATATGGTATCTTATGGTGAGAATGGGAAAAATTATACTCTTATATAAGAATAGGTAGAGGAAATCTTGTGGGATGTTTTGGCTACTGATGAGTTATTGATTGTGTTTTTTCAACCCAAAACATTATACTTTCATATCATGCAACTTCTTCTTGAGGGCCATATAATGTTCCATCGATAGAATTTGTTAGTGATGTTCAAACGTCTCCAAGAAAAATAGATGACCGACTTAGCAAGCTAAGAGAACCTTCAGTCCCTCCATCCAAATGTTTGAAAGGATGGAATTATAGCTCCCCTAGTAGCAGAACATCATGATTCATATGGGTACCATTAATGTTCCCAGTGGATCTATATTCGAAGTTTCAAAGTGATCCATCAAATCATTGAAGAGACATATCATCATGTTATAATTAGGGATGTGGGTAGTACAATGTCCATAAATTCAACCCTCTTCGACATTAACAATAGGTCCCTCAAAAAGATCCATCCAAAAATGACGAATGATCTCCAAAAATCACCCCAACCATTAATGTTATCACAATCAATCAGCCAGACAACTACGGACACGAAACGACTTATTAGGAACATGAGGAAGTGGATCCACCCCATGAATATCCACAACCTAATGTAAAACCTTTTATTGTGTGTCTATGACTATCATTTTTCATAGTCTTTGGGATATGAAAAACCCAAAGTGGCACTCCCATTCAACCTTAAAAACCTCAATAAGGGTAAAGGAATATAAGGATCCTTTGTAATTAATATGTTTGAGTGGATCAGAGAAGATACTGATATAATTTATAATTTTCTTTATGAGATCATTGGTGAAAAGCGGACCAGTTTCAAACAAATTTGTGAGAGATACCCTAATTTGGAAGGAATACAAGAATATCTCATCATACTTCATGTATAACCCCACCATCCAACCCTTCTTGTTTGATCAAATAGAAAAATTATAGGTGGTTCAACTTATCTGGAAGTGTCAAATCCTATGGATCTACTCATCTTAGAATCCATCTCATGTTTAAGTAGGTTCCTTTTCTAGTAGATCTAAGTGACTTCCCACCTATGTATCATAGTCTCTCTATTACACAGGCTAGACTCCCATCCATAGTACATGCCCGTGAGGACTTCTGCAACAAATGGCTATTAATGTATAATTAAATGGTTAATGATCCAATACTGGAATGGAAGGATATGAAAATACCCTTATCCTAATGGTTTGGCCAAACCATTGGGATGTGATAATTTATCCAAGGCATTCCCAATGGTTTTTAAAAACCTATTGGGAATGTTAATCTATTCCAATGGTTTTTTAAAATCATTGGGAAAAGACTCCCACAAATTCATTGCCTGAACATTCCTCCCCTCCTCCCGTCGTGATCTAAACATGATACCTCCCATCCTCCTATCTAGATTCCATAACCCTGGAAGAACTCTCATCCAGAATTGATCTCCAGCATCACTCCCATCTAGATCCAATCCAGAACTAGAATCGGCTTGCACCTCTCTCCTCCTCCCATCCAGATCTAACTCAAACCCCTGCAAAAATAACATTTGACTATCTTCACAACTAGACAAGTGATCTATTTACTTGATTTCATTTCATTATTCATCAATATTAAATAAGTGGGGCCCATATCATTATGGTATTATATGAAGAATCCATTCATTTATTTTTAGACTAAAACACCACTATAGATTTTTATTTTTGTTGTAATTTTATTTATTTTGATCATGTGGTTTGATTTAGCCTATTTTATATTGTATTTATGTCTGTTTGTGTTATTTTAGACTAGTTTGATTTGGTTTGGGTTCATTCTATTAAATTTTGGATTGGTTCATTATTATTTGTTCTAATTCAATTTGGTTCTACCTAGTTAAGTAAAATTTCTATATTTATATTTTAAATTACTACATATGAATCATTATTAGGTATGGAACATCCCCTTTCAACATTAAATCATTAAAAAAATTACAAAAAACTGTTTAACTTTTTACTTGTTAGGAATGGATTATGATTCATAATTCATATTTAATAATATTGATATATTCAGCCCAACATGTTATCTTAGGTAATAGATTTTGTTGACTTATATCATGATGTGTCTAAGTAAATAGCTTCAATACATATTATATCTTTAACCAATATAATTATTCTTATTGACTATTTAAAATTTTCAGGATTTTCGACACAATTATCATCTTTATATAAAATGTGTTTTTGGATTAATTAATTTTCAAATTCAATGCTTATATATAAATAATAAATTTATATTTTCTATTAAATTAGTTGTTCTAAATAAAAATGATCCTTCTTTTATGAAAAATGAAATTGAGAAAATATACTAATAGATGGTGGAATTTGTTACTTATGGTTTGATATGACTTGAATTTTATATCTCTAGTATGGTTGTGTGTGTGCATAAAATAAATTATTCAAGTATCTTATATTCAAACATATATACAGTATTAAGAATCCAATTGAAATATTTTATCCATAGAAAATTGAATATTATAATATGATTCTTTTCATCTATCATCATGATTTTTTAGCAACTAAGAACTAAATTATCAGTCATATAACATTATTTCCTATATTTTATCAGAAAAATCACTTCTTCCCCCTTTTCCTCAAAAGATATATAAATATTTACTATATTAGGTGAAACCTTCTCTCTCCCATGAATGTGTAATGTTTTAAATGAAATGTTATAAGCTTGAGTATATTTTCTCACTAATATTTTTTCCAATATAAAATTTTTATATTAATGTAATTTCAATATTTTTAATTTTTTTACAATATAAAAATATATTTTTCATGTTAACATTCCATTTCTACTATTTAAATGCATATTTTTATTTTTATCAAATTCCATGTAATTATTTATTAATACTAGATCATGATGTTTTTAAGGGTTTTGAACATTTTTTATGCATCAATATAATATGAGATAAGGTATATTTTCAATTTTTACTTCATTAGACAATTTTATCAAATATCATATTATCTAATATAATATTTTCTAATTTCATTATGAATATATGTATGAAAAGATTGTTGTAGATGATTAGTAATAGGTATAAATTTTATTGAATAGAGTTTTATGGAATTAGTTTGACATGAAACATGCTTTATTTATATAACCCTTTCCATATTACCACACCAATAAAAAATAAAATAATTAATATGGGATGTGAAATTCTATTTCCGCTATTTTGGTTTGGCTATTCTTCACTTAATCGGTTTTTTATGTTCTCAAATTTTATGTATAGGTTAATTAAAGGTAATATAAGTCTATACCATCATTAAATTAGGAGTTAATTGTCACCAATAAAAAATTTATCTAATATTTTTTATTCTCAATGATAAAAGTTGTTTTTTTACTCCTATAGATATATATTGTTTCCAGAAAAAAACATTATATTATAACATGTATTATGTGGTTGGGTGGTCACTTATTATTAGTTGTATTATACTCAAATTATTCATAGGAATACATAATATCTGTAAACATACTTTAATATGAGTACTAGGTGATGGAAATGTCCTGGAAAAGGTGAGGGACATAGACCGTAGAGTTTAAGTGGTTAAATTTTTATATTTTGATGGATTAGCTAGTCCTTATTGTTGGGTTATCTATAGATGTATTGATAGATGTACTTATATATAGAATATATCATTTAAATAACACCCCTAGGTATCTATATTCTATAAGAATGATTTTCATAATTTAATCCTTGACCCTCAATGGATTTGGAACATTATTATTCATTGATATAATTTAATTCAATATCATGGTTTTATATTTATATCATTTTATTATATATATAGTTTTTGTTGTCTTTTATATTACGGTTTCCATATAGACTAGTATGTAAGTTATGGTTTCATATAAAGTGAACAATTCTCATTTCATTAAATAAATTTTCGATTTAACTTCAACCTTATTTCATTTATATTACAATATGATATATAAATTGTTTTACAAAATGGATTGATATTTGATGTATGAAACCGATTAGATCTCAAGAAAATTTCAAAATAATTTTGATTGTTTTTTATATTTTTAATTTAACAATGCTTCATATAGTGGTCACATACACTAACCATGTTATAATTTTGTTACAAGATCATGGAAGAGTTGGGAAGAAGTTAGATACCATATACGGGTTCCACTTCAACCCTTAAAAGGGGGATTATCTATAATAAAAATAAAAAGAAGGCCTTCAAGCCATTCATGCATATAACCAAATATGTATTTCCCAAAAACTACCATGTCTGGTACCACAATGTAGAGTTAATGAAATATCAAAATGAGAATGATCTAAATGAGAAGATTGAATTGGATAATATATCAGAAATTTGGTTTCCATTTGTTCCTCATTTTGAGAAGGAATGGATGCTTCTTAAAAAAGACTATGATACGAGTACATAAGATGCATGTAATGAAAATGATGATGTTGAAAGGGTGAAAAAATAGAATTATTCTTCCATGACTTCAAAATAATAAAAATGTGTTAAAATGAATAATATAGAATTTTTTATCCGAAAATTTCATTGGTAAATACGTATGGGATTTCTAATACATACACCGATTATATTCTTACATTTTTGAATTAATTGATTCTAGATGATATAGATATTCACTAAAACCATTATATGGCATGGAATTTAGTTGAGGAAATTGAATTTTTCAAAAAAATATTGTTTACCAGATAGATTGCAGCTTATTCTGGTAAGAAACCACTAAACATAATGATTGTATAAAATATTGAACATCTCTATAGAATCCAAAAGATGATTGAAAACCATCCTATCTTCTACATAATGTAATGTGGTAGTTTCTATTGATCCCCAGACTCTAGAATCTTTTCATGTATGTTGGAATATCAATCAAAATGTGATGTCCTAATACTGAGAGAAGGAAGAATAATGATTTGTTGGTTCACCTTGAATATGGATTTTCATGTTATACATTTGATACTCATTGTCCTGATTTTTTAGTTGATGTGTGTAATGTGCAGTTGGGTATTTCTTGTGATATTTTTAATCCGTTTTAGTAGATTCTTACTTCGCACAAGACATGGCGAGTTTTTGTACACATTTGTAGCCTTCCTCCATGGATATGTTTGGAGAAACCATTCACTTTCATGTGTATACTCATATACATACCTTTTAATATTGTCAATGATATAGATGTATACACAAATACTTTAATAAAAGGGTTGAAACATATTTTCAATGTAAATTTATGAATATACGATGCATATTTGGAAGAAATATTTCAGTTTCATGTTGCACTTATGTGGATGATCAATTATTTTTCAAGTTATGAAATGATGTCTAGATAGAGAATATAGGAAAAACAATCATGTCATGTATGTTTGAAGAATAAATGATCCATAAGACTAAAATAACACCAAATTTTAAGTTTAGTGGGATATCAAATATTCTTTCCAGTGGACCATATTTATTGGAATAATAATTGAATATTTGAAAATACCATGGAGACCGACAATCCACCTCACCATATTTTTGGAAATTATGTGCTTAATGAATTGAAAGATTTAATTTTTTTCATTTGGGAAGAGTCATATGAAATATAAAAAGAGGAATAATGTTTCCACTGAAACCTATTACAATATGAAGAAGATAATTATCTTCTTTGAGTTTCCTTATTGTTCAACTAATTTGTTGTGTCATTGCTTAGATGCAATCCACATTAAAAATAAAAAAGATGATTTATGATCTCATTATGACTTTGTGGATTAGGGAATTAGATAAGAATTACATCCTATGTGTATCAGTGAAAATAAATGGAATGTTCCAAGTACTTATTATGTGATGAAACCTATAAAATAAAAATTTATTTCTGGAAGTACTAGATACTATAAAATTTCTTGATGGATATTTATTTAACATATCAAAATGGTTCAATAGAAAATAGGTGAATCTACAATCTATGATGACTCATGATTATCACAAACTTATAAATGAGTTTATTCTAATAGATATCTGTCATGTTATTTCTAATAATTTAAGGGTGGTAGTTTTTGGTTTGTTCTATTTCTATAGAGATATTTTTTATAATACTTTTTTGATGTATTACTTGCAAAAAATGTTGGTAGAGGAACAATTAATTTTGTGTGGGTTATAGAAAATATTACATCCATAATTTTTCTCCTGCGTGATGCATGTAACTGTATATATTCCAACTAAAATACTTCTTGTAGGACCTATTTCACTTTGTTGGATATATCCAACTGAAAGAAACATGTTCATAGTGAAGCCTTATGTCCGAAATAGAAATCATCTCAAAGGTTATATAATGAAATGTTAAATGGCTCATGAATGTATGAATTTTTATTTGATGTATTTTACTGATTGGTCTATAAGATAGAACATACCAATAAAAAATAAAAAACAACATTATGAGAAAATTGAACCTAGTTTTCCATCTCTTCCCAGAATAGGGGGAATTTTGGGATCATATACATTGACCAAATCAAGCCCTATAGAGCAGGAGATGTCACATTTCACAATTTTGTTTAATTTTGTTTTTTTTATGACTAAATAAAATAAGTAAATTGAACATGTATATATTATTTCATCTTATGTAATTTTACATATATTTTAAACTATTTCTATTTTTCGGTAGTGAACTTACTCAAATGATAAATAGAAATCATCATTAATTATATTCAAGAATGAGATAGGCTTTTCATATCCAAGAGTTTTCTGGTTGGTTGAAATTTAAGGAATAAATATTGCTGTAATAAATTAATAAAATAAATACTAAATTAAGTTTAATATTCATATATATTTCAGGTATTGAGTTTTTCTATTGAATATTTCTATGAGGAAATGAGTACATTGGATTTTGGTTCTAATTATGTGGTTTCTGAATGAAAATCAATTGTGATCAATAGGTACAGATTTATTATAATTGAGAAAGCAAAGAACATGAGAAAAAACATGATGGTGTTATGGTAACTTCCCCAATAGACTATAATTCTAGTGAATCAAATAGTATATCTCAATTTTATAATGTATCTTATTGTGGAGTCATTGAAAAAATACTAATATTGGATTATTACTGCTATAGTTGAGTCACTATGATGAAATTCTAGTGGTCTGATATTATGATGACGTAGTGAAAACTCATTAATGATTGTGGATTTTGAGTTATTGAAATGGCTTTCACTCTTCAAACTGATGAACCATATGTATTTACATCAATGGAGAAACAAGTTTTTATGTGAAAGATTAACTTCTACCTAAATTTGGTCTCATTATTGAAGAAATATAAAGACTTTTTGTATGATTATGATGATATAATTGACCCTATCCTGGATTCAATTGTCCCCAATCCATTTATTACATATGATTACTCTAATAATTCAATTTTCAGAGTAGATTGTGAACCTAAATGTTATGGTGGTAAATATATTGAATCATCCATAATTGTTCTCAATTTTTTAGGTTTAGATCGAATTGGTTTTTTGAGGTTGGTGCTTTACAAATTGATTTACCATTAATTAAAAATATTTTGTATCCAACATGAAA
Organism: Viscum album; assembly: GCA_963277665.1. NCBI lineage: Eukaryota > Viridiplantae > Streptophyta > Magnoliopsida > Santalales > Viscaceae > Viscum > Viscum album. Next base: position 909,877,239 of record OY728153.1, read on the forward strand.
TTCATACGCATTTTAAATATTTAATAGTGGCAGTTTTCTTTGACTTTTATTTCCTAAGATCAAATTAGACTATATTCAAACCTATCTAACAAAACAAAAATGAGGAAATTAAATTGTAAAAAAACATGAGGAATTGAAATAGACAAATTGATCTAATTGATAAGAAATTAGAAACTAATGAAAACAAGGAGAAAAACACAAAATGGAAAATGACCTAAACCAAAAGATGAACCAAATTACCATAGAAAAATAAAAATAGAGAAACGGACTGATCAATTGACAAAAATGAACCAAATGAAATAACCTAAATTTAATTGTATCGAGTTGAAAATTGATGAAAACTATAACATATCCCTATTAAACATGATAATTTGAACTTATTTTTTTCTTCTATGACATGTATTCTGGTTTGAAATTCTTCTAATTATATAATTTTTTTGTTAAATAACTACATACATTGTGTTAGGTTTAATAATAGTTATTCCATAATAAAGTTATGTCTTATATTAATTCTTAATTGGGTTACACATTAGTTATAGATATATAATTAATTCAATTTTTTTTCAAATGCTAGAAATGAATAAAATTGATGCAATAAAAAGAAAAAGGATGACCGAAAATAATTGTTCACTGAGTGAGTCATTTTTCCCTCCTTTAGTTCCCATTATGAGTATTTTATTTCAAAAATATATATCAATAACATATAATGTCATGTGATTAATTTTGTTTTTAACATTTAATCAGGATCCACCACCCATGAACCAGGTATTCACTAACTAGCATAGTAGTTCTACTGATCATGATGATGATATAAGAGGGTTGTACGAGAGCAAGGTGCTCAGGTCGGTGTACCCGATCACACACCGTCCCTCCCCTTGAGAAACCATCTACCATAACTACTAATCCTGCAGTTTCTTTATGGACAACCAAGATATTTAGGCCACCCATGTTTTCACCACCATTTGCATCTGAGCATCCTTGAACATATTTCCCTAATTCAATGATGATTTCCCCTCATCACCAATATTATACATTTTCATAGAAATATATTCCATCTTATTTTCCTTCCACTTAATTCCCTAAAGGATTAACATTCATGATTCTTTTAGTCCTTCACCAACACATTCTTGAGACTATAGAGTATACACTAGGACCCAGGCTCTCTGTATAGGTTGATGATCCTTCAGTTCTTGGGGATCCAATGATTCCCAATGATAATACATCCTCGTTTATGTTTATAGAACCCTAGAAAATTTTGTTTACCATAATTTATTTTTCATTATAATATATTTTGATATAATTTTTTTTCTTTAATAGCTAGATATACCAATAAGAAGGGTGGTCATAAATGCCTATGTGTGTTGTGGAACCACCACACACAGTTGATGGTGGATTACAATGAAGACAAACAAATGATTAGTAAAATAGGGTATGAATGTAGGAGTTGTTTTTGGTGCTTTTCAAATACTCCAATATCATTCTCATAATTCCTCTCTCCGGGTGACACCTTCCAAATAAAAGATAATGCTCGAGCACAGATATTAGTAAATAAATTCATTAGATTTAATATTATATTGTTAATTTATTTATAAGAATTATTATTTTGGAACCAACATAATTTTAGTTTCCCTGATAGCGAGGCTGCAAGGCTAACACAACTCATGGAATTCAGTGAGCTATGGAGAGGCTATAAGATTGATTTTTATAGTGGATATCATGTAGAATTGTCAAAGATTTAGAGGTAACACATGTCATAGATTAATTTTTGGTAGATTATTATCATGAAATTATTTCTCATTGGACAAGTACTAATTTAAAGGTATCAATCAAATTTGGGATTTTGAAATAAAAATTACCCTGATTTCTATCAATACATTATTTTGTATTATTGAAAAATAATTTTTAGCAATATTTAGGAAGAAATAAGAAAAAAATGATGCCACAAAATACATCCACACTTTGGAGAGGACTATCACGATATACCATGAGAGGAAAAATGTATGACACTAATTTATAATTCCACACAAGAATACATGTATGTTGTATACATCCCTAAAAATTATCCCAACTCAAAAATGGTGACCAATTCATCCAACCTATGATTCAATTATATAAATGATACCTCTAAAAATATAGTGGTAAACCATTACTCATAGGCCTCGTTAGATTTTCACATGTCTCTAATGGCATCAAATACTTGGTTAGTAGAATTTAACAATAACCTAAGACAATAACTCACCAATACTTTATCACCACCCATGAAATTTCTAATTGCTACCAATAATATTTCACAAAAAAACATCTCCCCATTACATGAAAGGTTAATCCCATGAAATTTTCATTTAATGAAACCATTTATCACATCACATAGATAACCACATTACCACACATGACCTATGTTCATCCATGAACCAATGACAGATGATAATAAAAGAGAAAATCACACATGAACAAAACCATTAATATTTATATGAGTGAAATATTATACACATCTCAAGAAAAATAGATTATATAAGTGGTTATGTTCATAATCAGTCAAGTGAATGATCCATGAACCTATATTAAATGATGTATGGACACATTTTTAACACAAGAAAACTATGTTAACCACCTACATTGTACTTGTAATAGACTTCATGTCAAATATTACTATCTGATTTAACTCCATTAATAATAAATAAATAATTAGTAAAAAAATATAACTTAATAAATAACAGATGATTAATATAGTAATAGTGATATATCTAGAACATTTTTCTCATAACAAATAATAACTATACATATGAAAAATACCTATCATAGATGTCTCAAAAAACATTCAACAAGTAGATTAAATACATCATATAAAAGAGATGAGTTCAATGAGTATAGGGTGATCTCCTCTTCTCTCTACCTAAAATGCAACCACATTCCCATATTAGAAAATAATTAAATGAAATAAATAAAGCAGAAAAAGGGAAAAGGTTATAACAAAGTGTCCCACATTTTACACATGTTTCAACCCATTGAATAGGGGATAAACCAAAATCACAACACATCATCCAAGGTTCATGTAATAGTGTGAGTAATTACTTCATAGAATAACCACTAACCCTCGGTTGTTATTCATGGTGCATTACCATAACTATGGTGGACCTCATTCCTCAAAATGACTTTCATGGTAGAACCTTATTGGTTGAGGTTTTATCCACTAGTAGAATGAAAAAAAAACTTATTCATGAAATTTTAAATCTCACAACCACACACCAAGAAAAAATTCATATTTCAGTATCATGGTTCTCAAATATTTCCAAAATGATACATTTAAAATGCTTCTCACCACACCTCAATGACCTCTATTACATTGAGTTCATCTACCTACTATATAAATACAACACCATGCCTCACAGGATGTCCCAGAACTCAAATCCCAACCTTTACTAACACTCATACAACCTCAATCAAACAAAAATTTGGATGATTAAACATTAATTACACAAACATTTAAACACCCATATACCAAATATATCACTAGATACCTATCATGAATAATGGTATTCACTCATATGTTGTATAATTAAATTAAGAAAAGTCAATTAATATATTTAAAATATCAAAATGATTGTTTAAGAAATGAAATGTGTAATATTAGTTCATACCAAAACATAATTAAATTAAGTTATAGTCATGATTAGAGTGTTGATTCCCATTCATGCATATTCCATTATGTTAAAGTGATACATGTTCATCTTATCATTAGTTATAGTGATCTCACAACCACCTTATTATTGATTTCTTTGATAACATATTCACTTATATATTTTTCATATCTATTGATAAAAAATTCATTGATACTCTGTTATAATTCATCAGCCATATGATTTTCCTATTTAAGAATCATTTAGAATAAATATCCATTTGATTTCTGTTATGAAATTTATTGTTAGTGATATATTTTAAATTATGGGTTTCTTTAATCAAAGTCATTTGAGATGGAGGTTTTGAATATTGAATGATGTGTGCCTTCAGCTAAAATATTTAGATCAAGTGGGAAGAAAAAATATGGAAGCATAGATAATGAATCGATACAATAATAGATAATATGTTTTACTTCATTGAATTCAAATTTTAATATCTATTTAGTAACATAATTTTATATATTAGTAGAATAATGTTTTGGAGGACCTTGATGCATAGGAAGATAGAATCTTCGTGCCCAACGATCACTTACATCAAGTTTCAGGAGAAGAGAACCCTGGAAGAGTACAATGTTGACCAGGTAAAATTATTTCCCTCATGAGGTATTGGCCCACTTCATGTGCTAGTTCTGGTAGCACCAATTTGGAAAAAGATAATTTAATGGAAGAACAGGCGAAGGCTAAGGCATAAAAGTCTGAAATAATGGTAATATAGGTTCATGAATAGAATCAAAGGCCAAACACAATCTTTATGAAACTTATAGATGTTTTATGTCAATCACTTTAACTATTGATCAATGCGGCTTGGGATTCATATAAGTCGACGATACATATATAGTATATTAAATCTAGTACTACTGTTAGTTGTAGTTGGTAATATGATGTTCTTGATGATGGCAATGGCGAGGAAGATGGTGACGAAGAGGAAGAGGATGGGGCGAGGAAGAGGACATAGATAATGGAGAGGGAGAGAATAATAAGGAGGGTGATTGAGAGTGTGAGAAAGATGATGAAGACAAGGATTAGGGTGAGGACAAGGAAGATGATGATGGTAGTGATGGGGATGAGGGACAAATTGATCTATTACATTTTTAATGATATTTGTGACATTTTCTATATAATAATCGTCTGTGAATAAATATATGTGATATTCTGTATATTTCTTACTATTGGTTAAATTCATCAATTGATTTTTCTATATTATCATTATTTCTATATTTTTTTATTTATATTTTTGGATTATATATTGGTCGCACTATAGGTTTTGTTTTATTGAGTGTGTTCTATTGGTTTTATTGTAGGTTGAGGGTGTTCTTTTTTATTTTAGGTGTTATATTTTGATTGTAGGTGTTCTGTTTTGATTATGGGTATATTGGGTAGTTATTTTAATTATTTAATATATCTTGTTTTGATTGTAGGTAGTTTTAATTATAGGTGCAGTGTTCTATTGGTCTAGTTATTTTTGGTGGTCTATTTTGATGTTTTGATCACAGGTGCAGTGGATAGTGTGGATACTTTTTTCTGGGTTGTTGGGGGTCTATTTCAATGGTTTTATAACCGTTATTATAGCCTTAAATCAAAGATTCACTTTGAACTATTGGTAAAATTAAAATTTAAACACCCTATTTCAATGGTTCACTGTGAAAAATTGGATATAGATATTCAAATGGTTTACAGCCATTGGAAAAGAGATTTACCAATGGTTTTAACAATTGGTTTATCTCTTTCTTGATGGTTATAAATCTTAGGAATAACTCTATCCAAATGATTCATAGTGACCCATTAGTAAAATGAAATTATAGCCAACCTATACCAACAGTTCACTATTAACCATTGGTATAGGCTTTTCCAAAAAAATCTATAGCCAATGGTTTGGATAACCATTTGTATGGGATATACAAATGGTTATATAGACTATACCAACTTTTTTTAATCGTTTTTATACCCTTCATTTCTAGTAGTGATCACCTTGAAATTTTTATTCACCATTTTTGAAAATGAGGTGGTGAATTTTGTGCAACTGAAAATGCTTAGTAGTCATCCTTTACCCATTTTCTCCCTTCATGATTCAGATCATAGAAGTCACATTTAATCTCTTCATAACCCTACTTTATTCTAGTGAAACTTCAATTTTTTCATTTTTAACACTTTGTGCATTCAAATAGTTTAATGGGTAAATCCATCCTTAAGGAACTTTCCCAAGATAGCTTCCACCATCACATGCTTCACCATGTCATGTGACATGAATAATCTTATAGTAATACTTGTTTTACCCATATATGATTACTCGTGTGGGATTATATGTCTTGGTGGACTGTCCTAAACAAGATCATGACACACAATTTCCTAGATTAGGATGCATTTTTGGTCATATTTATGTGACACTAAACCTTAGAAACCCTATTTCTTCCAAGATAATTATCTTAAAATATGTTCATTCGATAACGGGGTAATTTTTTGGCACTAAGCCTCTTTAAACCTCATTTTACATTAGTTTTTTATTTACTTTATTACCTCATGATTTCCCCCATTGCAATTTTTGTGCAAATTGTACTACCTTAAAAGTCATTCCCACCTATGGTCTAAGAATCATGACCTTAATTTTTTTTAATTTTGTACCAGAATCATGATATTAAAATTTGTTTATATTGACCATGAATCATGACCTTAATCAATGTACTTCTGGTCCAATAATCATAACCTTAAACATTGTGAATTTTTTCTAACTATTTTCAACTTAAACAATTTTCATTTGGTCTAAGAATCATGAACTCAAACTATTTAAAATTTTTCCATACATCATGACGAAAAACTATGTGCATATAATCTATCCATCATGAGATTAAACCGTGTGCATCTCATCTAACCATAATGGCCTTTAACTATGTACATTTGGTCCAAGCATCAAGACCTTAAATTTTGTTTATACTGTGTATGATGTATAATATTAAGATTTTAAAAACCAATTTCGTCAAATCTTTGTGACCATAAACCCTATCACCCAATAGTCTATCTAAAATGACCCTAAAATGACCTTGGTAGAAGGCATAAATTCTTGTTAGGTTGTAACCCCCCAAAAGGAAAGATGAGAAAAAGTCTAGCCTCTACTCACCAAGTCATCCCTTGATGACTTGAGAAAAAGTTAAGAGCCAAAAAAGGTGAATAGATTATAGGATTCTCTATTAGTAACTATAATACTTTGGTCTATTCTAACTAATACCAGTGGTTTTGGGAAATGATTGAGTAGATCTGTTACCCATTTTCCCCAGTCTATGCTTTATATCAATACTCCACGTGACCTCAGGTCCTCACCGTAAGATGTTAAATTATGAGATCTATTTACTCGAAATAAGATATTAAACAACACATAATCATAGTTCGAACTACATGATCTTAAACTATATTGCTAACACCTTCATATATGGCATTTTAAAAGTTAGAATCAACTTTTCAACCTTTCTCAAGAGTATAGCCCCTCTTTCTAGTTACAATTTTCCCACTAAACTAGTTTCAAGAATAGTGTGTGTCTTTAATCCAACCTTGATATGTGTAGGGATTTATGGATATCCTATATAGGGCTCCACCACCACCATATTCATTGGTTTCTCATCATCCTTACCCTGTATTAGTGACCAATAACATTTTATTGGGTTCCTTTCTTCCACAGGACACTGCTATGGTGATACTCTTAGAAGATGAGTTTAAACCCCATCTATATTGATATATATCATCTATGTTCCCAAGATCATGGTGGTGTGACACATAGAGTGATAAAATCTTCTTGGACATCATTTTTTCACCTACACACTTGTGAGATTCCTCAATAAAACCCCCATAATATTTCATTTATGAATTGGATCCTATAAGGTAAAAAAACAAAACTATATAGGTCTGCCACCCATATAGTGTACACACACTAGAGGGATAGAAATGACAAATTATGGTTCTCATATGTTGATAACGGTCAATGTTTAATTCAAAATTTTCTCACCCAATCATTGATAGTGTGGTAGTAGAATCTTACAGATCAAAAATGGTCAATAATAATCCTTAACTCTCTTATTACCCCTTGTGATTTAGACCCCTGTATTTATGATTTTGTTCATCTAACTCCATTTTGTTCTAATGGAATCTAATTCCCTAGAAATTACCTCCCTCATGAAGTTTTAAAAAACAATAAATCATGTCAGTATTATAAGTTTATTCCTAAACATTCTTCCATTTTTTTGGGACACTCATAGTTATCAAAATATCAGCATTATCTCAACCCTTCAATCCCATTTATATGCTCTTGAGTAGAATGGTTAACATTATGAAAATTCTTGTTTCCTACACTGATCATGACCCACATGGGATTATGAGTTTTAGTGGATTATTTTCCAAAAGGATCGAGTCATCATGTATTTATATTCAGGGAGAACCTCAAAGTCCTAGAATAATTACTTTAAAATTAATAGTATCACATAGTCCATCCATTATGAAATTAAACTCTATACACATCCTTCCATGAGTTGACTTGTCCTAGTAATGAGATTTCATTAATTCTTCACCCCTCCCATCTTGAAATATTCTCTATTCTATATCTATATATACCACCTCAAATCTTGTTCAATGATCCATTCCATTAAACTAGTAAAACCCATGTTCTACGCATCATGACCTTAACCTATGTAAATTAATCCTAGAGGATGTTTGGGTGGTGATGGGAAACAACTACCTCCCTTCACATCATATTTGCATCACCTTCCAGGAAACATGAAGTCCCCCATATCCCCCCATTGTCCCAAGCATCTTGATCATAAAAAATATACATACCCTATTCAACTAGTTTGTGTAATTCTAGGGGTTTTATTTACAATATAATTTTCTTTAACTTACACACTACATGGATACTATCACACTCATTGATCCAGGAATCATTTTCTTAAACTATAAGGTCTCATTGGTTAAAGATCTATAACCTTAAATGAGTTGTAACATTTAGTCAAAACTCTATGAACTTAAACTAATATCACTCTATGGTCCACATATCATGACCCTAAATAATAATAATTCTATAATAGGGATTTTATTATATTTATATGACTCCTAATACCTCCAATATAATTGAGCTAATATTACCTTTCATGCCTCATGATCTCCTTTGTAGAACCACTTCATTCCATTCTTCATTACCTTAAACCATGTCCATTTAGTCCATCATGATGAATTTATATTGCCTTCATACCCATTGGTGGTTATTTTTACAGCACCAATACCATTGGATCTCCATTAATGTTAGGTTTTTTTCCTATACTTTTTCAAAACTACCTCACCTTCATTTCTGATCCCTATAAAAATACATTAATCTTCATGGAACAATCTCTATCACAAAACATTGAACTGTGTGATACTCAAGATCCTCACCTAAGAGGATTCATTATTTTCTATTTTATCTCATACCATTCCACCTTCAATAAGTGTATATATCTTTATTTACAATTAACAGGATAAAAATAGGTACATTGATCCCCTATCTCAGGCCCTGACATAATCTTCCCATCAACTCCACCTCATTTTGGCACTTATCACTCCTTTAAAAACATTTAGTGCCTTCCTAAAAACTAAAGAATTTGGGAATCTAGATGGACGTTGTCTGAGGTGTATGAAGATACATTTTACCTCAATATATTCTAGGAACCATGAATATAAACAGTTTCACTTTAACATTGGGGTTTATTATAATAGCTTGTGGAATTTTCAATTCATGCTATGTTTACTAATCATTTTTAGTCAAGAATCCTCCACTTTTAGTCCAAGCCTAAAGACCATAAAATTTATAGAATTGGGAACCAATTTAGTTTATCCAAGGTATTGAGGAACGATTTTATTATCTATTCTTGTTTTATAACACCATAAACATGGCCAACGCCAAATATTTTCTAGTCACATTATAGTATTATCCCAAGGTGCTCAGAACTCTCTTTGATCTTCCATTTCATCCCCACACATTTTTTTAATGGATAATTAATTTCCTATTCAATATTTCAAGACCTAAAAGGTTATCCTATGGTGAATACACAATGACAAATATGCCTACCTTTCAAATAGGTAGGATTTCATAGTGGATTCTTCAATAACATATGATGGTTCTCATATATCGAAGTTATTCGAATATAGATTTGAAATTTTGTTACCTCCATTCTTTACAATGTGGACATGGAAAATTTATTTTGAATTTAGTTAATGGTTATATTTATAATACTTTTACCCTCTCTTTTAATTCATATTCTATAAGGAAACCATATTTTCCTCACTCTCATCAACTTAAGAGAAGTATTAACACCCTCAATGTTTCCCTATTACACATTTCTTAAGTAGGCAATTTGAATTAGTCTTATAAAATCATTCCTAACTAGTATCCCCTTATTCATGGGTTCATTTAGTTTTTTATGTATTATTATAACCCAAAAACATGAAACTGAGTAACTCTCATGGTACATGATTATTCCTCTAATGTCCCTCATTTCTCACCTGAAGAATGGATGACATGAGTGTCAGAATTTTGGATCAATTCTCCCATAAGAAAAATATAGGTGCCCTCTTTTTTGTCTTCATCCCTAGACTTTAAAAAAAATGACCAATATCCACACCATATACTATTAAACTATATACTATGTCCCTCTTTCATGACACTAAACTATGTGATTTATTTATCCTCACATGAGATGACAAATATTGTGCTGGTTTGACCTCTAACATCACACCACCATCAATTATTATAATCTACCGAACCCATTCTAGAATTACATGTGTGTTGATTACCTTACATGAGATATATAGTGATACTCAAACCTCAACATCGATCCCAAAATCAATCTATTCCCCATATATCGAGATCGACAATGAGAGCATTAGACCCTTTAGGGTCTGTTTAACATCTAGTTTTCCCTTCAATGACAAGTAAAACCATCTCACCTCTCATGGATGAAGTATAATAATCTTAAATTTTGTGTATGTGGTCATAATTTCTAGACCATAAAAGATACACCAATGGTCCTGAATGAATGGCATTAAAAGGTATACTTAATGGTCATGGCGACATGAATATAAAAGGAATAATCCATGGTTCATGTTATATGACCATAAACATTATCCCTATTTCAGTCAAAGTTATGTACCCATAATTAAGTATATTTAATTCCATTTGATATTCTCAAAGAATCATGATTGGATTGTATCCTTATGCCTATCACCTAGGTAAAATATGTATCTTTCCCGTTTTCTTTTATTCATTATATATGTTCAGTGCGCCCCATCGATATTCTTGTCTCATAATGGCCTGAACCTAAAGGCTCAAGAACTCTTCATTAGTATCATGTGCCACCAAAAATACACTTCATTTTGGTAACATTTGGATTGAAACACACATTTAAATTCTTTGTTTTATTCCCTATGGTGAGGGTACATGTCCAAATACACCCAGCTATCATCCCAGGCACACATACCGAAGGAACAATCATTATCACAAAAATGACTCCCCTATAGTGATGGAGTAATGCCAAATGGTCTCCCTCTTAAATAAGGAATGCATCCTAGTGTAGAAATCTTCAACAGTACAGTCATGGAAATCATGTCCCCTAAATTGTGAAAAGTTGTCCTCATCCAGTCTTCCTCCTCTATTGGTTGATATAAAATTTTGGGGTTATAATTTTACATCCTCCACATTCCATTTTATGATATGGAATTATAGCACCCTTGGTGTCAAGACCTTATGATCATTACACATTTTAAGGTAAATATAACTAATAGAGTCACATAAAAATGATTACCATATATTTATGGGACTTTTATGGTGATAAATATAATATTATGATCCATACACATTTCCCCTTATCCATCACTCTAACATAATTGAATGACCTTTAATTAATCTATTATTTTCCACATAGTGCATGAATCTTACAGGCTTAAGGATTCATAGTTGGTTATATTATTAACATGATTGAGTAAAAACATCAATATTAGAATTCATACAAGTGATAATTTTATTTCACAACCAAATGAGGGAGGTTTATCTAAATATTAGATCCTCTCTCCTAATAAATACAAATTTCTTCCTATGAATCTACCTATGAAATTGATTTCTCAATCTCAGCCATCCATTATTGATTTCAGAAGAGATTTGGTCACTACCTCAATAGATCTTTTTTCCTTTTTCTTCTATAATGGGTAACACTTTATCCACTTAAACCTACATCCTACCTTTCTTAGTCATGTACTCTACCATCCGAGATGCCACTTTATCGTTAGACACTGCCTACTGTACCCTATGTCTGCTGATGGTTTCCACCTTTCAGTGATGATTACCTCATAAATACATGCATCCTCAAAAATGAAAGCAATATCATATTATTCCACCCAATGCAATGTGTATTTCTCAGATATTTCAACATCCAATACATCATATAACTCCTTCCACTCTCAATTCACTCACTCGGCTAGTAATTTTGGAGCCATTGTGTTGATAGAATGATAGTACACCATGCCAGTCCCAAGAAAAATTAAACAGTAGTGAGATACCATGTTTAACTCACTATTACAGCCTATGTATTATGGGTAATGAATTTCATGACACTCTTATATGCCTGAAATTGTCATTATTGGTTATCATAGAAGACATATAACTAAAAATATACCATATCTTTAAGGGAGATATCATATGATAGGAAGACAGTGAGCATCTCTGTGGTAGGATCCTACTTTTGAATCTTATTTGAAGGGATAAGCTCCATGTTCATTGGAGGGATCGAGACAAATAAACCTTAAACGACATCCATTACATCTCTTGAAAATTTACTTTTTGTCAACTTTTCCATTGTAAAAGTCCTTATAATCTACTAAAAGGTACTTCTAGTGTAATAGGAAGCTACTTTGGGAATGAGGTAGCCATAACTTATGTAGTGGGAACCATGGAGCTTGACCCAACCACTAAGATGAGAGTAGGTCCCACCATCATCATAAATATACACCTCAAGTGTTGACTCCCCATCTCTATCCGCATAAATAGTGGTTTGAACCTAAAACATTTGGGGACTACCTTGCCTATACTATTTTAGATGATACACAAAATAATTTACTATTTTAGAGGAACATATTTCATCATTGACTTTGACAATATCAAATCCATTTTCAAGATATGGTATTAAGGAAATATAACCTTCAAATGAATTTGTATTAACAGAGTCTGTTAGAAATCCTTGGGCCTCAATTTGAGAGTTTGGCTCCCTGATAAATGAACCTTGTCCTAGAGCATTATAATTGAGATCCACTATTGTGGACCCATCTAGGAATGTTGGATCCAAAGAAACCACTAAAAAAATTTCCAAGACTAGTTGTGTCAAAATTTTGGATGGAAAGACCAATGAATCATGTATGGAAAAAAAACATGGGGAAAGATATAAGTTGATGTCATAAGTATCATTTGGGAATCATCCTCATTTTAATGAGTAAAAAACATGTGTTTTATTCCTCAATGGAAGATGGTGTCACCTTTTGGATTCTAGGGTGCAACTCACTGTATATCATACAAAGAGTATAGTAACATATAGCTAGTCTCTCATAATGTTCCATCACACTCCTTGCATCTTTCACTAAGAGTATTCATTGGAATTTCACTGCAAATTTTCAGAATCCGTCACATTTTCATTATATGATTCCTATAAAATAAATACAAGTAAACTTAGAATGATATAGGAGTTTAGTTATGAAATCTAAAACTTTAACATGGTTTTAAATCACTGAAGAGCTGATTTTTCAATTCACTATCAAGGATGATTTATCCACTCTCTTAGAAACATTTATGCTCATAGGTACTTCCCTATGTGATCTCATTACTAAATTAACTATGATAAATATTATGACGTGGAACACCTTGGGATAACACCACTATGATCAACACATTATTAACCCAATAACAAAGTAGATAAATAATCCTCGTAGCATAACGACAACCCATGGAATGAAATTTTTCTATATATTTGTTCAGAAAGATATTGATGAAATGATCTTAATAGAAATCCCAACAATAAACATTGGTTATCCAACTCCATGGTAACGTCACTCAAGCCCTTAGAATCTTTTACCAAAATTTACTTATAGAGAGGTAGATCCATAGTCTATCCCACATATCCCATATTCAAAGAAATATTGTGTATATACTTATGTCAATGGGTTAGTGAAGACACATCCCTAGGGCCTCACTAGATATGAATGTTGTGGCTCTAGAGCTCTCACCATGCTCTATTCATTGTTTCCAAAGGAGATCTATACCGCTATATTAATTTGATGATGTTACCTCCACTATGAAGATTGAGAAAATTGATTCCACCATCCACCCTCAGTAGTAGATTCCACCCCAGCATGGCCCCTACTTACTACGTGGAGATGAAAGCATTCCTCATACCCTATTGCCTCAATGTTCCCTCTAAAAACCACCCAATTCACCGACCATCATAGTATGAAATCAAGGTATGCTTCCACTATGAATATTCTTAGGTTAGGTAGAATTTAATATTGGAAGGGGTAAACTAGATCATATCCCCAAGGACCACATATTTGAGCATGCCTTATAGCTAGGTTATGATGAAATGATTCCTACATAAGAGAACCTTAATGTACACCAATAACACTAATCACTAAACACAAATGAACTAGAAGGTGAACTTAGTCAAAGAACATGGATATAAATAGGTTCTTTCATTATTATGTGTGACTAACATTCTACCTCAATTTTTCTATTGGTATATCCACTATTCAATGCCCCCCACATTTCATCAACCATTTCCATAATTGCAGAAGGAAAATATAAAAATATGAAATAGTGAACATTACTAATATGGGGAAACAACCCTTTTTTTATGGACATCTTCCACACCTAGATATTGTTGGGTAGTGAAAACATGAATCCATTATTTTGAGTGTAATTTTATTAATTAATTCGTTCCTAATAAAGTACTTCACAACATATCCATGAGGAAATGAAAAGGTACACATATGTTCGTAGGTGTGTAACCTTTACTAATGTGACCTGGATGGCCATAAATTCTTTCCAATACCAGGACACTAAGGTTTGCCTTTTTGTTTGATGAAAACATCACTTCCATAATTAAATTACCCAACCACACCCCCATGTGTGCGTCGCTGATAGGAAACAACCATCCAATAATGAATTCTTCCGGGAACACTTCTTATCTAACTTCTGTGTGAATGTTATTCACATTTTAACCCCATTAATTATGTTCTCCCTTCTTGAGAATAACCCAATATGACTCAGAAGTCATATGAAATTGGAAATATGTTCACTCTTTTTTAGTATATAGAAACTAACCTTTTGAAACATTGAGTAAGAGACTGATCCATTTATTAAACATAATATCTAAATTAAAATCCATGTGATGTCAAGACACCTCATCCAACGTATAGATAAAAATATTTATTGAAACTAACGTCTAATTTTCATCTCCCAAATAACTATTTGATGTAAAAACATGTCATGTTGGAATATGAGGATAAGGTTACAACTGATATGGTAATGATTCCATAGGTTGATCTAAACCAGTCCATTATGATAATAAAAGCTATTATTGTTAGGTTAATGGGGTCTCAACATCTCTTTAAATAGATCTGGATGAAGAGAGTCATATTTCTAGCATTTCGCACTTCTTCATATAATCTTCCCTAATACATAACAACACAATATTACATATAGGGGTACCACAACCATTATTCCAACAGCCACTCATCAATTACTTTACCCCATAACCATAGATTTATGTCCTCAAACCAACCTAAATGGTTGTCTATGATGATTTTCCAAAAGATAATTTAATATGTGGTAGAAAGGCCTCAATTATATGTAGTTATATGTTTGATATCCTAGTTTATCCACTATAAGTGAAAAAATATTCCTGGTTTTAGTCCACTAATTCATGTCACATAGTGATTATACACCAACATTAGAGCTCATATTGACTTGATTTCAAGTTCCTTGGATTGTGAAAATTAGTATATGGTTGGGGAACATTATATAGAAGGTAAAAATTATATAATGATAGTCTATTAATTAGAATATATACCTTTTATGACTCCACCAATAGATTCATCAGAGTTGGGTTTTGAGATATGACACTCTTAGCCCAAGGAATCGTGGGTTTTCATCCATTTACTTCATCTTAGTTGTAGTCATAGTGGAAAAAATTATACCATCAACAAATTATTTGGATATTGTTTTTGAATTTTAGAGGGTTTAAAATTCATAATCATTCAACATAGAGATATTATATATAGGTCAACCTATTTTTCTCAACATCATTATTCATCACATAAGTCATTATTGATACATGGACTGATTCTGGTCCGCAAAAGATGTGTCACTAAACTTGTGCCACGTGAGGTAATATTTTCATGAATACTGAGTCTTAAAAGCCTATAAGTTCATGAATGATTGATGTTTCCTGAAAATAGAGGTTTTTTACAGTGTGAAAAATTCCATGATCTAAACTAGGACCCCTCGGCCTATTTACAGTCTAGGGTTGTCCTGGGTTATGTGAATCACACAATAGAGTTATATGAAATAGCACAAAGTTGTGTGATGTTGGGGGGGAGTCTGGAATTCAATGTAATCCTTATAATTTGATCCTACACTTCCCTATCATAACCTATTCTGAGTGGGGAGTTATAGGTGTTGAAAAATTAGTCTATATTTATGTGAGGTTCACTTGAACCAATTCAAATGAGAAAATAGACCATGGGACAATTGTAATTAAAAGGGTTTTTTCTACAAAACTTTCGAATCATGTGAAAAACTTCACAACATTTCTCATTACTCTAGAAATGGTATACAATAACGATTTGTGTGAGGAAGGTAAAATTAATAGTATATATTTCATTGATGCATAGGTACTCCTCCAAATAAAATGGAAAACCACACAGGAAATTTAATGTTGTGTGAACCACCCATGTTTTGTGACACACAATTTTCTACAAGCTGGAATGAATATAAATAGGGAACCTCCACCCCAATTTGTGGATGGGACTCTAAAGGTTGAAGAGGCACACCCTCATCTCATGCAACTCTCCCTTCTGGTAATTACTACAACCAAATACTCTAATGGGTTCCCATTGGTGAGAAACATATAAGAAATACATCACATGGTTCCTTTATTACATTTTCTTATTTTTATATTTTTTTACAAATATCTCATCAATGAATTCCAACATTAACACTAGAAAAAATAATTTATGCAACTCTATATTTTATGAAACACCCAATGTTGTGTGAAATCATATCTTTTCTATCCATGCATGATTGTTATGTTAGAACCCATTTCTCACAATACCCAATGTGTCGAGAAAAATCTAATTTTTTCTGAACTAGAATATATGGACTACTTGTTAATTCCTCCATCTAAAAAAATATTTCTGTGAATGTTTAGTTCTCATGGGCCCCATCAATTCAGTTAGTTCATAATCATGAAAATTATATATGCACAACCATTATCATGAATTCTTATGACTAGCTCATTTACACTAGTCATGATCTAGTTAATCCATTTTCGTTATTTTCCTATGAACATACACTCTCACATTGAACCTTCTGCATAAATCTTGAAATGGTATGTATCCCCACATTTTCCACTCTAATGGAACCAGCTCAATTGATTTATATGCATGAATAATTTCCGAATAAAAGAAACCTCTCATTATCCCCCTCGAAGAGTACACACATGATCTATGTATCTCTCCCTCCCCTCATCCAAGGCAGCTTAATTCATATTCCCTAAAATATGACCAATATAATAGCCTTTAAACTATATATAACATCATCCTAGTCAAAAAAATTATATTACAAAATATTTTCCTTGTTGTGTAAATTTAAATTACTTCCTACCCGACGATATGAACTTCAGATTCCCTGAGTGAGGAATTCAGAATGCCCCATGTGAGTATCATTTTCCTTCCCATGTGGGGAACATGAGATTTCCAAAATCATCCGAGTAGCATACTTTCATAATCCACATGCATATCTATGTGAGTTGTTCCTTGGAACTAGATGAGAAATGACTATGGAAATTACCCTCTTGATAACGTAAAATGTAGTCCCCACACCATCCCTTGTTTTCACACATTTCATGAAGGAATCATCTTTTTTTCATTAAATAAAAAACATTTAATAGTCCACTTATAATAACATAAACTATGAACTCAATCAATATAGGTTTTGATCACTTCCTCCTAGAAGGGTACTTGGATTACTCATTGAAGTTCAATCATAACATCCCTACCATTCCATATCCCCCTTTTGATGTTTCAACTATGGATCATGTTCACATTTCTTATGTATACCAAACTATCCACCATAGAAACCTAATATCCCAATGGGATTTTGTGTGCCCATATAACTCTAACTAGTGCCTCACCAAGTATGTGACATGTTTATATGGAAGTTTCCCTCTATTAGAATTTAAATCATTGATCTTCCCCACTAGACTGAAAAACATTACCATCCCAATGGAATGTATACTTTGAGTGTCCCCATTGGACTGTAAACCATGAGTGTTCCCAAAAGACATTATCTTGTACCTAAACCTTTATGTGACAAGTGTATATAGGAAGAATCCACACTATATTTTAATCTTTTGATCGACCCATATGGGATGAAAATATATGGGAACATCCATACTAGACTCTTAACAAGTGATTGGCCTGGTAATTAATGATACTATATGAGAGGCACCATCAATCAACTTTAAAACAACAGACCCCCACCCAATTCATTAAAAACCCAAACCTAGTTGATGAGACTAGGGTGTGTTTGGTTTTGTGGCTAAGAAGCTTATGTGATAGGTATAAGATCACATCACCCTATACATATTTGGGAGGACTAAGATGGTACCTCATGTGGGATGAGTGAAATTATTTATTTGAATATCATACTAAGACTATTTATTTATAATTGGATATCTTTGGTCTTCATGTAGGTGCATATTCTATGATATTTTATAAGTATGATTGTTGATTCATATTTTTCATCATATTGTCTAAAAGAATGGAAAGGGAAATGACTTAGAAAAAATTGATGCATCCTTTGAAGAAAACATCAAAAATAGACGAAGGCATGAACAAGGATTCAAAAGCACAGGGGTTGCACAACTTCCATCATCGTCACGCAAGTATACTTGCACGCCACCTAATGGTCACACAAGTGACTTGCGCGCCCTAAAGGATAACCGCCCGGGGTCTTCTCTAGCCTATAAATAGATCCTGTGGGCCCCCCATTTCGAGAGGAATTTTTCCAGAACTCAGATTTAGAGCTTTGAACACCCAATTATCTTCTTCAGGTCTTCCGAACACTTCTAAGGTAGTTATTTACCTAGAATGGAAGGTCTAAACAAGAGGAGTAAGGTCTAAGTGCTAGAATTCACTAAAACTTGCGCGCCTAAGGTTTTTTACCCTTAAGGAAAATGAACATACTTGAGTGCCTCCCTACTTCCTCACCAAAACATGAGTGCCTCTCTTCTGGAAGGACCTCAGGATAATTCTAAAGGAATTGGTCAAGGATCGCCCAAGTATTACCATAATGGTTTAAAAATGCACAAGAACCCATGTGTCGCGCAGGTATACCTACGTGACCAGGACTTGCGCGCCCACGGAGTCCTTGCGTGCCTGCTAGGACTTGCGCACCCCTGCCTTTTTGGGTGCCTTTCATTCCCATTTAACCCCTCTTTTGTCGTTCCACCTCTCCTATTCACGATTCAATCTTCAAGACACTCTTCAAAGCCATTTATGGCATGATTTCTTGATTCAACTTTCTTATCTAAAAGGAACTCCATTGAACATTTCTCAAAACCCAATGATTTTCACATCTTTTTTGTCACTAAAGATTGAGATTTCATTCATTCAACCACATCCTTTAAAGATGAGAGAACCCCTTAAAATGGGATTCCTTTTCAGGAGTAAGTCCCAGTCATAATTCCCATTAATTTTGGGCATCCTCCTTAGGAGTAAGCCCCAAGTCCCCTAATCTGGGCATCCTTTTCAAGAGTAATCCCCAATCTTAAAATTCCAAAATCTGGGCATCCTCCTTAGGAGTAAGCCCCAAGTCCTCATTAACCTTGGCCTCCTTTTCAGGAATAAGCCCCAGTCATAATTATCAATGTATGGGCATCCTCTTTAGGAGTAAGCCCCAATTCATCATTAACCTGGGCCTCCTTTTCAGGAGTATGCCCTACTCTCAAATATGGGCATCCTCCTTAGGAGTAAGCCCCAAGTCCCTTAATTTTCTCTTAACCCGTCCTAATTGACTTTTGATCTGGGATTCCTTCTCAGGAGTAAAACCCAATCATAATTCCTCTCCTAATTTGGGCCTCCTTTTCAGGAGTAAGTCCCAAATTAAAGTATTCAAATCTCCATGAAGCACATATACCTTAATGGACCATGTTCCTGGATTTCTTCCCTGAAGTAAATCATAATCTTCATTTATCTGGGCAGCCATACATACATAATCCCCACATTATTTCTTATGATTGCATCTTTCATTGCACAACTGTTTGGTTTTACCAATACCTCTTGTTTCTCACATCGAGCATGACTCACGTGAGCTTAGAGCGTAAAAGTAATTATGAAATCTTTCTTTGAGCCATCAATCATAAACATCATATTCCCTTACTCGAACTACGTGGGTTCTGATTCCTTTTCCAAAACAAAGGATATGTAGGCAGCCCATCTGTGGGTAGAATCCCAACTTTGAAATAATTCATGTCCTTCTGAATGAAAATAAACTTCAAGTTCTCCACTGAGTGGCTTTCAAACCAGTATGGTCATCATAATGACCAAGAGACTTTTATGTATCAAAGGATACCATTGAATAAGAATCTCTAACAAATACAGATGATTCTCTATCAATTAAGAACCTCGAATATATATAAAATATTCTCTAAATTTCCTACATATCAATCATTGATTGTCAGATCTAAATGAAATCTCATTGTATACTTGGTAATGTAATAAGGATTCACGAACATAACAATAATATATAAAGAGAGTCCCATAGTAGAAAATAATTCCCCTAAAAAGGGTGTGATGAGTCTGACCTCCCATCCTCTCGGCCAATGAAAATTCCTAATCCTCATCAGTCCACAACTAATTAGTGCCTACCTTTGGAAAGTAGGTCCAAATGGATGTGGAATCATTGGTTGTTTCCGGTTCTACAAAAAAACCCGTTAGAAACTGATTAGAATGTTTTAACCTTCAATCAAGGAGGTCATACCCAACTCCAGAGGGAAAAAATGGTGAACCCGACGTGAAATCCTTAACCAAGCTAAAATGATGTTTTGCTTATTTGTTAGGGCATTATTTAAAACTGAATGAGAGGGTGAACAAAAAAAACCATCATTGACATATGTGCTCATCCAAAAGATGTAGTGGATGAATTTATCTTGATTACATTTGTTATATCAAACAGGAACTCTTTTCCCAATATTTTCTGCATTCTAAGAAATGGCTGCTCTCAAGTTCACACCTATGAATACCGTTGCTACGAATGCCACTGTTGTTACTCCTGCTGGATCGTCGTCCACTCTGAGGATGATATCACCTACTCAGCGTCTTCAACGCTGGGTATCAAATGCGCTGGTTAAGGTGTACCGTCAACATGGTACCATTCCAACTCTAGAGGCTTCCCGACAAGCCCTCCAAGTGAATAACTCACCCTAGTCGTCCAGACAACGATGACCAGTGATCAAGAAACAGGCGGTGGTAACCACAGTCTCCAACCGTTTTGGGTTGTTATCCCCAGAACGCAATCACCATTCGCTCCCTTATTTTGGGGAGGTGAATGAGAAGGTCCCTCAGGGCCTTAATTCAAGCAGAAAGGGGTCCTAACCAAGGGCTCCCACCAACAATTGCTGTGAGACTCGTACGTCAGTACGCCCTCAACATGATGAGGGTACCGACTCCAGGAGTTCGGCTCAGGTTACTCGAACGCGAGCAAGCAAGATGAATCGCCAGAGACAAAATCCGGTCAACAGTGAGTAGGTTCTCATCTCTGTCACCTCCGAAGAAGTCTACAAACCTAACTTGGAGGTAATAAATGAGCAGGCACACACACCTACCTGTTTTAATTCTGTTATCCAGCAGACTCGTCTGGTAGTGTCACACCAATCCCGCCAGGAAATTCCGTCAGAGTACTATAGGAAAGAACATATACCTTTTTATACATCACCAGCTAGTCAACAGGCTCGTTCGACTACATATGATGGATCTCATCAACCACATTCGGCGAAGTGCAATCAGCAGGCACATACACTTGCTAGTATTGATCAATCCTACCAGCAGTCTCACTTGGTAGCATTCGGAGAATTCAGTCAGAAAGCTCTGGCGACAAACAGGATGCAGACTCAACTCTCTGCCCCTACACTTGAGTACTATCAGGATTCACTGATAGGAAAAGGAGGACATGAGCAGGCACACACACCTAATCCAAGTACGGAATGGATGTATATCCCTGTTCTGGCAGCTGAAGTCACCAAGAATATTCTATCAGTGGTGAAAGAGCAGAAGAAAATTCCTAATCATATACTAGATGCCTGTCAAGATATTATAACAGATTTAGAGGCATCTTAGGGAAAGACACATAAATCTATCCTTACTAGTGGAGTGACACATTAATAGTTCACTCCGAAACAGACACACACATCTGTTCCAGTCCAAGAGGGTTGTGGGATATACTCCCCCATATCATACGGGCAACCATGTCAGGCACATAAACATGATTTGAGTGGAGATTGTCAGCCTAACATGACCATCTCTCCTGATCAAGAAAATACACTTGCTCAGAGCAGCCACTTTCGTCAACAAGTGGTTTCCATGGCAAGTAAGAAGGCGTCTAAGAAAAAAGACCTTCCCAACACAGACAAGAGATCAAGAGCCAATCTGTAACAAGGCCTTGCTTGATGCTGGAGTTCTTGATGCCCTCAGATAGTTATCTGTTGCAATTAAATATTCTACTACCTCATTGCCCAATAGTGGGAACATTAATTCTGAAGGTCTTTAACAGACACTTCCTCATGAAGGCTTGCTTCATGAAAATTCAGTCGATCTCGATGTTTCATCTTCAGATGCGAGCCACAGGAACCCTCTGTGTGGCCAGAAGACCAAAGAGCAAGATATCTCATCTTTTGTTGTAACCCACCATGGTGGTCCTCCCTATGATGATGAATTTCACTGCGAAAGTCCTCTCCGCAGTAGTGATGCACATTTCTTGGAAAATTCTCCAGTGGAAAATGTAGTGCCGAGAAAGCCCTCTTATCTTGAGGAACTTGAAAATGTGAAACCAGTCATGTCTGATCTTTCATCGCTGGCAGGATAAATACTTTCTCTATCGGAAGATAGCCCAGGGTGTAGGTAATTCTCCGAACCACCCCTAAGTCATGCATATTCTAGTTTAATCAGTGATTTCTCTACCAATCATGTTGAATCTAATGAAGCAACAAGGAAGCACCAGCTCTGGTCAAAACAGGTAGAATGATCTTCATCAAATGATAAAGATGAAATGCTGAACATGATAAAAAAACTAGCAAAAGGTGAAGTGCCAGTCATGTTTTGGCCTCTAGCTGACTCTTAGTATGACATTCCAAAAATGTTCACGGAAGATGGAATTCATGATATTCATCTTAACATATGGAAAACTCTTTGTCAGTTGAAAAAGAAAGTATTATATTATGATTAATATGAAGATCATGTTAAGATAATATAAGGGTTACAACACCAAATTGTCTTGGCATCTCTATCAGTATCTCGATATCTGAAGGCTGAAAAGCAACAGAGAGCCCTTCAGCGTTCATGACTTGGTGCACTAAGAAAGTTGCTCCAGTTAATAGCCAATGACCCATCTGGTATTCATGTCATAGGATGGGGTGTTCATGGAGAACTGCATTTCACGGTGCTCTGTAGTCAGCGAAGCCCTCCAAAAATGGTCTCATGAAATGTTATTGCCCATGGTCGGCCACAGATACGTGGCTTTGTTTGTAATCAAAAGCATGCCCAAGAATAGGCTTCAACTTGTTCCTCTCAAAATCAAGAATACAGAGAACAAGTTGTTGAATTACTCCTGCATCAAGCAAATGAGAATATTGAACAGACCTCTCGTCTGGAGAAAGCACATCACCAAGTGGCGGAAGTGTCAGAAATCATCCAATGATCTTTTGAACTGAGTAATAATAGTGGATGTCGATTGATGCATCCATCTAATTTCTGGACCAATTTCTGCAAGATAAAGAGATCTTTTAAGAAAGTCTCAGACATAGCATGTCAAGAGCCACCCTAGCTCACCATACTGGGGACTCTTTTAAACCAACCCTTCGAATCAACAAATAGCATTCGAGGAGTTGATCAAAGACAGCAGGAACAACCCCAGTCCACCGGACTAGGGACTTTTTCATATCATCAAACCCCTCCTCAGAAAAAGTCGGTCTTTTCTCGATTAGGGAAGAAGCCACAAGAGGAACGAAGAACCAAATTATCAGGAGATTCTCTCCGAATTACGTTTCGTCAAGAAGTTCTTGAGGGATCTAATCAACAAAAGGCAATATCTCATCAAAGACATGGAAGGAGACAATATCACAAAAATGCAGATAGAATGGATGTGATGAATTATGCATCAATCAATGTCATCAATGTCGTTGTTGCTGATCCACCAGATGTGGCTCACTTAGAGGGATCAGATGAAGAGGTTCTGGTTTAGGAAGTTTTACGCACAGACATAAATGAAGAAGGTGTGCGTACATGAAATCAAAGGTTTTCCCAAAATCTAGGTGTTCCTTCATATAAACCACTTCCCCCTCTCTGAAAGGGATCAAACAAGGGAAAGGGGAAGAATCATGTTACATATCCTCCCTCTGGAGAGGGCCAATCGCTCTCACTAGAGAAAAGATTTGTGCAATAGGAGGAAGAAATGAAGGAATTGAGGAGGATGAACACAGAACTACTTCAGGGTACTCTTCCTCCTAAGCGTGCTGGAGTCAGTCAGCCAATGGATTTTGTTGCAGCTACTGAGATTGATCAAGAATATCCTCCATTATCAGTACACCTTCAAAGGTCTAATCCTATGGTTCAAGTGCAACAACAATTGGCAGTGCTGCCATCAGTTGCAGTACCAGCTGCCATACCTATCCAAGCTCCAGTCAGTGCACTTGTTCAGATTCAAGCTCAACCGGATGTTTCTCAAAAGTTAATAACTACTATTGAGTCATTAACTGCTCGATTAGAAGCTATGGAAAGAAAGCGTGCACAGGTTCAATCGGAAAAGAATGGTTACCCTATATGGGTAGATTCAATCTCTCCCCCATCAAATTTTGGGAACCCTGTATTCCCTATTTTCAATGGATCAGGAAATCCTGAATAGTATTTGATGCATTATGTGTCTTGTTACGATCCTATGATGGGAAGTCCAGAGCAGAAAGAAGCAGTGAAACTCAGATGCTTCGTGCGAACCTTGCAAGGACCAGCTTTTGTCTAGTATACAAGCTTGAAATCCCGGTCAATTACCGGATGGGAAGATCTTCGTTAACGATTTCTTCTTCAATTCAGCTCAACATTTCCAAAGGCAACAGTTTTCAATATTACAAACTATAAGCAAAGGGATAATTAAAGATTCTCTGATTTCATTGCTCGCTGGAAGGGGTTAACATATTCCCTAAGCCTAGAACTCCCTCAAGAGGAACTGTTGCCAATCTGTGTGGCAAATTTGCGTGATGAATTACGCACGCCATTGATCCCTGTGATATACACATGAGGGTTTCGATACCTTACCTAAATCGCTCAACAAATTGAATATTATCTTATACAGACTAAGGATAAATCTCGTGTAATTCCATTATCTCCAGGATGGAGAATGGGTAAAGTAGAGACTGCTACAGTTATGATTAAACAAGAACCTGTATCTACTTCTACTTCAAAACATTTTTCTTCTCGAAGGGATCCATCTCCTAAGCGCCAACAACAAAGGCAGTTTCATCAAGATGATCAAAGATATCAAAGACAAAAACAATTTGATGATCTGAAAAGCAAAACATACTCTTTCTGAAATGAACAAGTTCCTAGCTACTTCATTTCGGCTCTGAAAAATAATTTGGTTCAGTTTCCAAGGCTCAAAACGACAAACAAGGAAGGAGATGAAGACTGTCTAAAATATTGCCCATTTCATCAGATGCTGGGACATCCCATCCAGGAGTGTTTTGTCTTCAAATACCTTCTTTCAAAATATGGTCGACTCGGGACAAGTCAAACTGAAAGGTTCTTCAGCTCAGGAAGCATGTGTAACTACTACAGTTCCAGAGGAGGAAGGCGAGTGGAAAGAAGTAAAAAGAAAAAATGCACAAAAATATGATGATTGGATGGTCAGAAAGACGATCAAACCAACTCATGCTATTTTGATAACACAATTGAAGAAACCAATTGTACCTTCTGCTATGAATGTCGTAGAAAAACCCTCTTCATCAGAGGGAAAATCCTCAAAGAAATAGCATGATTCAAAGAAAGAAAAAGAATCAGAAGAAGATGAGTATGTGTCAAAGCCTAAGTTTTCTTTGACCTTGTAAGACTTCGTGACATCTACCTCAAATCAACGGGCACCGCCCAATCAAATGGCACAGCCTAAATTAGCTAGTCACGAAGAGTCTTCATCGGATTAAGAATTGATTTTCGGTTCTGTTAATATGATTCAATTAACAGATCTGTATGCCAGTTGTAGTTTTGATTATAATGAGCCCGAATTCCCTATATCAAATAGAGGAATCAGAGGAAGTTCCAGAGGCTCATGATACAGGGGAAGACATGGATCTTTCAGAAGCCACTATTCCAATTCTACCCCTGCTAGAACTGTGTACGCAGCAGAAACTTGTGGTAGAGCCCTTCAGTGAGCTCAACAAGAACAAGCAAGTTCTTCCACCAATTGCAAATTCAGTCCTGGAACAGTTATTCTGGAAGACCAGTTGTAGGTTCCATCTTCTTCCTCTCAACAAGTAAATGGATCTAATCGGTCTAATATTACAAAACCAGGAATATTTCCAACTCCTATCCCAATACAAGATGCATCAACTTACAAATAATTTGCTTCCAACGCACCTGCTAAACCACATGTTCCTATTGGGAAACACTGACCTCTGGATCAAAATTATGATGTATTGAAACACCTGGCCAAAGTACCGACCAAGTTATCAATTCTGGATGCTTTGAATCTGTCAAAGGATCTTTAGGAGGCACTCATCGAGGCTTTGTCAAGTCCCCAGGAGTTCGAAACTGAAATTGTTGCAGCTGAAGTCTATCACGTAGAGAATAATCTTGTGGAATTCCATGTAGTGATATCTTTCATTGATGAAGATGAAGATGATGTTGTGCATGGGAATATTATACCTTTGTACTTATCTAGAAAGGTCAATGGCATAGAAATATGAAGAGATTTCATTGACAATGGTTCAGGAGTCAACCTCATGCCCATCCGTACACTTCATCGATTGGGCCTCACAGAATATGATTTATCTCATTCTACCATGATGTTACAAGGATATGATAAAAATGACCAAGAACTACTGGGCGAAGTTACACTCAGAACTCAGTTTGGAGATCTTGTATCCAATTCAGATTTCATGGTTGTTGATCAAGACTCAGCTTTCAACATCTTGCTTGGAAGACCCTGGCTACATTAACATGCGGTTATCCCTTCATCATATCATCAATGTCTCAAATATTGTTTCGATGGTCAAGTTGGGGAATTGTATGGTGATAAGGCCCCATTCAAGACATGTGAGTCTCAATACATTGAGGCAGAATTCTATCACATGAAGGGAAGAGAGAAATTCACAACAATGGAGATTATCAAAGTTAATGCTCCATATGGTTTGGAGAAGACTCCAGTAAATCCATTTACAAATGTGAGTGCAGATTATGTGTCGCCTATCAGTCAAATTGACAAAATAGACCCAAATCAAAATACTCTTATGGAAAGATCCATAATGTCAATTACGGCAATCGATCCACACAACACGGGAGAAATTGGTAACCCACCAAGCAGTGATGAAAGCACAAATGGTGACGTCTTCATTTCATCTGCTGAAATCCAACAAGTCTATAATTCACTAATTAGGCTAGGAGAAGTTATAGAAACCTCATAGGTGAACAATGATGTCGATTCTCAATCCATCATCTCCTCTTTATTACCTAAAGAAGACCCTTCATCATCAATCGGGTCAGAAATGGAAGCTTCTTCTTCAAGATGTGAAAATTTTGACATCTCTTCTGATCATGAAAATGTTTCTTTATCATCTACTATGAAAGTAGAAATGGAAAAAATAACACATGATGAAGAAGAAGAAGAAGATCTCAGAGATGCTCCTCCAGTATTTGAAGAGGGTATCTCTACCACTGTGGATGAACTCAGAGAAATAAATCTGGGTACAAAAGAAGATCCACGCCCCACTTTAATCAGTGCATCCATGACTTTTGAAGAGAAATAGATGTATATTTCCTTTCTAAAGAGAAATAGAGATATATTTTCTTGGAAATATACAGAAATTCTCGGGCTTGATCCTGATGTGGCTACTCATCATTTGGGTTTACCATAAGAACATCGAGGATTTAAGCAAGCTGCGAGAAGAACACACCCAACTTATGCTTCCAAAATTGAAGTTGTAGTGGATAATCTTATCAAATCTAACTTCATCAGAGAAGTTCAATATCCCAAGTGGTTGGAAAATATTGTCCCTGTGAAGATGAATAATGGAAAAATTAGAGTTTGTATTGATTTCAGATATCTTAATCAGCATTGTCCCAAGGATGATTTCCTAGTTCCGATTACAGAACATTTCATTTATGCAATAGCTGGATATGAAGAACGTTCCTTCATGGATGGATATTCTGGATATAATCAAATCCGAATGGCCCCAGAAGACGAGGAATCCATAGCCATCAGAGCCCCTCAGGGTTTGTTTTGCTACCGGGTAATGCCCTTTTTCTTAAAGAATGCAGGTGCAACATATCAGCGTGCCATGCATCATATCTTCAAACCCTTCTTAGGGAAGTTTGTTGAATTCTATGTAGACTATTTGGTTGTTAAATCCAAACAACGTTCTAATCACATGGATGATTTGGAATTTATATTCCGCAAGCTTCGACAATATAATTTGAAGATGAACCTCTTAAAATGTGCTTTTGGGGTAACCTCTGGAAAATTACTTGGCTTTGTTGTACGACATCGTGGTATTGAAGTCGATCCTGAGAAGACCAAGTAAATCCTTAGTATGTCACCTACTCGAAATTTGAAATAATTGAGAGGACTTCAAGGACAATTAGCCTATATTCGGCATTTCATCGCCAATTTAGCAGGAAAAAGTTTACCCTTTACCAAATTGATGAAGAAAGGAGTCACTTACCAGTTTACTGAATAATATCAAGAATCATTCGATATTATCATGAAATACCTCTTATGTCCACCGGTACTCATGCCACCTATTGATGGAAAACCACTTATCCTCTACGTGACAGCTCTAGAGCGATCATTGGGTGCCTTTCTTGCTCTAAAGAATGATGATGGGAATGAAAACAGCCTCTACTACCTTAGTCGGACTATGCTTGAAGCAGAAACCCGGTATTCAAGTATTTAGAAGTGCTGTATGGCATTAATCTTTGCAGTTCAGAATTTAAGACACTACCTGCAACATCACGAGGTCCAATTGGTATCTCGCAATAACCCAATCAAATTCATCCTTAGTCGTCCAATGCTTACAGGACATCTGGCAAGGTAGGTAGTTATTTTGCAGCAATTCAACATTCAGTATGTGTCTCAAAAGGCAATAAAGGGCCAAGCTCTGGATGATTTCTGGGCTGAACACCCTTCAGTGGAAGACACATCTTCAGATATTGAACTCCCTGATGAGGAAGTCTTCTCTATTTAGGATAGTCCTCAGACAAGGGAAATGTAATTTGATGGTTCTTCCAGAAGTCCAACAGGGTGGAAAATGGAAAATACGAAATTCAACAAAGTTGGCTTAGGAATTGTTCTCATTTCTCCAGAAAAGGCAGTGCTACCTTATTCCTTCTTATTATGGCAAGGTGGTACCAATAATGAAGCAGAACACCAATATCTCATCGCAGGTTTAGAATTGGCACTTCAAGCACGTGTGAATCACTTAAAGGTAAAAGGTGATTCAGACGTGGTAATAAAACAAGTCAATGGGGATTATGCCATCAGAAAAGAAGAACTAATCCCTTTGTATGATTATGTCAGAGAGCTAATGGCGGAATTCCCTTTGGAACCGACATTTTCTTATGTCCCGTGATCACAAAACTCTCAAGCTGATGCACGGATAATATAGCCACAGCTCTGGTAGATCCAAATCGGGACGAGAAAACCATCATTATTTCCCACTGTCGTGCAATTTCACCTTATGTTTGAATCAGAACAGAGGAAATTAATGAAATTAGTCCCATTCCTAAACCGTATGGTCATACTACAGGATGGATGTCACCTATCAGGGAATACCTTCAAAATGGAACACTTCCACCTGATAGAGCCGAAAAAGAACAAATCTGGCGACGTGTGGTCAATTTTACTCTTTATGATTGCCCAGATCACTTACAGAAAATTATATACAAACGTGGTTTTGATGGAGTTCTCTTCAGATGCATTGATGGGGAAGAGACAATGGCTATCATGAAAGAAGTGCATGCAGGAATCTGTGGTGCCCACCAGTCTGGACAAAGACTGTCCGATCAGATTCAAAAGCTTGGATACTTTTGGCCTTCAATGATACAAGATTGTGTTGATTTCACAATGAACTTTCAATCATGCCAAGTACATGTCAAATTCATTCATCAACCTCCAGAGTTGCTTCAGACAGCTAAATACTGATGGCCATTTTCCACATTGTGAGTGGATGTGGTGGGGCCTTACCCTTCAGCTACGGCCAAGCAGTTTAAGTATATTCTTACTGCTACTGATTTCTTTTCCAAATGGGAAGAGGCAATACCTCTCAAGGAATTCAGTTCTAAATGCATTGTTAGCTTCATCAAGTCTAACATCATTACTAGATTTGGTGTCCCTCATACCATATTGACGGACAATGGCACTAACTTCTGTTCATCCGAGGTGAATAAATTGTATCAATAATATATCATTAAATCCAACCATTCATCTCGGTATAATATAGCGGCTAATGTACAGATAAAAGCCTTCAATAAGACTCTATCAAATATACTGCAAAATATGGTGGATAAAGATAAGAATTCATGGCCTGATAAACTCTTTCATGCTTTATGGCCTTATCGGACTACCACCCGCACTGCAACGCAGTCAACTGTATATTCATTGGTATATGGAATGGAAGCAGCCTTGCCAATTGAAGTTCAATTACCCTCGCTCAGAGATGCCATTTGTGATCAATCATCTACAGATGAACAATCTCAAAAGAGATTGAATGAATTGGAACGGTTAGATGAGAAAAGATTGTGCACTTTGCACCACTTGGAAGTCTATCAGAATCGAATAGCACGAGATTGTAACAAAAAAGTTCGTCTTCGTTCATTCACTCAGGGATAATTGGTATTATTTCTCAGAACTCCAATGATACCAGGAATGAAACCTCCCAAGCTTGAGCCAAAATGGGAAAGAAATTACTCAATACATAAGGTCTACTCCAATGGAGCTTATTCATTAATCCCAATGGATGGAGAATTCATCACTACTCCAACCAATGCTAGATTTGTGAATAAATATTTTTTATAAACACAAAATTATGCACCTCCATCCAGTATGACCTTAAACTACACCACGGTCCAGTATGACCTTAAACTACACCATGGTCTAGTATGACCTTAAACTGCACCATGGTCCACTATGACCTTAAACTACACCACGGTCCAGTATGACATTAAAATGGACCATGGTCTAGTATGACCTTAAACTGCACCACGGTCCGGTATGAACTTAAACTGCACCACGGTCCTGTATGACCTTAAACTGCACCACGGTCTTGTATGACCTTAAACTGCACCTTGGTCCGGTATCACCTTAAACTGCACCACGGTCCAACATATGACCCTGACCTATTTGCAAGACCCTTACGTCCAGCAAGACGTTAAACTGCACCATCCACGGTCCATACATAGGACCTTAAAATGTTTGTATCCTTTCGTCCCACATGACGTTAAACTCTGCCGTCCTAACTACATAACGCTAAACTATACAGAAGTCTCTTACGTCCAGCAAGATGTTAAACCGCATCATCATCCACGGTCCATGCATATGACCGTAAACTATTCACACTTTTATCCAACATGAAGTTAAACTGTATTGTCCCTTTTTTGTCCAACATGACGTTAAAACTGTGAAAAAGTCCCTAATACATCCAAAATGACATTAAATGGTGTACTCTTTTGTCCTCACTGCATGAAATTTAATTACAGAGTTCCCCTTTTGTCCAACATAAAATTAAACTATACTTTCCCCATCGTCCTAACTACATGACGCTAAACTATTCAGAAAGTCCTTTAATACATCCTACATGACATCAAACTGTTCTTTGTCCCTACTACATGACACTAAACTGTGCAGCACCAATAGTCCAAACTACAAGACTTTAAACTGCATAGTCCCTTTATATGTCCTACACGACATTAAAATGTTTATCATTAGGGTTGTTGCTACCTCTTGTTTCTCACACCGAGTATGACTCACGTGACCTTAGAGCAAACTTCAACCATAACACTCTCTCTGGGCTACTAACCATGTGTAAGTCCCAACACAACATTTTAGGTCGTTGTCCCCAAGAACAACGTGATCACTAATTAATTCTTTAATTCAACTACGCGGACTTTGATCCTTCCCCTCTCGGATGGGTACGTAGGCATCCTCGCAATGTTCAAGCCCAAAACCGATCTCTTCACATCGGTTCACCTCCATTTCATACGATGTTGATTCGTGAAACCACTTCTAGAATCAATATCTTTACATTGGTTCACTTTCATCCTCGCTATATGACGTTAAAATATACAACACTTTTGTCCAGTATGACAATAAACTACAATATTCTTTGACACCCTCACCTGAGATCGAATCATTATTTATATTGATTTTCAATCATGTTTTATTCCAAAGACTACGTGCATACATGGAAATGCCCAAACCTTTTATCTTGGGTTAAACCATCATTGCACTAAAGTCCACTTTCACCCTTCACATGTACGAACCAAATCTGTACATATGGTAGTTCAAGAACTATGTGGGCTTGATTCCCATCCTTATGGGATACGTAGGAACATTCGAGTGTCCCTTGAATCCATCCCCAAGTCTATTGGGCCTAACCCCAAATTCCTCTTTCAGTCCCTTGGCTGAAAAGTCCCCATGAAAACACACACTATGTATTTCTTATAATGGTCCAAGCACAATGACCCTAAACTAAGATCTATAATCATTTTGTCCCACACTACGTTAAACTGTAGTTCAAGAACTACGTTTGGCTTGATTCCCATCCTTATCAGATATGTAGTGAAGTCCAACATTTCCATTCAGGACCCAACTACAACATGATTATGGTTAGTATTGATTTTTGTATCTCTGCATACATTGGACAATACCCATCTTTATGTGTCATAATCCTAACCTTAAATATTTTCAAATATTTATAACCCTTTTCTTGACTTCTAGTCACAAAAATGTCAAACTTTTGAGAATTCTTTTGCCTGACTATGCAGCATGTGCCCTTAGGCGGCCATGCATAAATAGTCTCCATAACAGATTTTTCAGCCAAAAGATGCTATTATTTGACTATGAAGCCAATTCCCTTAGGTGGACCTGCATAATTCAACCCCCTAATGGGTTTGTCAGATAGTGGTAACTTCATTCTTGAGAAGAACACCTCTTTTTTCCTTGTTGTTCTTAAATGACAGTATGTAGGGATCCACAAATGTAGCCATCCTTAACATATTTGTCCCATATCCTTTTTCATGATCTGAAATTATTCATGTCCATGGTTTATATTCTCCTTCCTTACGTTTGGGTCAGACCTTCGTAGGAGTGATATCCATCCCGTTATTCGATAATCGTATATGGAAATATCTTCTCCATATTCAAGTACCTCTTTCTATACAGAAAACTCTATACTTTGGAAAATTTGAATCTCCATAAACTTTCACTGGATTTTAGCACTAGGAAAGTAAATTATTGAGTGTTATTTTTCCTGACTATACAGCACGTGCCCTTAGGTGGCCTTGCATAAGTTGTCTACATAACGGACCAGTCAGCCAAAAGATGCTATTTATTTGACTATGTAGCTAATGACCTTAGGTGGCCCTGCATAATTCAACCCCCTAATGGGTTTGTTAAATAATGATAACTTCATTCATGGGAACTACTTCTTCTAATTCATTTTATCTCTTTTTCATGTCATTCCTCATATTATAATATTCCTAATTCATAGTTTACATATTTTCACTCATACTTGAGTATGGTAATATGTTTTTAGATGAATTCTCAAAATAATTGAGTCAATTATAATTCATTCGGTCAAAGCTATTTCGACCTTAAACATTAGCTTCTTTATGTCCAATGTGCATGACTTTAAACATCCCACAAAAGACAAAGGAACTCTGGATAAAAGTCATGTTCCATCTCACTAAACATACATTTTGTATTATTTAGGTAATATTGAGAAATTAAAAGATTCAAAGTTTGTAGGGTTATTTACACAAATCCTAGTAAAAAATAAAACTATGATTTCTAGGCCCATTGGCTTAGGTAAAATTTAAAGAAGATAGAAAATGATAATGCAGGTACAAATGATTGAAGGTGAAAGTGTTTTTAATTAATGCACAAGAGTTAGAAGGACATCCACAGAATGGAGTCTCTTCTCTTTTTTAGGAATTTCAAAATACTTTCTACATAACTCTTCATTTGATTCACGACATCCCGAGATTCCTCAGTAGCCACCTAGAATTAATTCATTCAACTAGATACCATAAGAGATGCAGTGATACCAGCTCTTCTTGGAACAATAGTAAAAGAATGTTCTTGACTGTGGTTTGAGAAAATTTTCTGATGATCAAACAGTGACTCTGTTTCTGTCCAAAAGACTTGGAAGATGGATACATGGATTTGATAATGAAGCATTGGAAGTAAAGATCCATTTGGAGAGAGTACTCTTTTCAGATATTGTTCTAATACCATATTTGTCTTCTCTCCACCAACCAGTAGTGGAAAACATTTTAGCCCATGGGTTTTCCATTTTGATATCTACAAGGAAATGGCATGCAGGAAAAATTTGAAAGTTCACACCAATGTTGTTGCTCTTAATGCACAGCATAACCGAAGTAGAGGAGTAGCAGTGCAGCTGCATCTCAGGCATATAATTATTTGCATCTGGAACATTGACTCCTTGTAGATGACCATGACCATATAGAGGCAGATAGATGCTCTGTGGGAAATTAAGATGATATTTCGTCAAGTACTTAGCAAAATCTGGGAGAGTGATATCACAGATATCATAGTAATAATGTCCAATAATGTTCATCATGTCATCAATATGCTTGCTAGCCAGTCCATCGGTCATTCTGATTCTCTTAGGAGCCATTAAATCTGTACAAGAGTTGAATAATTAACTCTTAAATGGATTGATTTTTTATAAACTTTGTGAATTTTTTTTTGAAAAAAATGGCTAAGGCATTAAGGAGTGCAAGTCTAATTTTGACGTGCAAATATGAATGTGTCGCACAATTTTTTGGTGCACAGGTATCACCGCGCAAGTCCAAATACCTATACAGCACCACGATAGCAAAGAAACATCAAAAAACAGAGCAACTTGCGCAGCAAAGGTGACCTGCGCGGCGAGATCTCAAAGGTTTGAAATCCGGATGATTTGTACGGCAATGGGGCCGCATATTTATAGGCCAGGTCGTACCCTTGTGCAATGATGCCTGCACACTCACACTTGTGCACCGCCCTCTGCGCCATCAACACTTGTGCGCTGCTTTTCCTTTGGTTTTCTTCTTTTCCCCAGAGTCACATCCTCATTTCTTTCGGATCCAACTCTGAGGGGGGAATTTTGTTGATGCTCCTTTTTCATCATATTGTCTAAAAGAATGGAAAGGGAAATTACTTAGCACAAATTGATGCATCCTTTGAAGAAAACATCAAAAATCGACAAAGGTGTGAACAAGGCTTCAAAAGAACAGGGGTCGCGCAAGTTCCATCACTGTCGCGCTAGTATACTTGCGCGCCACCTAATGGTCACACAAGTGACTTGCACGCCCTAAATGATAACCACCCGGGGTCTTCTCCAGCCTATAAATAGATCCTGTGGGCTGCCCATTTCGAGAGGAATTTTTCTAGAATTCAAATTTAGAGCTCTGAACGCCCAAGTCTCTTCTTCAAGTCTTCTGAACACTTCTAAGGTAATTCTTTACATAGAATGGAAGATCTAAACAAGAGGAGTAAGGTCTAAGTGTTAGAATTAACTAACACTTGCGCGCCTGAGGTGTTTTACCCTTTAAGGGAAATGAATATACTTGAGCGCCACCTTACATCCTCACCAAAACTTGAGTGCTTATCTTCTGGAAGGACCTCAGGATAATTCTAAAGGCATTGGTCAAGGATCTCCCAATTATTACCATGATGGTTTACAAACGCAAAAGTACCCATGTGTCGCACATGTATACCAGTGCGACCAGGACTTGCGTGCCTATGCAGAACTTGCGCGCCTGCTAGGAATTGTGTGACCCTGCCTTTTCGAGTGCTTTTCTTCCCCATTTAACACCTCTTATGCCGTTCCACATCACCTATTCATGATTTAGTCTTCACGACACTCTTAAAATCCATTTATGGCATGATTTCTTGATTCGGCTTCCTTATCTGAAAGGAACTCCGTGGAATATTTCTCAAAACCTAGTGATTTCCGCATCTTTTCTTCAATAAAGATTGAGCTTTCATTCATTCAACCTCATCCTTTAAAGATGAGAGAACCCCTTAAATGGGCTTCCTTTTCAAGAGTAAGTCCCAGTCATAATTCCCATTAATTTTGGGCATCCTCCTTCGGAGTAATCCCCAAGTCCCCTAATCTGGGCTTCCTTTTCAGGAGTAAGCCCCAATCTTAAAACTCCTAAATCTAGGCATCCCCCTTATGAGTAAGCCCCAAGTCCTCATTAACCTGGGCCTCCTTTTCAGAAAAAACCCCGGTCATAATTCTCAATGTATGGGCATCCTCCTTAGGAGTAAGCCCCATGTACTCATTAAACTGGGCCTCATTTTCAGTAGTAATCCCTAGTCTCAAATATGGGCATCCTCCTTAGGAGTAAGCCCCAAGTCCCTTAATTTTCTCTTAACCAGTCCTAATTTACTTTTGATCTGGGCTTCCTTCTCAGGAGTGAAACCCAATCATAAGTCCTCTTCTAATTTGGGCCTCCTTTTCAAGAGTATGTCCCAAATTAGAGTATTCAAATCTCCATGAAGCACATATACCTTAATGGACCATGTTCCTGGATTTCTTCCCTAAGGTAAATCCTAATATTCATTTATCTAGGCAGTCATACATACATAAGCCCCACATTATTTCTTATGATTTCATCTTTCATGGCACAACTGTCTGGTTTTACCAATACCTCTTGTTTCTCACACCATGCATGACTCACGTGATATTATAGTGTAAAAGTGATTATGAAATCTTTCTTTGAGCCATCAATCATAATCATCATATTCCCTTACTCAAACTACGTGGGTTCTGATTCCTTTTCTAAAACAAAGGATACATAGGTAGCCCATCTGCGGGTATGATCCCAACTTTAAAATAATTCATGTCCTTCTGAATGACAATAAACTTCAAGTGCCCCACTGAGTGGCTTTAAAACCAGTATGGTCATCATAATGACCAAGAGGCTTTTACGTATCAAAGGATACCATTGACTAAGAATCTCTAAAAAATAAAGATGATTCTCTATCAATGAAGAACCTCGAATACATATAAAAGATTCCCTAAATTTCTTACATATCAATCATTGATTGTCATATCTAAAGGAAAGCTCATTTTATACTTGGTAATGTAATAAGGATTCACGAACATAACATAAATCTATAATGAGAGTCCTGAAGTAGACAATAATTCCCCACAAAAGGTGTGATGAGTCCGACCTCCCATCCTCTCGACCAATGCAAATTCCGAAGCCTCATCAGTCCACAACTAATGAGCGCCTACCTTTGGAAAGTAGGTCCAAATGGATGTGGAATCATTGGCTGTTTCCGGTTCTACAAACAAACCTGTTAGAAACCGATTGGAATGTTTGGACCATCAATCAAAGAGGTCATCCCCAATTACAGAGGGAAACAATGATGAAGATTGGATTCCCTTGGATGAAGTACTAGAATCCTTATGTGATGACCATAAGTTTCCTAGCATTATTAAAGTTATATTCCTCAAATACTAAAATTGTGAAACAATGTTTTATGAGTGAAGGATAACTGATGTGGTAACCCTTGGATTCCTTGAATGATGAGTGTAAGTTTCCTTCTCAAAGTCAGGGTACACCTTCGGGTTTTCACCTAAGTCACCTTATTTCAAGGTTACAGGATTCCTGCACAACCTCACATAAAGAAAATATTTACACGTTCCCAACACCATCATCACCTCCAACCATATATAGCCACCCTATCATAGAATAATGTGGTGTAGTTAACATGTCTCCACTAGAAAATGGATCTAGAATGGTATTCATAAATATGTCTCAGATCAATATGCGAGACAAGAATTAGGAAATAAACTATAAGAAGGAATCCAAGGAATTAATAGTCGATATCACATCTTCTCTTCTAATCATGGATATAAAATCATTAATGATTGTGGTAAAAGTCTCCCATCGTTGAAATTTATAAATGTGGGGCCACAATATTTCAACCAATCTAAGGATGCTGATAAGACATTAAAAGATGATCTAGAATAGTCATCAGAAAACATACAAAAATAGAATAACTATACTAATATGAACATTCTACTATAACATCACATGTTAGTCACACAATAGCTGAAATGCACTAAGATTTTAGGTTCATCCAGTAATAAATGTTTAAAATAAATAACATTTTTATATTTTCTATCCTGTAAAAAAACAAACTCCTTTATTTAACTCATTGAGATGTATATTGTAAAAACAAATCATGTAGGATACAAAAACATTTATGTGTATCATAAATGGGATACATCCCTAGAGTACAAATATAGCAATGATATACCAATATTCAATATTGTTAACTAATATTTATAAATTCGGATAAAAAACACCTCCACCCCTAGTTTACAACCAATTACCCCTAATAAGGCACTACTATATTAACTAAAGTGAATGCACTACCCTCCCAGAAGTCAATGCACTGATCTTATATAAGAATCTGAAAACAATATAAATGATCACTAAAATTATTCACACAACAATTTATTTGACTTGAATATTCTTTTTCCTAAGTTACATGTTTTTACCATTACCATAAAATATTTTCTCTATAAAAACTACCCTATATAAAAAAATCTTCTTTATATATGACAAACCATGTAATTTATTTAGGGAAGTCTGATTTCTATTTTAGTTCATAATAATACTCTAATTTTGGAATAATTTTATCTTGGTTCAATAATTTTAACATAATCTCTTTATGGTATTATTCTGTTCAGTTAAGATCTTCCATGAAGTCATATTTTCTTTAATTTCTTTACAGTATACTACACTTTGTGTGGAAATTTCCATTAACTCACTCAAATATTTTTTTAATCAATTTTTTTCTACAAAATAAAATGTTTTTGGGTTTATTTATTAGAAATATATCCCTAAAAACATGATCCATAAATTTTTGGCCTTTTACGTTTCATATAATATTGGTTTACATAAAAATACACATTTTTTATTTGATTTTATGGACCACCATAAAAGATTTTCCTTTTGTGGACCTCAAACAACTCCACTCCCCATTCCCAAAAGATACATCCATTGTATAAAAAATATAATTTTTTTCCTAATATTAGATGATTAATTCCGATCAACAAAATATTGTTTCCCACATAAATATTTTCTGTGATCAATTTCATGACTTTTCATTAACAATGTATCTTCCAAATCAAGCATAATATCTTTTGTAGGATTCATCATCTATAAAAAAAATTATTTTTTCCACATATCACTATAAATATTTCATTTTTTAAAAAACTCTTTAATAATATTTCATTAATTTCCCTAAACTTTTCCACTACATTATTCTTTTTCAATCTCATGTAATTATTTTATGAGATTCACTACTTTTCTCTCAATTTCCCCACACAATGTTTTCTCACATTCCCAAAAAATTCATTTGTGATATTTTTCCAATTCGTTAAATTTTTTCAAAATATTTCCATAAACTTGATGATAATTTTATCAATAGAAATCAATATAAACCACTTCTAGAAACCATCAATTCATGAATGTTTTAATATTCACCATTCATAAAATTTTTCAACATATTTTTTTAACAAAAAAAATTCTATAAACACAGATGATTTTTTTGTAATATATATATATTTTAGAAGATAATATAAGAAAAAAATTAAAATTAAAATATGACATGAGTATAAATGACGGAATCATATTACAATATTTTTCATGAAGATGGAGAAGATCAGTGGGAAGGTT
Source organism: Viscum album (assembly GCA_963277665.1). Classification (NCBI taxonomy): domain Eukaryota; kingdom Viridiplantae; phylum Streptophyta; class Magnoliopsida; order Santalales; family Viscaceae; genus Viscum; species Viscum album. Next base: position 909,917,645 of record OY728153.1, read on the forward strand.
GTCAAGCCAGGTAATGTCCAGATTTACACCTTTGTTAGCAAGGCCATCAGAAACCGTATTAGCTTCACGATAAGTATGAGTGATAATGTAGTTGATGTTGACAAGTTATGAGGTGTAATCCATCCATCGGGTAGTGATCGACCATGCAAGGTGTGTTATATTGTTCCAAATTTCTTTCACCATGGTGATTATAGATGATAGCGCCACAACCTAAAGGACCTGGATTTCCTTTTGAGGCACCATCAACATTGACTTTAATCTAACCAGGAAGGGGAGCATGTAAAAAAACTTCAAAGGTATGACGTGGCTAACAAAAATTTCAGTCAATCAGAAGATGTCACAGAATCATAAAGTCATAAAGAGTGTTGTAGTAGTGGCACTTTTGCATCAAAGAATCTTCACGTGTAATACCCCAAGATTTCATATTATGTTATTTTTTCAAATTAATTCAATAACTTACACTACATGCAACACCGAGTTCAAGCACCCCGCGACTTACCAAACTAGCCATTCAAAAGCAGTTATGAATAGTATTAACTAAATTTTAATATTTATATAATTCTTATAATTTAGGAAGACATTTTATTAGTTTCATAGATATAATTTAAGAACAAATTAATTTTTTTCAGATAAAAAAATTATTTTTCAAAAAAATGCAATTTTACCGCCTTTTAATAAAGAACCTTTTAAAAAAAACAATATTTTACCATGTTATATATTAAATTTAATGAAATTAAAGTACAATTTATAATGGAGACAAAAAAATTATTTTGGATAATTTTTTGGTACTTTTCCGATAACTTTCATATTTCGATGAATAGTGAAAATTACTAAATTTTAATTAAAAACAACTTTTTTAATCGAAATAATTAATAGTGATAAATTATGACTTTTAATAGTTTGGAAGTATAATTATATTATATTTGTACATTTAATACTATGTAGGTCATTATAATTAATTTCAAATTTCTATTTGGCATAAACAAGTGTCAATCTTTTGATAGTTATTATTTCATTAAAACATGCTTTTTGTTTTGGCAACAGGAATTAATTTTAAATTAATTTCTGCCACTTCCGTGTTTTGAATTTGGAAAATTTTATTCCAAATTTATAATCATTAGTTACAAATTGTGTATATAGTTATCTTTTATTTTTAGACATTAGGAATATTTACTTCAATAAATATTTTCTATATCGTGGTTGAAGGGGTAAATCCAGTAAATAAGGATAAAAAATAATATTATAATAAAATAAAATTACCCTAAAACGTGTCATAACCCTATTGGATGATATAATTTTGACCATGGGAGTCATTGGGTCAATTTTGGGACCCCATAGAGCCACTTGTGATTGATAATGACATTTTATATTAAATAATCTAAAGTAAAGAAAAAATAACAAAAGAAAATATCTTTTAGTAAAAAAATATTTATATAAGGTTATATAATTTATCAATTAGAATATAAATATTAATAATAAAGATAAAACTATTTACTACCTCAGTATATTTTATTTACAATTTTTAGACATAAAATAAATATATTTATATATGACACAATAATGATGTAGTATTTTCCTTATTAATGAAATAGTCAAATAAATGATATTATAAATACTAAAATGAATATAAGTTGAACATTTTGATGACATAAAAAATTTTATAGATTAATATGACATTTCAGGGTTTATTAAATGTATTTATTTCTAATTAATAATGTTTTTAGGACTTTAAAAAATCAATTATTAAATAATGTCAAAATTCACATAAATGAGTTTTTTAAAAAATTAAATATTATTGGTGAATATAATAATCCTAAAAATCTATGTTTCAGAAAAAAAAGTCTTATATAATGATATTTTGATCATTAATTAACCACCTGGTGTTCTCTTGGAATTTTATAGTATATTTATTAACCATATAATATAAAAAAACAAAGAGACATGTTAAATGTCAAACTATTTAACGAATAGTTGAATCTAAAAGATAAGGTTAATATAGTGACCCAAACCTATCTAAAACCTATTGGTTGAGTGTTTTTAGAACAATACCAACCTTATACTTTAAATTTTTTATTTTTTATCCATTAGAAACCTAAAATGATTTTATTATAAAATAATATTTCAATATTTTCCTAAGGTGCCCCTCACCCCTCTTATAAAAGGGAACTTCCCCTTCTCACAAATTCACACCTCCAAATCTATTTGGATCGGAAAAACCCTGACCAAATATCCTACCAAATAACCTCCCTTTATCCCAAAGGCCTTATTTAGATCATTAATCCAAACTGAGGATAACTTTTGATCAAATAAAAAGGAAGAACCCGAAGAAGGGGTAATGATTTCACCACCCACTTTCAAGTTCTTTGCTTCTTCCACTTACTCATTCATTGTTATTACCAGACCAAAATAATAAATCCAATACCTTATATATACAGTGATGTTATTATAAATATGGAACAACCATATTCATCATTCTATCCATCATATTAATAATAATGTCACCATGCGTGCGTACGTACGGCTTACTATCTCCACGTCGTGGTGTAATTTGTTATTAAACACTATGTTATTTGTATGGATATAAAGATGAGTAATATGTATATAAATAATGAAAATAACATGATAATGTCTCTTTAAAATAAATATTCCATCCAATTCCACACCTTTATGGAAATAATATTGTCGCTCGTGCATACGTACGGATCACCGTCTCAACGACGCGAGGAGATTCATTTCCACGTTCACCATTCATCGACGATTATAAAAATATATATTACTAATAAGTATAAAATATATGAAACAATAATGATACTAGAGATATATATATTTATATATATATATATATTTAATTACATATATATTATTCACTTACTTCCGTTCAATACGATATGAAAACAGAAAGAGCGTTTATGCGTACGTACGGTTTACCGTTTCCATAAACGGTGTTTTCTATTTCATATATATATATATATATTACAAATATTTAGATTATAAATATATATGATATATAAATCAAGTTTTATACTCTGTAAGTATTTAAATCATTATCTAAATGATAAGATCAAAAATAAAAAGTTAAAATATGAACGATAAAGAAAGCGATTATTACCCGAAATGTTAATTTAACATGAAAATCATTATTAAATGGGTAGTATAAAGTCATAAATGAATCATGTATGATATAATAAATATAAATATGGTTCAGGTATAATATAATAACATACAATGGTTATTATACAAGAGGATAAACATACCCTCTATCAAAGGAAAGTTCAAGGTAAGGGGTTTTCATCTCACGCCTTATTCCCGTGAGATTCATTCCATATTTCCACTATTTACTTTTATGTGGTGTATGTAATTACCATAATTGTATTCTTTGTGTAATAATATTTAATTTATTTGTATTAACATTTTTATTGTAATATAATTCTTTCATGGGGTGTATGTTTCGAAAGTTACCAAATTGTTAAGGGTTAATTTCAAAATCTCTTTATCAACTGAGGTTGATTTTACATAAGTATCTACTGGGACCTCTTTATCAACCACATCCATGTTTCTTAAAATGTATTTCAAATTTTTTTTAATATTTACTGGACAATTGTTTAAAGTAATTTATACCCTTACTTGACCTTATATGTTTTGTAATGAATCTTTCCGTCGTTTTCCAAACAAGGTACTTTACGACCTTTTTGACAAAATTAAGGTAAGAATTTTATTTAACTTATATAGTGGGTGTGGTAATTCTCCGTCGTTATAACATCTTCAAAGCCTCTCATACAATCTTATAAGAATATTTTCAAAATAATTTTTTTCTTTTATAATTATGTAACTTTGAATGATTTCAAATAAAAAGAATGAGATATTTCTCTCAAACAGTATTGATTTCATCTATGTTAACATCCTTTTGATGAATTTTAAGCTTTTTTGAAGTTGATTTATTAGGAAAAAAATTATCCCATATTGTATTTAAGGTTTTGTGATATTTTCGACTGTGGATGAGTTATTTTTATTCCATTCATGGTTTATGGTTAAAGTACTCACATTTCGTATGCTAGTTTTAATACTAATGTTTATGTTATATTTCAACCTTTTCATATGATGAATGTATTAGACTAGTATATTTCGGGTTAGGGACTGGTTAAAGTAATCCCTCCAGGCTGGGGCCCGATTACAGTAGACCCTCCGTGTTGGAGTACGATTACAGAGGCTCGCCGGGTTGGAGTCTGGTTACAGAGGCTCTCCGGGTTGTGGTCCGGTTATAGTTAGCACCTAGGTCCTGGCACGAGGGTTTGACACAGAAATTAAAGTCGAGTACTATATATTCCCTCATTATGAAATTAATTATTACATGTGATTATTCAACTAGTATAATATCCATGTGCATGTTTATATGGTATTTTTGATTAATTGTTTCCATATTATGTTCAAGTTTATATTTGAAAGGTTGTTGTTTTTTTACACATATTGCCTTAAGAGTTTATAGATTCTGCTAAATTAATTACCCTTACTGAGCATCTTATCTCACCCCTTTCTTATGTTTTATTTTCCCAGGATATGAAGAAGTTAGTTATAAGTGACTTGCAGGCATAATCTTAGAGTCTGGGACATTTCTAAAGGAATAAATTACTGTTGTTTTTATTCTCAAGTTGTAATGTTGAACTTCATGTATGAAATATATTTTCCAAAAATACTAAACAAATAGGTCCTTATAGACTTGATTCCTTGTAATCATGCCAATGTATTAAAATAATGCACCGACTCTAGGTAACTAGGCTCGGGGCGTTACATCACGTATGGAAATAAGAATCTGCATCCGACCTGGATTATGAATGAGTGAGGATTTGTTATATGTAATAGTATTTCCATCATACCAAATTGCATGATGGAGCTCAGCTGTAACACCCCATGATTTTATGAAAAATATTCCTTTTAATTTAATTAATGTCTTTTGTTGTACGCTACACCAAAATGAGCTTGCACAACACGCATCCCTATCTTGGCTGGCATTACACGTAGTCGCGACCTTCCACGATAGCGTGTGTGGTACGCAATACTGAGTTTCACTAAACAACGATATGTTATATAAACTAGCCGTTATGAATGTTAACACCCACATTTTGAAATTTTATAAATTTTTTCTTTCAAAATGGACTTCATTTTTGAATTTAGAATATCAAAATTAGCCTAGGGTGAATTTTTGGTATTTTTCTGAAAACTTTCAATTTTTGATGAATAGTGAAAAGACTTGGTTACTATTCAAAAACCGACTTTTTATTTAAATAATTATTTATTTTATTTAAATTTATTTTAGTTCAAAATTGAAACATAATACCTATATAAGTTAAATTCAATTCATTAGAGTCATTTTATAATAATTTTAGATATATAAAAATTTTATTGAACTTTTCACCGTCTTTTACCCACCTCCTAGGAGAATTTCCAAATTCATGTAAAACATAATTTTACCACTTCTGTGAGTGGAATTTTGAAAATCAGAGAGACACGGTTAATATCAAGGACTAAAATGTGGTTCAATGGGATGAAAATAATTTTTTGATGAATAGTAACTTTTTACTTTTTTTACCACGGATAAAAGTAAATAGGATAATTAAGGGTAAAAAATATATTATTATTACCCTAACACATGTCCTAATTCTATTGGATGAGTTTAATTCGACCAAAAACAACCTTAGGAATAATATATGACCATTTAGGCCCACATGGATTAGATTAGGACATTTATTATTAATTTATTTGAAAAAGGGTTAAAATAGTTAAAATCAACGTCTAATAACTAAATAATTTTTAATACAGGGTTATACATAAGATAAATTCAACTATAAATATAAATTATAAATATAAAACTATTTCCTACATATGTTTATTTTATTTATAATTTTTATACTTTAAATAATTTAATTTATTTATGACACAATGATGATCCAGTAAATATATTATTAATGAACTATTGATATAATTGATGTTATAAATACCCAAATAAATTTAATTTGAGACTTTTTATGAATTAAAATAATTTTATATTATAATAGGATATGTTAGTATTGATTTAAATAAATTTTTTCTAACTAAACTTTCTGTTATGATTTTAAAAAAAATCAATTAAGAAATAGTGTCAAAATTGACATAAAATAGTTTTTAAAACAAATATTATATTATTAATTGTTATTTTATTCCTAAAAATCTATGGTTCAGAAAAATGACTTATATAATGTTATATATATTAATAATAAACATCTTGGGGTTCTTTTGTCTTGTTATAGTATTTTTATTAACCTTATTGTGTAAGAAAACAAGAAGACATGGTAAAAGTTAAATTATCTAACTTAAAGTTAAATCTAAATGATAAGGTTAAAATAGAAATCTAAACTTGTCTAAATTATATTGGATGAGAGTATTTCGACCCATACCCACCTTATCTTTGAAATAAATCAATTTGGAGATATTAAAAACCAAATATGACTTTATAATAAAATAATATTTTTAGTTTTTCCAAAGGTGCCCCTCTCCTCTCTTATAAAAGGGAACCTCCTCCCTCTCTTCCTCACACTACTTTGATCCTTCAATCTCGGCCAAACCCTATAAAATTCTCTTTTCCATTTCCCAAGAAGCATTCTAGAGGTCCTGGTCTTCTTCAAAGACCAATTTTAGTGCCCTAAAATGAGGTCTCAAAGAGGTGCTTCAAAGAATAGGTAATGTCCGTTACTGATTCTTTTAACTTTATTTCTTCTTCCACTTCTTCTTATTTAGTTGTTTCATTATGAAGTAATAATATCAGTATCACTCATATACTGATATGTTATTATAATTATGAAACAACCCTATTTCACCATCTATCCATCCTATGGAAAACGAAATCACCGCGCGTGCGTACGTACGGAATATCATCTCCACACCGTGGTGTAATCTATTTTCCTCCACCACCTTACATGGATGGGTATAATGGTGTAAATAATAAATATATATGATTATTTTAAACTGATATTGATTCTGAAATAGTATACATACACTCCAATACAATTCCACGATCATGGGAACGATATCATCGCTCGTGCGTACGTACGGAATACCGTCTCCACGATGTGATGCGACTCGTTCTACATGATCTTCATTGAATAATGATTATATAAATGAAATTAAGGAATTAATATGATTTATATTACACTAATACCATTCTGGAAATGAGGTATCTATAACCTAAAAATAAGAATAATAATATATTCGACAAAACACGCATAAGAACAAAAAGTAATAAACACCTGAATAACAAGTAGCAATGAAATATTACTAATAAGAAGCTAAGAATATGACCATATATGATATAATAAAAATAATTATTATTCTGGAATAAGTCAATGACATTATTTAAATCATTATAAATGAGGTTTGGACACTTAGGAAGCAAATTCGACCTAAGGTAAGGGAAAATCTCACAATCTCATTTTTATCCTAGATTGTTTATACTTCAGAATTTACTGGGGAATATTTACCATCCACATCCATTTTTCCTCCATATGTAATATTTTTTCCATCCACCTACAATTGTTTAAATCCAATTTTACCCTTCGGTGAGTTTTTAGTAAAATATATGAAAGGAATCTTTTGTCTTTTTTCGTACGAGGTACTTTTTGACTTTTCTAGCCAAAGTACGGGAAGAATGTTTTTTAAATTATACGGCATGAATGGATTTTTATAACATTATTTCCATGAAGCTTCCTTTACTAGTTTTCAAGTTTATTTTTAATCAACTTCTTTTAGTTAAAATTTATATAACATGTTAGGAAAGGAAAAATGTTTTTGAAGTAGAAAGAATATTTTCCTCAAGAACGGAGTTCAAATGTTTTATAAAAATTATTTTCCATCTAGGATAATATAGAGTCCTGTTTCTATCCCTATTTTTACATTGATTTGATTATGTTATGATGGAATTGTTTTTATGATGTCCTTTTATCTTATATGGATTATGTTATGATGGAATGATGTTTTAAGATTCCCATTTTTATTACATGGGTTATGCTATGATGTATGATTTATGATTTGTGGAACACATAAGAATGGTATCATTATGAGAAGGGTGGGACCTATATCTCCCTCCAATGCATTGGGTAATGATTTATATCTTAGGAGATAGACATGGCTGGAATGGCAGGTTAATCCGGTTCAGTGAAACCGGACTGAATCGAGGAGTGAACTCGGTTCAGAAATGGAGTTTGTCCGCTAAGATAGTCTTTTCAATGAGTCTTGACTACTAAGAAATGATACTCTATGATTTTGTGTGTATGCCACAAAGTTTCCTGTTTTAAGTTATGATTATTGGGATTACATTTCACTACTATGATTTATCCCATGTTATGAAATTTTGATCTCTTTTGTAGTTTAATATTTCCAAAATGATATGTTCTTATGAATATGATGTGATTGTTATTTCTTTTGTTTACCCTTACTGAGCATTTGAGATCACCCTTTATATGTTTTTTTCCCAAGGATATAAAGAAAGGTTTTAGGTAAGAAAACAAAAGGGGAAGATCGTTATGGGAGATGTTGAAGATCTTCCACCACGATTAGAAGATTACGTTCCACGTTTCCAAAGACACTAAACTATTATGGTCCTTATGTGTATATTTTTGTTATGTATTAAGTATTTCGCAAAAGTAATGTAATGTCCATGTATATCAAGATTCGGGTCTCTACATCAGCAACATTAGCAAGTAATATGTTCTTAATTTTCTGAGAGTTTTCCATTTCCACACATCTCTTTAGTTGAGTATTGATAGGGTCAAGTATCAGCCACTTACAGTTAAAATTGTACAAAATATAGTTCCAGAGAGCACTGGTAGTAGAAAAAGAGAGGAAGAGGTGGTTAGTATCTTCTTTATGTTGATTGTAGTTCCTACATTGGGAGAAATGTTTAATACCAAAAGATTGAAGGCATATGTCTGAGGGAACTCTGTTGTGGGAAAGGCGCGAAATAAGAGTGAATCTTGAGGGATTTATCTAGGGTTTTTCAAAGAATTTTATCCAATCAAGATCACTTTTATAATAACAGAAAAAATGATTTTAACAGTTTTTGGAATTAAGCATACCATTATGGGTAGGTTTCCAAATTATAAAATCATCAGGGATTAAGAAAGGATAGTTATTAATGATGTTCATAATTTTTTCAAGAAGATGATCATTGTGAGAATTTAGCATATATCTGAAAGAGAAGTTAGTGTTTGCAGGTGTCTGGTCATGATGAATCATAGAAATAAGATGGGTGTCGGTCCAGTTATCCAACCATAAATTTATAGAGGACTCCCTGGTAACCATCCATCTAGAATCATTCATAATGGTGGAAAAATATTTCTTAATAGATGGCCAGATAGAGGATCTGAGGAAGTTTAATTTTCATTTCTTAAGTTTTCAAATAAATCTCTTTTTGAGAAAAGAGACAAAATCGAAATGGTTTTAAGGAAGGTTCCAAGTGAATCTAGCTTGAAGGGCCTCATTAAAGTATATAAAATTTTTTATGCCAAACCCACCCCTATCAATTTGTTTTCAACATGTTAGCCAGGGTACAATGACAAGATTTCTTTCCAATGTACTGCCAGTACAAATAAAATTTTTTATTAAGGTATTCATTTTTTTATAAGACCAATAGGCCATTTATAAACCATCATGGAGTAAAACATTTAGGAAACAACAATGGATTTGACAAGGAATAATCTTCCTACCAAAGAAGGGGATTTACCTTTCTAAGAGGATAGTTGGTTACAATATTGGTCAACAATGGCAGAAAAGTGAGAAGACTTTTGTTTTCCCTAAAAATGGGAACACAATGGTATGTAAAAGAAAGGAACCCTCTTTGATGCCTAAGTCACTGATAATGTTACCTTTCCAGATGGGAGGGAATCTTTTTCCAAATAAGATAAAAGATTTTTTCCAGCTAATGGTTTGACTAGATACCTCTTCATAGGGAGATAGATAATTTTTGAGGTATCCTATATTTATTTTATCAACTTGAAAAAAAAGGATGATATCATCAGCATATAGAATATGGATGGGAGCATTCGAATTTCTAGAAACATGAATAGGTTTAATTTTAGTCTATTCCACAAGATGATTGAGGAGACGACTAAAATAATCCTCCACAATAGAGAAAAGAATATAAGATTAGGGATCACCTTTCCTTACACCTTTGCATCATTTAAATTAGCCCTTGGGAGAACCATTGATCATGATAGAAAAAGAGGTCGAGTTGAAAAGGGTTCTGATTGTAGCAATAAAGGGGTCATTGAAACCAAAGCCTTGAAGAACCTTGAAGATGAAGCTCTAGTACATGGTATCAAAATATTTTTGGTTTTAATGTTTAATGGATATATTACCCCCTCTATTAACTTTGTTAAGAGTGTGGAAGCACTCAGCGGAAAGACAAATACAATCTTTTTATGGATCTTCCCTTGATAAACCCAAATTTGTTCCCTGAAACAATTGTTTTTGTGATGGTTGAAAGTCTATTAGCAATGATTTTGGTGATGATTTTAAAGAGGGTGTAAATGAGAAAAATGGATCTAAAAAGGTGCATCTCAGAAGCCTTGTCCACATTAGGGATCAAATAAAGAAATTGAGCATTTAGACCATGTAGAAGGATACCATTGGAGAAGAAAGATTTAGAAAATTTACAAATATCCAAATGTATAACATCCCAATAATGATAAAAGAATCCATTATTAAAACCATTAAGACCCAGGTCACTATCAGGATTCAAAATAAATACAGTGTCATTAATTTCATGATCAAGTGGTATGTTTAGACGAAAAGTGTAATCCTCATCAGTAACCACTTTCAGAAGGACCTCGGTAATGAGGTCTTTGTTCTTTTCAGGACCACTGAAGATGGATTCAATGTAAGAGACAATATGATTAGCAATATCATATTCATTTTCTAAGAGGGTTCCCCCATATTTTAACAAAGATAGAGGTTTGTGAGCTTTCCTGACTCTGTGAAGTTAGTTGTATAATTTCATGTTCACGTAACTAGAAGATGACCATTTAACTTTATGAGTTTGTTTCCTCATGCTCACTTTAAAGGTGAGAAAAGAATTTAGTTTTATCGAAAGATTGAGTTCTTGAGTAAGACCAATGTTGAAATCAGATCTACTGTTATTTTTTTGAAGTTGAAAATGTTCATCCTCAAAAAGAATAATGTCATTGTTAAACTATTTGGAAGTAGAACTACACCAACTTTTGAGAATTTGTTTGAGTTTTTTTAACTTAACAGGACAAGAAAAGATATCACTGACATGTGACATAGAAGACCAAAACATTTTGATGATATCAGTGAATTCAACATTAGAAAACCAAACATTGTTAAATCTGAATGGAAGAGAGGGTTTCAAATTTTTTGTGGCGACATTGACAAGAATGGGGTGATGGTCAGAGTGTAGCTTGTAGAGAGTGATGCTATAGATAGAGTCCCATTTTTCCAATATATGGAAATTCGTAAAGACTCTGTCAAACTTGGAGGCAACCACCCTATTATAGTGCCTCCTATACCAAGTAAACATTGAACTTGTGAGATTATGTTCTACAAGGTTGTTCTCTTCAATAGAAGATTTGAATTCTCTAATGGAAATGGTACCATGAGTCGGACCAATTTTCTCACTTGTGTTTAAAATGGAATTAATGTCCCCATTCAAAGCCCAAGGAGTATTGTTATTGGTTCCTAAATAGGTAAGGTCATTCCATAGTGGTCTCTTATCTTGGTATCTATTTTTAGCATAAAGAAATGAGCATAAGGAGTGAGTTCCATCAGTTATGAAGTCAAAAGTAAAGATTTTCTCATAAACATTAAAGACATTAACATTTTGAAGAGATGTGTGTGAAAAAACCCATAGGGTTTCAGCATTGGAGGAATTTTTTGTTGCACCTGCAAAAGAATAAGGATGTTGACATAAGTGGAAATATTTGGTTGAAAATTTATTTTCTGGTTCAGTGATAGCAAACAACATTGGAAAATGATTATTGATCATTATTTTTAATCTGATAAGAGTGTCAGAGTTGGAAATACCCTGAAAAGTCTAGAATAGAATCTTCATTTAGACCTATGTCTAGAGCTAGAAATCTATTTTTTTTGTTCACAGAGTCATTTTTCCTAGAAGATCTTCTAGGTTTTTTTATCATTTCATGGACTAATATTCTACTTCTGATTATTTTTTAGGTTATCCAAGGGATTTTTTGTTATCCCCTTATCAATATCCATGGGAAAGTCTTGTAGGGAGGTATTCACATGTGAAATTAAAATGTTCCTAGAAGATTTATCATTATGAACCACATCATGAGTTGAAATTAGAATTCCAGAATTCAACAAAATACCATTAGCATGACAGAATGAGAAACACCATCAGACAGAGTTATAAATGTATATGCAAGAGTACCTGATCCATTAATGGCCATAGGTGTAGTGTCATTAATGTTAGAGTTTGAAGGTGGAATCGATTGACTATTTGGAGTAGTCAATGGTGTCTCCTTATGTCCATCCAGTTTAGGTTTAAAAGATAGAGCATGTGAACTAGCAGTGAGTTGTGTGCTCTTTGTGTCATCAATGCCCTACTATTTTACATGTTTAGAGATAGAATTCAAAATGAAATAGGTACCTAGAATTACTAGATCAGGAGGTTTGAAGTCCTGTGTATATTCAGAGTACTTGATGGATGCGATATCAGGTACCACTAAGGTAGTGATGATATATTCTAAACAAAAATAAGTAGTGGTGCTTTCAGTATGGGGGGTATTGGTAGTATTTAAATTTTGTTCCCCATACAGCTTAGGACTTGAGACACCAATTTTATTTTTTTCATGATATTTTTTATGATTACCATACACCTGAATAAGTATTTAAGTAATGGAGTTTTCAATATTAAGAGACATAAGATGAGGACTATGGAGTTTTTCTTGGATAGTATTATCCACAGATGATTCATTTTCCTCACCCTGTGAGATTTTAATAAGGTCAGCATTCATGTGATTAATGATCCCATTGAATAATTTTGGAGTATGTGAATTACATTCTAGAATTATAGGGGGTGTTTGGGTAAGATCAATATCCTTCACCTGTTTGATAAGATGACTAGGAATGGGTGCCAAAGTTGTATATTCTAAATCAGAGTGATAGTGATTAAGTAATTCCATAAAAATTATTTCAATTTCATTAGTTTTGTGTTGATCTTAGGCTTCTTTTTCTTGTTCCTATACTAAATCAGCCCAGGATTTTCCCTCTTCAACCTCTCATGGATTCAAGGCCTTGGATTTCATAACCCACTTTTCAGTGTTTTTCATAGAGGTTTTAGGTTTATCAAAGGAAGGACCTTTATCTTTCTTTGGTTTTTTGGTCTCGGTCAATTCCAACCCACTTGGTTGTGAGGAATGTTTGTGCACAACCCTACAGTCTAGTATCGAGTGACCTATTATTTTACAATACTCACAAAAAGGGGGCTTTCTCTCATATTTGATTTTTAGTTCATCCTTATAGTCTTTATCATTAAAGTCAATAGAGTGCAGAATTATAGTTTCTAGGTTCACTTACACCATAACTCTAGAAAATAATCCTAACTCGCCATTTATTGTTCTTTGATTGATATTCAGGGGAGTACCAATATAATAAGTTAAGTAATTTAAGATATTTGGATGAAAAAAAAACAAATTTAGGTTTTTCATTATAACCCATAATTGTGCCAAATTGTTTCTATGTGTGTTTGGATTAAAACAAAATTATCATTCAGAGATACACATCAGACCGGGTTTGAGTTGTAGATTACCGATCATTATACCCTATTTAAGACTTTATGTGAGAAGAATAGAATAAGGAAATAACCCTTACCTAGTGGGACTAGTTTTCAGATAGAAAACCCCCAACAGAGAGCAATGTGAGGCTTAATATCAAGACTAGACAAGGGTGTGTCCCATTTTAAGTAAGCAATGCGACCCATGATAGAGAACTTACAAATTTGATTTCTCTGTTGAATCGCTTCGGTATTTTCCTCCATAGATAATCCTCTATCATCCGTTATTTTTAACATGGGAGGTTTGGTCAATGTAGATTTGGATAGCTCTGATCCATTCAGAGCCTTGAGGAAAAAATCCCCCAAGGTTTTGCATTCGTCGCTTGCCCCAAACCATTATCCTTCAGGATTTTGTTTGAATTTATTTGATAAGTAGCAGAGAAAAAAGATCACTACCATTCCATATCGAAGGAGGCCATGAGTTAGATAATTTAGAAAGGATAGATCTCAATATATCTGATTTCTGTAGATTGGGTATTGGTATTTGAGGGTTCGCCGAACCATTCCGAGAGAAACACCCTCATCACCTCCGTCTTGGGGAATTTTACAATTTTATTTTTTTTATAATATATATGTATATATATATATATGTTTATATATTTATGGATATATAATATGTATCATAATTTCATCCATTGAAATGATATAATATTTTTAATACATGTTTCCCTCCTAAGAAAGGATAAAGTATGGTTAGGGCTATTTACACGCATATATATGATATGGTATACATGGGTATTTTCCCTAGTTTTTTATAGAATGAGGGTGTAAATACCATTTATTATATTCCAATATTCATATCAGGGCTATTATGGATACTCCATGAGGTGTAGGGGTTATCAGTTATTATTTTGTTATTATGATCGATGGACATCGGCATATCTAAATGGTTTATTGTTTATTATAAGTATGTATATATTTTAAATATTGTATCCACACATTCATTCATATAGTTTATTATTAAAATGTGGAATTTTTTGTAATTTTGTAGTGAATATAGGGTCTATGTACTCACACATTGGAAGTTCACATCGATTCGCATGAAATTTTACATATAACATTTAGGTATGAGTAAGTACATAGATGACTTCTTGAAAATTTTATTGATAATACTGAAATTAGAATCAAATTAGTATGTTATAATTCTACCAATTAATGGTTATTATAAGGCCATTATTATATAGAGGATTGTTTTCAACATGGTCATGTCTGTCTAGTTTATTATTTTGGAGTTTATTTGTTATTATATTCTACTTAAGAGAACATATATATTTTTATATTTTTACTATTGAAGTATGATGTATTTATTACTATAGATTAATTAATCTACATTGTTATATAGTTAAAAAAAAGTAATCCATGTTGAAAAGTTTACTGTTTCATTTTTAATAATTTCTAATAAATACATAGGTCAAGAAATATATTTTTTAAATATCTTGTTGACCAAAATTTTTACTTAAAGAGGGTAAAATATTACCAAATGGGTTCATCATACCCTCAGTATTATCTTCTACCCAATATTGATCAATAAAAATGATTAGGTAATATATTGAACTATAATAACATGATTATTTAATCTAAGAATGAATTTTTTAACACTTGGAATTAAGAACCCATTCTAATTTTATCGAATTTGTTGTCCCTTAGTTTAAATAAATATAAACATATAGTAGTTTAGTTTAGTACTGAATATTTTTAATTAGAAATATTAACTTTGAAGTTAATATAGAAACAAAAAAATTGCATCCTTAATATAGTGTTAGATTGAAAAACAGAAATCATCATTGTGTTTAAAATAACATGTCACCTGATAATATTTTTGTGATAATTTTATATCAATATTTGGAATATTTTTTTTTCCATAGAGGGTTCTTATAAATTAACAATAATTGTTAAAAAAATATGTTTTACCTATGTATCCTATATATATTAATCTTTTAGATGATATGTGAAAAAATAAATTTCCTTATAATGTCATTATAGGATGCTATAATGGAACAAAATCATTTCTAAATAATGAGAAATATACAATACAAATTCATTGTTGTTCAATTTTAAAAATTCCTCAAGATAGTTTTATGGGAATCAAATATCATCCTTAATGTTCTATATTAAGAACATTGATTCTTAAAATAAAATCAATATATTGTTTCCAATAATTCTTAATGATGGAAACTAAATTAGATTGGTAAAAATTTGATGAATTTATTTTCCTTATATATAGAGAGAGTATTGAGCCAACAAAAACTATCTCTTAGTTTTTAATTATTATTAATTAAATTCATGAATCATGGTTCATATATTTTAATACTTGTTTCATTTTAGTTCAAATGAAATGAATTTCAAAGAAAATGAGTTTTAATTTTGGTGAAATTTTCGAGAAATTATTTTTTCCTTTTATGATAATTTTGTGATTTACATAATTCTGTGTTAAATATTCATATTAATTATATATAATTGGAAATGTGATGAAGAAAAGATTACAATGTGACCAATACTGTGATGATCTAAAATATAAATCAAAATATATTAATGAGAGTTTTTTTTTAATTTTTATATTCTTTATTATATTTTGATGGGATTTTTATTTCATTCACATCTTCAAAGACACATTACTATGATCATTATTATGTGGAAAAACTATAGTTTAAATTTAGTGGTAATCATAGACTTTACCTATCATGAATAAAATACACAAATGGGGGATATTTATGATAGATATAAATGGTGTGTAAAAGCATTACTACTGTATCAAGGACTATATGATCAAGATTGTATTATATAAACTATTCCACACATCACATGTGGGGGTGAATCATGTGGTTTCACCTGGTTTTGTATGAAGAGTGCGTAACCTACTGGTAGTTTGAGTTAGAGTCCATGCTACATAGTCATGTAGGCACATAAAGGCACACATGGATAGAGTTAAACTGCATAAAGACAAACATTTGATCATATATTATATGGTAAGAAAGGGGATTCATGAAGGTGTGACATGAAAACATGGATCTACGGTTGGATGCGGGTGGGGGTGTCACATGGAACCGATTGGTAGGATAATGGGATTAGAAGAATAGGGTAATGTGGGGATCATTAGCAATTAATGTTTTTTGAAACATGAATTCACTACTTGAACTAAAATGTAACATTGTTTAGGTCATTTTAGAGGTGTTTAGTAAGTTAGTTAAGAATTTAATGTTAAATAATTAAGGAAATAATGATTACTAAAATAACAAAAAAAATGATATAACTAAATGTTGTAATGAATGAATGGAACCCAAATATGAGTAATTAAATTTAATAAAGGGTATAAGGTCAAATTTATAAATTGAATATCTAAAAAAACTTTCAATTTAATTTTTTATTATTTTGTAGAATATTTTCAATAATTATTAATAATATTACATAATGATATAATTTGGAGTATTTGAAAACAATGATTTAAATGAGATATTCTGGAAAAATGACTAAGGAGATTATGTCAATTATAATAATGAATTATTTAAAAAATAAAAATTTAATTAATAAATATTTATTATTTAAATATTATATTGAGATGATTAAGAAAAATTGATAATAAAGGAATGTAACCAGTAAAATCAACAAAAAATATTTTTCTAAGGGGTTTTATAAGAATACTAATGTAGTTATAAAATTCATTATAACACACTAAAATTTATATAATAGTTTTTTTATAATAGATATAATGTGAATAAATAATTAAAAAATTTATAGATTATGAATGCAGTTAACAGATCTGAAGGAGTATTCTCACATCTTTTATGATAATGATATGTAGTGTGTGAATAATGTGAGTAAATTATATAAGTGCGAAGTAGTTATTTAAGTAATGTAAATCATTAGGGTTTTTAGCTGTGAATACAGTCTTAAAACCATGTGGTGTTAACAAACAAGAATTTTAGGATTTCATTAATTATGGTGTGCCAATATATTTTAAGATAATGGTTTATTTTATGTTGGTTTTCAAATGAAAATAATAGGAATTATAAAATTTAATAGATGATGAAATTTTTTGGTATTGAAATAGAATCCTAAAAATGATATAATATTTACTTGAACTATTTTAGAATATTCAATAGTCGACTTAACAATTGTAAATAAGGAAATGATAAATGATAAGATGAACAAGGAAAATTTAAGTTGTAGAGTATTTTTTAATAATGATTCAAAAAAATCTTGATGTCTTTAGGAAATATAATAATTTTACATTGGGTTATTTTAGATTATATGAATATAGCTCATGATTTGAATATTAATATGGGTAATACTATAATATATTTCATGTATAATTTAATAAATATCATTGAACTATTATCAAAATAATTATTATAATATTTACTGAGTCAAGTTTGTCGTAATTTATTATGGATGATACAATGAATTTGAATTATTATATCAAAATATTTACTTGGTAGATATATCAGATCCTTGGTTAAGTAAAATTATATCTTTTTAAACTCATCTACTTGGAGTTGTTCTAGTATAGTGATTAGTGTAACATGATAGAGAAAGAATTATAGTGTTTCCCTTTACACACATATATCCACTCATGTTAGAATATGAAAATGAAATTCACCATTTATGACCATAATCATGGGTAGACACTATCAGTGAATAACTCATGTGTTTATTCCCATTCACTCTTAGTTTTGCATTAGAGAACATTAAAAATAAATAAAATTATTATAGTTAATTATTCACCAAGGTGTTCACATAATTTATCTCCCAAATATAAGCGATTTTGGATGGAAATTAAGAATATTGTTACAATATTAACTCACTCATAATACTATGTTTTAGGAAGTATAGATATTCATGTGTGATTTATCACCCATAAATATTGGTTGAGGTAGAGTATATACTCACTTGTAAAACTAGTATGAAATTTGAATGATGGTATTTCATTAGAATCGTAGGATAATACATATAAGGTGAATCATCTAGAAAGAAGCCCAATAAAGTGATATGAGACGATGAAGTATTTTATGATATGTCATTTCTTTACATGATTATTATATGTATGTGTGGTTGATGAGTTATAACATTTCATGAATCAAGTGTACATGGATTAAATGAATCTATAGATTTTTATGATAGTTTCTATTCTCCTAGGGAGATATTATAAACTTTTGTGGCTAATTAAATACATATTATTACATCTCTCATGGATTTAACAATCCATCCATAAAAAAATGGAGTTGGTAATATAGTTCACTGGTGATCTCCAATAAGATATAGTTCATAAGGTTCCTTTTATAAGGTCTCAGTTTTTTAAAAATATAACTTTAAAACTATGTATAGGTATTGGGGATGTCATTATTGGATGAAAAATGAGTCTCATGAGTTTTTCTAGGTTTAGAGAATGAATTTTTATGAAAATTGGTTTCTATTGTTATTTAAACTACTTCATTTTTTTCTTGTATTTTTTTGGCATAATTTCTAAATAATTAAATGTTTTTTTATTGTGGGTTATATTTTAAGTTCCTATTTTTTCCTAAAATCTTTTATAAATCTATATGATAAGGTCCCCACACATAAGAGTTATTTTTAAGGACAATATGTTCTAAAAACAATTATTTCATGATTCAGTAACTTTCACCTTATGGGGGTGGAGTTAAATCAGTCAATTCTTATGAATAAGGGGAATATTGTGTAAAGGTCATGAAATTATTAGAGTAATTATCTAGATATTAGAAGCACTATAGGAATAAGTGTAAATAATTCATGAATAAAAATAACTCTATGAATAGTATCTAGAATTTGGAAAGTCATGTGTAAGGGTAACATTGAATGTAAAAATGTGTGTTTTAGGAGTAAATATTTGATGAAGAGTGGAAACATAATGTAATCCTTGGGTGTGTTAGGGTATTTTGTTTCATAAGAGTCATATAGAAGAAATGTAACCATATTTTATTTAAATGTAAGAGTTATTTAGTGTTACTTGTGATGTGTAAGGTTCAATGGGGGTGGTTAATAATGGTAAGAAGATTAATTACACAATTTTACATAAGGGAAAATATGTTTTTTAAGAATTAATCATTTTCATTTTTCCAAATGTTTTCAAAAATTAATTACAAATATTCTATAAATGGGAAATCTATTATAAAGGGGATTTGGGGATTCATTTAAAAAACTCAAGAAACATGTTTAGAAGTACCTCTTATTATTATTATCATTTTAAGGTGCAATTCTATCGATTTATTTTCAATTTATCCTGTGGTATAAGGCATATAATAGAAAAATGTAAGGGTCACAATCCAAGTTTTTTTATATTTCCGGAGTTTCACATCATTAGAACATATTTTAATAAAAAATAATATTTTAGTAACTTTCTCATATTTCAAGAAATATTTAGATTAATTCTATATTGAACAGAGATCCTTTTTTGAGTGGAG
Source organism: Viscum album (assembly GCA_963277665.1). Classification (NCBI taxonomy): domain Eukaryota; kingdom Viridiplantae; phylum Streptophyta; class Magnoliopsida; order Santalales; family Viscaceae; genus Viscum; species Viscum album. Next base: position 909,937,898 of record OY728153.1, read on the forward strand.
TATTTCATACTATATATAGGTGATAGCTAACTATTTCTAAGGATATACAAGTGTTATGTGTGTGTAACACATAAGTGTATCTTGGGTTGTTTATGAATGAATAGAAATGGAACCACATGAGGTTTCCTATTTATAAAATGTTCTAATGTGTAGTCTCACATCATAAATGGTGGATATAATCCCGTATGGCTTGATTTATTGGTATTTTTGGTATAGGTCATTATGTTCATGATGTGACTTATTATAAGGTAGGGATTCTTAATTTTTGATATCTAAAGTGGATACTTGGGAACACCTTCGGAGTAACCCTATAGATCTTGTTGATCATTGGAAATGGGGAAATGTAGCTCACTGGTATAGTTCTTGTGATGTTAATAGTTATCAGGGGTTGTGGTGAAGATTCATCGATGGTTTGGTCTAGCTTGTTGGTGTTTCTAGACACCATGGGGGATAAGGCCTTTAGGATCATATGCACATAATACAAGGCCTATGAGGTGGTTTAGTCCACCCATTGTTGTTTGTTACCTACATTAATTAAATTGAATATGGGGATGGTTTTGACCATCAGTATAGAATATGTGGGCATCATGGTTTGATAGGGTTAGTGGTTAGTGAGTCCATCACATAGGAGAATAAGTCTTGCAATATATATTTTTATTGAGACACAAGAACCCATAAAGGTGGTAGTTTCTGATCCTTGGTTTCATCAGGTTGTTTATACTATGATAGGTAAAGGGTGACAAAGCCCTAAGTACTTGCGAGATGTTTTTTGAAATATCATTGGAGAATATGAATTTATTTGGTTCAGGATTCCATGTGACATGGAATTGTGTATAATGACATGGGTACATAAAATATGATAAACTATGGACATATCACTCGACTCTAGAACTAGTAAGGGAACATGAAGGCATACTCATTGTTGGTTGAGAATTATTAGATGAAGATATATATTAGGTTTTGGTTTGGGTTTATTATATATTTCATGCACTAGTATACATATGGATATTAGTTTGGGACATAATTGGTGGTGACCTACTATGTTCATACTAAAAAAATGAACAAGACTTTTGAGGTACATTTAGATCTTATGGTTCTTCCCATAGGTATGGGTAAATATTTCACATCTAAAACCTAGTGGGGTTAGGATATTATGTGGTGTGTTAGTTGGTTGGGTGGTTTTGTATATGGTCATGGTGCTTACTCCAATTCATGATTGTATATATTCTGATTACCTTTGTAATTATAAGTATGTGTTTCTCTTATTGTTGATATTTGTATGTCTAACATGAAATGGTTTATGTTTTTTTTTTATTTTTCATATATATATATTGTCTTGTAATTTGTTATTATTTAAAAGGATTATTCTCTATTCTGTTTGATAGAATTATTATTTATATTAATACGGTATAACATCCCCACTATCACCTCATATATACTTGTTGTTAGTCGATAGCCTTTGGTGTATGGGAGGTGCATCTATGGCCTATGAATATCTTGTTTATTTCTGTAGTGTGAGCCAGGTCAGGGTGTTACAAAGTCATATCAAATCATAATGGTTTCCAAGTAATATTAAAGTGGTGTTTTGGTTTTGGTATTTGGGATGTAGTAAACCTCTAGTCTTGGAACTTGTCAGAATAAGGTATTAATAGTGTGTTTGGGCCTTTCCATCACATGTATTGGTTGAATTCCATGTATCCAGGGGAATTTGATTTATTTTTTCTTGTTTTCTTGGTCATGGTTGAGTTATTTGATTTATGAAAATGGTTATTTGATGTTATTCATTTGTATTCCATACTCTCGAACCTAAGAGACAATAGGTGGTACTCATTCATTATTATAGGCACCTATGGATCACATGAGATATGTGTGTATTCTTATGGTTGTTCATGTGGTTACAGTTCTAAATTAAATAAAGGTTTAATCAATACAATGTGTAAAAATTAGGCTAAACAGTGTTCTACTACATAGTCATTTTGTGCATTTATATTAATCGTAAATAGAAAGGGTGTATTGTATCCATTTGGGTACTATAATGGTAAGGTATTGGTCATTTAAAATATAAAAAGCAACCTATATGGTATCATCCCTTATTTATTCTCAACGTCATTATACATATCTAGTTGTTGGATTTTATTCATGGAATTAAAAATTAAGTGAATATTTAATGCATATGGTGTGTGTGGTGATTGACCTAGACATGGGTAGGTAGGGTCTTGAGGCAAAACTTTATGTGACACAGGTATGCTATATAAATTTTGTTCTTAGTGGGATGTATTTCCCATTAAATCTTTCCCTATTTAAGAAAACATGATTTTTATATCTATGTAGACCATGAAAGTTGTTTTTTAGTGATATACCAGTGATATAGACTCTATTGGAATATGAGAAGGTAAAAGATGTTGTGTCACTAAGGCATGAATTAGTTAAGGGTCCTAATGGTGGTTATAAGAATGAGTTATAAGAAGAGGATCAACATAATAAAGGAAATATATAATGGAAAGAGTAATTTAAGATGTATATGGATGAAACAATATCAATGAAATTGATTTGATTTATCAATAGTAATCCTTGGGGAGATTAAGGAGTTGTGGTTCCTATGGAATATTTTACTTGATATTTTGAGTAATAGTAATCTCTTTTGTTTTAGAGAGAGGTTGGACCCCAGGTATTAGAGTAAAATAATGATTCAGTGTTGACTATTTTTATTAAATTGATATTACACTAGGGTGGACAGTAAAATTGGACATGTATATACTTAGGTACTGGTGAAGCACTAGTGGGATGTACAAGTTCAGTCAGGTAGTCATGAGGGGTTGATGAGGAAGGCCCTGAAAATGATAATATATAATTAGTTCTTTCCCATGATGTGAGGTCAGATAGTACCTATAGTTTATTCAATGGGTATAATGAGATACCTTTATCTTCGATTAATCCATGAGATTCATAGACTTGTTACAGTTTTCACTAACATTGTTGGGAGTTGATATTTTCAATGCCAGGTAATTCAATGGTAATTTCTGACATAATATCAAGGAGAAGGTAAATATATATAGCTTGACCACATTATTATAGGCATTGAACCTGGTGCTTGTAGTGAAGTGGTTCTTAACAAAAATGATTATACCAAGTAGGATAGCGGTGTTGTTTGAAAAAAGTAGTGAATATTTGGGTAAGTGAAATAAGAGGTGTAAGGAGTCCTAGCATAGTTTTCAAAGTAGAGGATTGATTATTCCACAATTTAGTGGTTCATCATTGAAATGTTATTATCTTTGGAAAAGAGGGAATGTATGAGCCCAGTGTGATCGGCCAAATACAGAGTACATAGAATACAACCTAATGGGAAATATGTTGAGATTTTATTGTAGGCCTTCAAAATTATATGGAGTTACAAATCAGTATAGAATCAGGTGCTTAATGTTGGACCATTAGTGATATTATGGGATAGTAACCAAGATAATACAACATATGATGGACACAGTATTTAATGAGATGCCTATTATTGGGGATATTAGCTAGCTATGGGTATGAGTTTTCAGGGAGGTCATGTGTCTTAGAGTCATGCTTCAAGTCCACAACAGGTGATTGATATGAAAGATACAAATCATTATAGAGATTCATTGATAGATAGTGTTATAATATAAGGGTTTTATTTTTTGTTTTTTTGGTGGAAAATACTACATGAGGTGAGTATTTTATAAATTCATTATCCATATGCTGATAAATATGTGAACATTGGATATGATACATGGTAAATGTGATATGCAATGAGATTAGGTATAAAATATATTTTCAATTATGATATGGAATAAACATGGTAATCAAGTATGATGGGGGGTGAATGTGGAAATTAGGGATGAAGAATGATTATAATGGTAATCAATAACATGATGGATGAAAATAATTGATTATTGGCGGTTATGGGTAAGTAGTTTGTTTTCTTATAAGATATAGTTGTGACAAAAATGTTTTTTAGGTAAATTTGTTGTGCTGAGGGAATATAATAGATTTTTATAGTGAGGAGTTCCCTTGGGAGTTATTGGGTTATTAAAAGTGGGTACTTAAAGTGACTGGGATTGAGATGGATACATTCAACATCATCGCCTTATTTTTGTGAATGAGGAGAGTATAATTCTTGAATTAATAAGACTGTGTCTCTATGTGGATGTGATAGATCATGGATGAGCTATCATCGGATGAAGAGGATCTATGTTTCATTTTATTTATAAAAAAATTGACTTTGATATGGGATCTACCTTATGATTCTAGAATATGTAGATGTATATGGGATGTCGGTATATTCCAGGGAATGAGTCATAGGAGTTAGCCTAGGTGTTGAGATTTATTTTTTATGAAAACAAGTTTCTTGTTTTATTAGAAATTAAAATTAAATTTTATTGTATCTTTGGGAATAATTTTTGAATAATTTAAATATGGGACCTAATTTGGGAATTTTTTGTGATGCTTTTGAAGATGAAATATTTTTCTTGAAATTTGACTTTACCTAGGGAATAAGGGTCTTATAGGGTAAGATTAATTTTTTGAGGCACCCTATATTGTATGTAAATGAAATTATTTAATGTGTAAAAGTAACTATGTGGGGGTTTGGAGGAAAATATATCAATCCCTATGTATAAGGGTAATTATGTTTGGTTGTAAAAATTTCTCCACTGCTAGAATAATTGTCTTGGTGTGAGTAAATGTTTTGTGTGTAAAAGAAACTATTTTAATAGTAGGGATAAATTTAAAAGTATTATTAAAGGTTAACATTGGAAGTCACCATATATGTGTAAGAGTAAATATTATATAAAGTGTGTAAACATAAAGGTAAACCCATAGTGGGTATGGGTGACTTTGTTATTTTTAAGATTCATCTCGAGGAAACATAAGGTCCTTCTATGAAAATATAAGGGTTATTAAATATTACCTATGAAGAGTAATGTTATCAAGGGTTGTTGTATAAGGATAAGTTATTTTCTCTTATATTTTCTTTAATGTTATAATTATATTTTAAAAATTTATTGGTCCATGATTTTGATGAATTTATATAAATTAAATGAAATTATAAATTACCTTTTAAATTGATTATAAATGGAATTTGGGATTATCTTCCACCAAAACCTAGGAAATGCATTCAAAAGTCCTTATAATTATTATTTCTTCTCAAAGTTATATTACATTCATTTACAAAAAAAATCACATAAATTCTATGGTAATGAGTATCCATTATTAAATATAACAATCCATTTTAGTCTATTATGAATGTGTAATAAATATATGTCATTAGGGTTATCTATGAGTGTCCGAGAATAGAACAACATGGTGTTTCAATTGATCATAAGTGATACTAAGGGATACCATCATGTGGAAAATGAAATATATAATATATTATGACATGATTTCTAAGTATTATATGTTTAGGCCTTGATGAGAATAACAAACAATGTTTTAACGTAGTGATTCTTTATTTTTTATGTTTAACATAGTCCATTCGTAATGTTATGGGTATGACCTACGTAATTATGGGTGAGGTTCATTGTCAATTATAGGGAAACATTTATATGTAGTATTGTGTTGTTGGTTTCAACCAATACCATCAGTGGTGATGGTTTTTCCTTGATGGTGTGTCATAGCTGTTTGGGAATGCCTTTAACCATGTTGGTTGAGGCCATTGGGGTTATTTTCATATAGGGAAAGGTCTCTGAGCTGATTTAGTCCACTCCTTTAGATTCGTGGCCTCTATAAATTATGAGGAATATTGGGATCATATAAAAAATATATAAATTGGAGGTGCACACAATAGTTTTCCATGGTTTGCAGTGTTAAAGAAAAATATATTAGAGTATGAGGGTTGCCCGTATTTTTGGGGCAGAGGATCTAGAACTAAAGGGCATCATTATTCATTAGGTTCATTAGGATATTTATTTATTTATTTGTAAAGGGAGAAAATTCCCATGGTATATGAGATTTGGTTTTGTTCCTTTTATTTGGGTGTCCTAATTGATTTGGTATTTTCATTCCTTGATACATAAAACTATTTGGAAGGTTTTGGGTGCTTCCGATATGATAGGAAGAGGATGTATCATTAAATTTTGTTAGTAGTCAATGAAGGTAAATTTTTTCCCATGTCACCCTGGACCACTCTACATTGTCCTAATAGTGTCACATTACCCCATGTGATCCTCTATATACTCTAGAGGGTTTCAACTAGTTTCAAGGGTATAAGGCTATATCATGGGTAGACTATAGCATCATATCAGAGTAAAAAATTGTAAAATAGCCGAACAACATCCAACATGAGTATTAAATTAAAAAAAAAATTAAAAAGAAGAATGATATATCCAAATGAAATTTGGAATCATAAATTCATATATACCAATTTATCACCAACTTGTTTGATTATATGAACTAGAAAAATGGAAGGAATAAAAAAAGTAAAGGATCTACATTCAACCTTCATTTATACCCCAATTCAATATTATAGGTCTATACCAACCTACTATAGATTGATTAAGAAACACTAGGATTATACCTTGTCTATTAGCTTCTTGTTTTAAAACCAAAATTAGGTATATGGTATACATGTACACTAGGTTTCACATTAAAGGGGTGACAAATAAATACACAATAGTCTTACTCCCAAACAGTTTCCCTAACCGATGTTGTCATAAACAAGTGAATGAACAAGTGATATGCTCATCCTATTTGAGTAATAATGATAATACATGTTTTTTCAATATTTTTTTCATAATAATTGATATAATGTCCCCACATTAAACCTTATTTGAAGATTTAATAAAAATGTTTGTTCGGAGCTTAAATTTTAAAATTTCATGAAAATTCAATTTTTACCATTTAAAAACCAAATTATTAATTTTATCATAATAAATTTTTTTTGTGTTTTTGAATTTTTAATTGAAATTTTATGTTCGTGTTCTTCAATAATTTTTGTAAATTTATCATTGAAACAATGTCGGCCAGATATCAAATTTTTAGGTATGAAAGGGGGTATTAATGCATTGTTGGACTAAATTCATTATAATGGAAACCACCTCAATAATTTTGTCATACATTATTCAATAATTCTTTAACTTGAATGAAATTATGAGATTTTTAAGGGGATTTATTTCTTTAATTTCATTCAAAAAGGTTGAAACCTAATTTTTATAGGTGGGTGATTGAAATCACAACTCAACAAAGAATAATTGTTAGTTGTAGAATGGCGCAAGTTCCTTTTTTTGTAATTTCAAATCCCAGCCCTCTAAACCATGATTTAAATGATATTTTAAATATTTTGGTGTATTTTTAATGGATTTATATTTTTTTCCATAATATGTGCTTATATTTCACTCTCAACCCATTTTGAAAACGAAAACCTTTGTGTAAGGATCTCCTCCAAGAAGGTGCAACATTCCCACCTCTACATTGTGATTCTTATATTTTGATCTTGCAATATCCTTGAATATCCAATAAAAATCCTATTTTATTTTCCTTTTCCATTTTTTCATCATTATTTTTTTATATAATATTCAAGAAAAGATTGGTAATTTCCCATTCAATCTATTGCTTATGTAAAATGTATCCCAAATGATAAATCCACCAATGTAAGAGTGTTTTATTTTGTAGTTAATATAATCCTTACTCTATTAATTTATTTGTTTCTAATCCATGAAATTTAAATAATTCATTAATTATGATCAATTATTTGAGTTTGAATTTTTTGTATACCTCTATCAATCATTACTTTCCCATGAGGTCGTACAGATGATAATCTCTAGAGATAAACATTAATCGCCAAATTTAATCAAATTCAGATAAATTTATAGATTATAAGTCTAAAACATAATAAATTCTGCTTTATAGGGACTACATTTATCCCTAACTAGTAATTGACCATAAGTTAGATTGTGGATTGTAGTCATTGAAGGGTATTACGATTGGTAGTCCTCAAGTAAATATAGGGTTTATTTCTTCCAATAAGTTTGGTTATATTAATGTGTATTGGGTATAGGGTTGAAAATATTTTTGGATCATTAATAAATATATTTTAATAACATAGAATAATGATATGTTTATGGTTAAGGGGTATATTAGAATGATTATTTCTTCTCATTTTGTATTTTTTAATCAAATTGTTCCCTTGATTTCATTTTTTTGTGTTAAACAAAACAAAACCCCTGTTATGTTTGTAATTATTTTAAATTAATTTATTTTTTATAGATTATTATAAGATGCTTAATTAGATTCCTCCTCAATATAGTTGACCTTAGTTATCCATTATGTTTTAGTTCACAAAAAATCACAAATATTTATAGAGAATGTACGAGAATATTTTTTCAAATAACTTGAATGAAATAAATCAATAATTAATTAATAAATCACTAAGAATATTTGGGTTCTAAGGTACCTCTCAAGATCATCCCAAACCTGTATTGACCAGTTTTTGATATCTTTAATCATGATATATAATATTTTGGGGATATATGTCCTACATTGAAAACTAGTGAATAGTTAAACATAAATAAACACCATCCCTCAGGGGGAAAATTTTCCCACAAAGATAATTTAATTTATAAATATAACTAAATTTGGGAGTAAGATTAAATCATAGGAAAGATCACTGTAATCTTGTAGAGAATCAAGAGAAATCATTATATCCTATGGAATATCCTAGGTGTCTCAAAAAATATTAGGTGTGATCACTATATCCTAAAAAACATCTTATGAATTTCATATAGTATTTGGTGAAAAAAAACATCCTAGATTACATATTTGGAATCTAATATAGAATTTGGTGTAAAACCAGATCGTAGAAACATCATAAGCATCTCTTATAGTTTCAGGTGAAACCAGTACAAACTATAAAAGATCCTAGAAATATTATATAGCTTCACATGTAAACCTAGATTTTTTTGGAAACACCCTTGGAATATTATATATCATCTATTGTAAATAGAAGATCTTAAAAAAAATTCTAGGAATCTTAAATAGACTTAGGTGTAAACATAGAATCCTTAAAACATTATCAGTGTCTCAAATAGTATCAAATGAAACCACAAGATCCGAGGAAGAATCATAGGAGTTTTATAAATTATCAGGCCTAACATCCACTACATAATAACCAATGGAAACAAAAAAACATAGTGGAATCCTACTCCCTATCAGGGAACATATTCGTGTCAATATCCTTGAGCCCAACCATTTCAATGCTGATCATACCAATATCCATATCATGAAATTACTTCAATAAATGGACATACTTATACAAGACAATAGGGACTCATAGTCTATCCCACTAGCTTATAAAACATAACTATACTTTTTTCCCTTGGTAATTTGTATCTTTTCTCATCCAACACATTTGAATCAAACTAGACACTCAAAATAATCTCCTCAACAATATATTTTATGCAATATATTATAATGATAAACCTATTTATATTATCATCTTTCGCACATGGCGATCCACCAGGGCTTTCCAGACCCATTCTAGTCTCTTCTAACTTGTATGAAACCATGTATAACACTCAAGGAGTTTTCTCAACATCTAGGATCTATTCAACTATAACTTTAAGGGTCTAGTCCGAAACCCCTTCCTATCTCTATGTCACATCTAAGTACCACATAATAGTCACCATCTTATACTATCTCAAACTCTGGACGTTGTAAATAATATTCCATGTCATCTAGTCATTATCACAACCCTCACATGGGTATCATATCATGTATCCCATACAAGAACTCTTAATACATAATCATGGGTTGAATCCTCTCATCCATGTCCCATCATCCCAAATTTCTCTTACCAATGGCCTCAAATTGTATTATGGGATTCACTATCATGTTCTATGTGAAACAAAATTAGGAATAAAATCCCCACCTAACCAACTCTAGATCCATCTAAGGAAAACATAACAACCCCTCAAAGAAAATTGTACATGGTATATACCTTTTATCACATTGATGTACCGCAAATACCCTGCTCTGGGAGTGCCTATTAGGTCATCGAGGAATGTAAATGCCAAGTATATACCATGTATTGAGAATACATTGAATGTAACCTGAAAGTGGTATCGAGATATATAATTCACTTTGAATATGTCCATGTACATTACTCAACATCATTCCATGTACCACATATGAGGTCCATTTGTGTACCGTACATTCCACATACCCCACATGGGGAGTTTGACTGAGTACTAGATGACACTCTAGGTCATGTATCAATATAATTACATGGTTTATACTCATAGAATACATGGAATACAATCATTACCCTTAAATTTTTTCATAATGAAGAAAACATAATGTGTGTTCTTAGACTACATGCCATGTGATCGTGTTCTCCAAATGAAAACCTCTTACAAATCTACAAAAATGCATTTTTCACTGCAAATCATGCCTCCAAGATTCTTATAATATCCACGATAGTCCATATACAACTATATAAATTAAAAATATTAGTGAAATAATAAAAATAGGGATATATAAAATTATGGATTACCTCATGGTGATATCGTCGAAGCTTCTTATCCCAATCCACACTCCAATGTTGTCATATCCTAATCTAGTTCTTATCTCAAAAAGTCTGATTCCCCTCTTTATATCCAACCCCCATGGGATAGTTTTATTAAATAATAGAGAAAAACTAACACATATCCTTTAAAGGAATAATCATGAGGATGGGATAAATAAAAATTTAAAAATAATATAATAATAAAATACCCATTAATAGGACCAACTCGGGACCCAAAAAATGAGTGACGTTTATACCTCATTGAGTCAAAACCACTAGTTCTAAACTAAAATAAAATCTCATAATTTCAATATGTTACATTTATAGGAGATATCAATGTTCGTGATTATAATAATAATTAATATTTATTCAAAAAATATTAAAATATTATAAAAAATAAAACCATCTTGGACTGTCACTGAATTTTAGGGTATTGGAAAACACCAAATTTTAAGATAAATTGAATTATCAGAAAATATTTTCAATAATTTTTTCATGTGAAATTAACATTTTTTCCCTTATAATAACATGTAACCAAAAATTCAACATTCCATTTATTTTCCCAGTACCTATAATGACACAAGGTTTTATAATCTTCCCACAATAACACTTCTCATCCATGAAAAGTGTCAATAGTCTTCTAACCATAAAGAAAGAATTATATAGGCAATAAATTCAATATCAAGTCATAGTGTTCAACCCTGGAACATTGAATGGGCTTCTACTACACAACTCCTAACACAAGGTGAGTTATCTATCAAAACTAGAGCTACCCTCTCATCTCTAATTCTAAAAAAAGATAGTGCCCAAAATCACCCATTTATCCCAACAAATCCATGTATCATTAACCAATTTTTCAAATTATTCATGGTACACTCTATAATAAGACTCCACCCATGGATGATGATCCCAACCTATGGTTTTCCTCAATAAATGAATTTCCAACTAAAATAGAATTTTCAGTGGTCCATCAATGCACTCAATGTGTTTTGAATATCAAAACACATAATATCATGAAAAATATTGGTAATCCTTCATCTAGTAAATATCTCTTGAGAATTATTAGTTATAGACACTAACACTCTAAAATATCACTTGATCAAGATGCATGAATTCTCAATGGGATTTGACGATAATCCCAACATGCACATGAAATTCCATCATGAAACTCTGTGTAGTTCTATGGTTGATTCCTAGAAATGCCCAAATTTATCACCATATCCCACCTATATGTTTTTCCACATCTCTAATCCAACTCACACTCAAATCATATGACACTCATTTTGAAACCAATGAAAATTAATAAACACTATCTAATATCCCATCTAAATTTTAGTATGGAATCAATTGAGGATACAAATAGTTTAATATTCACTTACTCACCAACATCTTAGTTCAATATCAACCATAGATGATTAGTTTTACAGTACCCACAACCCTAGTCACATGAGAATTGTACCTTTATAGCCCAGGTTCCATCCATTATAACATAAAATTACTTTCATTATCATTCCTATCATACCCAAATATAAATAAAGGGCACTAATCGATTCCAATTCTAGAATAATCAAGAATATCACCATAATAAATTGCTAAAAATTCTCTTACTAAGGAAGACCACAACCTCGAATATCTAATCTTGTTCTCCTCACCATATATATTCCCTTATACTGATCCTAAAGCACAAGATCAAGAAGTTCCATCCTCACACATGTGCCTTTAATCTTTATCCATACTCATCCATCTTGTTATCCCTTGACACCAACCAATAATGACTTCATTATAAATTATAGGGAAACTCCACCCATACTCAAAAAACCCTAGGAATCTATTCCTACACATGTCTTAAAAAAATCCATCAGTCTTTATCCCCCACACAACCACACACTAATCCATATAGAATCAAGAACCAGACATAAAAACACTCTTACAACTTTGATATCAGATAAATATAATGTTTATAAACTCCCATACTACCTGTTCATACAACCCAAATCATGCTCCCATTAGTTGTACACTATCCAAACTAGGCTCATGTTTTTGAATAGTTGACCATGTATCACAACACATCAATGTCATTTAATTATAAGTATCCATGATCACTTTTCAAATAATCCCATAGAATATAACTTATTTCAAGGATTAAAACATTATTACCTACCAATTTTTTAATATATCAAACATAAATCATCTACCTACACTCATATTGTGACAGAGATAACATATATAAAATCAATAGGCTCAACATTCCTACTAATCGTTCCCTTAAAAATCTACTATTAACACCCGAAGTACTAATGCTCATAGTGCATTTCATCTTGAAACCTAAGGAATATCACATTCCTATATTAAATATCTAATATCAGTTATCATGCATCAATATCAACCATGTGGTATTTACTCATTCCTTTTATCCCTATGGTCCCTCACAAGAATGGGTTAACCACTCTCTCTAGTTACCAACATGTATGTCAAAATTAATTTAATTTATGAAGGGGAAATACCCTATTACTCAATATTAGGACTTGGATCCCCAATATCCTAAGCCACATCTCAAAGGAACTAGGCTCACCCACAAATCCCACAAATTATATCTCATATAACCCAAGGATTATTGGGTAACACCACTCCACCAATGTATAATATCACAAGGAAACTCAAGGGACCAAATACCAATTCTAGGATTTTCACAAACACACACACACACATATATATATATAAAACCATGAGGCATCACATGCCAGTCATCATCCCACAAAAGGGACTGAATCCTCCCTAGGAATCCACATACCAGAGTACCCATTGAGGATCATGACTTCATCAACACACGTTTATAACAAGAATTCCTTAATATGATTTATAATAAGATAACCATAGTCATATAATTTAGTTAACTACGATGAAAAAAATAATATATATGTTAAAACATCATATAAGTGGTTTTTAACACATTAAATAACCAAACCAACATCATAATCACTCATAATGGATTTTATACGAAGGTACCAAATACATATATTGACCCACTATGGATCACTATACATTCCGTACAAAGTGGAACTGTATAGTCATAATTTAGAAGAATCCCACCATATGATCTACATGACCTATTATCAAAGAAAATATATTGTGTTTTAGATGAGTATAATTCCACCAAAAGTGATATGGAAATAAATTGTATAAGTAATTATTGAAAACTTATGTAATTTAACCCTCTTCATTAGTGAAATAAAATCACATGAATGCACATTAATTTCATATGAGTCCTATGTTACCAATATGATTCATGTTCAATGGGTTCTTGAAAAAATAAAAGGGGTAAAAGAATAATAAAAATATCAAATACTCACATAATTTGAATAAATATCCCAATTGTAGAATTAAAAATTAACAAAAATACAGTATCCCTTCTAACTGATATTACCCATCACAAATCCAAGTTTCATCACAAAACTCTAATAAATCCTTATTTATTATACACCATTCCCCCAAATAATGAAAATGGAAAAGATATTCTGATAAAACATTATAATTCCCCCTCATCTATGACTAGTAGATTATTTCTGTACTTGTGGTGTAACATACCTCAGACATTCCTCCTCATATGCTACATGGTATCAACTATAAGTGAAGGTCTAATTTTTTTCTATGGAAACAATATATTATCAGATTAGAGTAATCAAAAAAAGAATAAATTACTATAAAACATCCATCACTAGTAATCAAAATATAAAGAACCCAATAAACATGAATGATGATATATAAAAAATAAATTCCAAAAATATAGTCATACTTTCCAATTAAAAACTATCTAGGTTTTTCAAATACATAATATAACAAAATATAAAAATGGATCTATTGGTATCCCAAAACCATACTTCTATCATAAATTCCATTTCCCTATCAGCTACTCCAGCCTAGTCATGAACCCCTTCACCTCTTTTGTATCCTTTATACCTCATGTTATCAACCATGAAGTAGAAAAAAGGTCATCACATGTACTAGTATTCCCATGTATGGGTGAAGAATAAATTCCTAATCGGCCACCTATATTGGTGTCCTTAAAAGATGTTATCATTAACAAGTTCATTCACTTGTGATATACCTAGTATATCTAAAAAATAACTATATCAAAATGAATCAATAAATAAATTTTTTAATCATTTCCATTCCTCAGGTTCTAATGCACCACCCAGGATAAACACAAACCCTATAGATGTCTATGAACATGATACATAACATCATGAAGACATATGACATTCCAAAAAAAAATTTAAGTATACGAATGTATATTTGGTCTCTCGAGGAAAAAATAAATACACCAAGTTCATCTTGATAATATATTCATTTATCATTAGGTGTAATACTAGATACTATGAAACATCTTGTATACATTATGTGTTATCACTATATTCTAGGGAACGTGATAGGAATTTCATATTATACTAGGTGTAATCACTATATCCTAAAAACATCTTGGTCATGTCGTATTGTACTATATGGAAACACCATGTGTTAGAAAATTTCATTGGGATCTCATATAGCATTAAATATAAATAGTAAATTCTAGTGAATATCCAAGGAATCTTATATAGTATCATGTCTAACCACTGAATCATTAAAATCATGCTAGTCCTATCATATAAAATATGGTGTAAACAATATATCCTCATTAAAATTACAGGTATCCCATATATCATCAGGTGTAAACACCAGATCCTTAAAAGCATCCTATGTATAAACAACAGAACCTAAAAAAATCCGAGATATATTATATTGTATTACTTATAACCATCATAACCTAAGAAGCATACAAGGCATCTAATATAGCATAGGTTCTAAAATACAACTAGTAATAACAAACATTGCTAAGAAACTTAGTGGAATCCCACTCAACATATGAAATTTAATAAGTATCATCCTCCCTAACCCTAGACTTTCACTCTAGATCATCCCAAAATTGAATTCATCAACCTATATCCCTAATCAAGCATATAAATATGTAACAATAGGGAATCATATTTATACCATTGTCTCAAAGACTCATCACCGGGGTTCTAGTTCCTCGGTACATAGACCTTTCTCTCAACCCATTCCTCAGAATCTATCCTTCTTCTTAGGATAATATTTGCAAGACCTTCTCAATTAAAATAGATAATCTTGATGAATCCTTATTCATTATAATATCCACTATATATTTATCCATTATATCCCCATAGAACCATAATATTCTCTACCTACTTATACCATTCCATATTTTACAATCATGGTGTTTTCTATGCTCACAGTTCTAATCAACTATATCCTCAATTAGTTGGTATAAAAGCTGAAAAATGTTTAAGGTCATTTATTGATCCCACTAAATAGAAACCATCCTAAAATATCCATTAAAAAGACCATGGTAACCCCATTCCATGTTTTACAATCATCGCACAACCCTTACATGGGTTTCATATTGTGTCTCCTATTGGAGAACACTTTATCAGTCATCTCAAGGGATAATGCTCTCTTGTGTATTTATACAACCCCAAATCAACTTTTTAATGGCCTCTAATAATAGTAAGGGATTTAACATCATTTTTTACATCCCAAAATAATAATAATATCTTCAATTTTCTAATCTTATCTGTAGGTCATGAAAATATTAAAAACACTTTAGAGGGAATAGTCCATGGTGTACACCTTAGTGTACATGGACTATACCTAAAATTCTTTACTTTGGGAATTTATCTTCCCCGTGTTGGCATGTATATACTATATACATTGCCTGTAACAAACATAAAATTCATATAACCCAAACAAGATATATTTTTGTCTACCACACATGGAATCCAGCCAAGTACATCACAAGAAATCATATCATGCACTACACACAGGGTCTAGTAGTTCACCTTATACTCAATTTAACCCATGGATGTGTCTAGTCAAGTACTCAGCAGAACCGTAGGTCTTGTATCAATGGTATTAAACAACCTTTCCTATGGTATTACAAACCATCTAGGCATCATCCCCTACCACCATAACAATAAAGAACACATAGCTTGTTTCCTCGAACTACATACCTTGTGATCGAGCTTTCTGAAATAAAATCACTTATAAATCTCCTGAAACCTCTGTATTTACCTAAATCATTCATCTATGGTACATAAACCATCCACATAATTGAATATAATAAAATTAAAATTTAAAAAATTAATCATATAAGGAAATAAAAAAATTAAAAAAATACATCCTACCTCGTGGAGAAATCTCCAAAGCATCATGTATTAATACACTCCTCAAGATCATTATATCTTGATCTGGTCCCTATCAGATGATTCATAATGCCTTTATCTCCCTTATTCCCTCTCATTCTAGTTTCACATGACAAGGGAGAACCTGCTCCATGCTAGTTATGAATAGATTAAATAAGGGAAGGAGATGAATAAAAATAAAAAAAATAAAAAAACATGTTAATAATCCCAACCAAGGACCCACAACTGAGATAATTTTACACCCCACCTAGTTAAAACCACCCATTCTAGACTCGCCGAGTAATTTGGAATTTAAATTCAATACTATTTTTATATGATATCAAGTTCCATTCACACAGAAAAAATTGATATGTTTTTAATAAATATAAAATTATTCTGAAATATTCAAATAGCTAGGAATCTCACAAAATTTATCCCAACGAAAAAAATATCATTTCAAGATCAATGGAATCATTATAAAATATTTTGAAGGTCCTTTTCTTTGATAAATTATCATTTTCCATACATAAGTACATGGGACAAAAATTTCATATTTCTAATTGTTTTTCACAACCTGTAAATACATGGGGTTTTACATTGAAGGTTTACTTGAGGCAACGTGAGAATGAGTGGATCATGTTGTCTAATATGATTTTTTATTTTATTATTATTTTCATGAACTAGTCTATTTATGAATAATAGTTAGGTAAATCATTGGTGGTTTCCAATTGAGTTTATACTCACAACCTATTAGGAACTCTGGGATATGTGTTGACATTACTATTTTTTCATAGGTGAAGGTAATATTTTGATATCAAGAACCATGTAGAGTTGGGAGGGATAATGGTATATGAGATGGTTACCAATGTTTTTATGGACAGTTTAGGTGGTTCGTCAGGGTCAATATTTTTATTGTTTTGATTAATTTTATAGTTAATCATATGTGGTTTCATTATAAAAAATAGTAAAACTATTTATGACTAATATGGAATTATAAATTTTGTTATTAAATTTTATGAATGTATAGTATTCATTTTTTATTTTTATTTAAAAAACATCAATTGTTTTTTGATGGTATTATTATAATTTATCCTTAGTGGGTATTGTATCCCCACTATCACCTCATATACTCCCTCTACTTGTCTGCATGCATTAGTATACTGGGAGGCAAGACTAAGTTTCATTAAATGTCTATTGTGATAACCATAGAGTGAATCTAGGTGAGGAATTGCACCTTATTATTATGATATTATTTAATATGGATTGTAAATATATATTCACATGATTTTCTTTATTTTGTGGGAATGATGAAAGTGATATATTGTTATATTAATATGGATTTTTCACGAGTTATATTTTGATTGGTGATACTAAATTGAAATGATATCTTTGCATATACTTTTTTTATTTATGATTCAAAAAGAAACTATTTTATTAATTGATATTCTAGCTATTAGGGATGACTATATAGAGTATTATTTCTCACCCCTTCATGTCAAATCGTGAATCATTAAAAATTGTGTCTATGAATATTATCAATTGGAAAATGTGGATGAAACAGAGACTATAGAAGGATAGTTGATGAGGTAGCTGAAAGAAAAGTGTTCTCATTGTGATGGTCACCTTAATGTCTACTATGCTATGAAATGAATCTAATTTGGATGTTCTATTTATATAAGGTGTTAATTAAATTTACCCCATATTTTATGATATGATATATCAATGAAAACTACCAAAAAATAATTAGGATACCTCTAAAATATATGATTTATCATATCCATAAAAATTGTTGGTGTATTCATAAGGAAAAATGGCATTACCATATACTCATATTTTCTATAGAAACATAAAAACCCTATTTTTGGAATATATTCCTTCAAAACATAAATTTTATGATATATTAATTGTAAATAAGTTTTAGAGAATCAAATGGCTCCATAAATTGAAGAAACAATCATCAATATGTGGAAGTTGATACTGATTCTAAATCATGACTTTATAGATCTTATAATAATATGCACATTGTTAAAGAGTTACATATTCCTTGTTTATAAAAATAATTGATGCTACTTCAAGAAATTTGATTGGTTGAATTTACCCATTTCTTTGAAAATATTAAAATCTAGGATTTAATTCTCTTAATTCCATTGGTTCAATATTATAATATGGAAGTAAAATAGATATATCACGACCCATCCTCGAGGCCCGTGTCGTGACTACCCCAAGCCCGCCTTCTATAGGCCAGGGGCTGGAGACTAGCGCTAAGGCGTAAATCCCGATAAACAGGGAAGGCATTGCCTTTGTAAAGTAAACAAGCACCACAGAGTATGCAAGTGGAAAAAAGTAATCACTAAGTAAAAACAGAGTACAACTGCAAGTGCGGAAAGTAAGTTGGCCAGAATACAAACCCAAACTGAATTTAAAGTCAAAATCAAAAGGGAAAACAGCAACTGAAAGGTAAAAGCTGCTACGCCGAGTTGTCCACTGGAAATCCCACCTGAAGGGTGGGTATAGATAGCTCCACTGCTCCTCGGGTCCCGCCGTCTGCTCCGAGTACGTCCCGCCCAGTGGTCCTCCTCCAGGTACCGTCCTGCTCTGCAAACCTCAACCACGATCAACGTTGTCCGTCGTCTACAACCAACACAACGTAGTGCGGGCACAGCCCGTGCAGGGGTGAGTATAAGCTACTCAGTAGGGACCCCGAGACCCTCGAGGGTCTCCCAAAATCCACAAAGGATAAACCACAAAGGAAAGATACAATCACGAAGTAACAACTGACACTGCTTAGGTATATGCCCATACATATACCTAAGTCAACAATTCCAATACGCTCCAACCTCTGAGACCAAGTATAACTCAGTCCACACAGGAAAGAAAACAGGATCCAGCTCACACAGGTTCGATCATGAAGTTGAACCCAAAGCTATTGGGGAACTCCTTCTCCATCAAGTGCAGTGTTATGCTTGCTACAACCAAGCGCTCCCCTATGCCGCTACAACCAAGCGCACCTCTATCGTGGGTCTGCCGCTACAACCAAGCGCTCCCCTGTGCCGCTACAACCAAGCGCACCTCTGTCGTGGGTCTGCCTCTACAACCAAGCACTCCCCTGTGCCGCTACAACCATGCGCTCCTCCGTCGTGGGTCTGCCGCTACAACCAAGCGCTCTCCTATGCCGCTACAACCAAGCGCTCCTCCGTCGTGGGTCTTCCGCTACAACCAATGGCTCCCCTATGCCACTACAACTAAGCGCACCTCTTTCATGGGTCTGCCGCTACAACCAAGCGCTCCCCTGTGCCGCTACAACCAAGTGCACCTCTGTCGTGGGTCTGCCACTACAACCAAGCGCTCCCCTGTACTGCTACAACCAAACGCTCCCCCGCCGGGCTATCCGTAACACACCGAGTCGTTCGATCAATAATCGTCAAGTCTCAACCGGCTCTAGGGTTTCCGCACACAGCATGCTCGTTTCAGGAGGGTCCACTCCACGAGCTAAGAGGTCGGTGCATCAACTGACATGTACTCTGGAGTTGATGTATCCCAAGATGTACCGTGGTGGTCACTGCCGAAAACACGGAGGATTCCCGTACGGTTTTTATCATCGTCGCAGTAGAATCCACTGAGGATCTCTGTACAGTCATCGTCGTCACAGCAGCAGTAGCAGCCAGATCTAAGGTTCCCGCACACAGCAAGCTTGTTCGGGAGGGTCCGCTCCACGAGCTGAGAGGCTGATACATCAACTGACTCAAAGTCCAGAGTTGATGTATCCAAAAGTTCTGTATCGTCAACAGGAACTCAACGTCGCAGACGGCGCGTCAATCGGACGCCCGGTCTGAGAGTTATTGGCTTTTTCGTCCCAGGGGCCCGGTTAGTTTTTAAGGCAAACCAACCTGACCATACTCCACCTACGTCCAAACCTCGGGCGGAGTATTCCAAAGGATCCGTCTCACTTAGAGGAATTCACCAAAGTTGACGGCACGTCAATCGGACGTCCGGAGCTCAAGATACGAGTGTTTCCGCTCCGAGGGCACGGTTGGTTTCGTGTACGAACCAACCCAGCCGAACCCAAAGTATTCCAAAACCTTGAGTGCAATATACTGAAACGACTGTCTTGATCCAAGGATCGCATCGCCGCTGACTGCGCGTCGTTCGGAGGCCCGTAGCTCATGTTACGGGCAAAAGACTGAAAACAGTCCGAAGACGGGGGGTCTGGGCCCGGCCCGACCCGGCCCAACCCCCCCTGGGTCGGCCCGAACCGGGTCGACCCGACCCGGGTTCGGGTCGGACCCAGTTCGGCGCGGCCCAGTCCGGCCGGGGCGCGACCTGGCCGGTCGGGCCGGCCCAGCTCGGCTCGGCCGAGCGAGGCAGTCGCGGGGCGCCGCCCCTGCGGGATGGAAGAGCCGCGTCCCTCGAGGGGCCGCGCTGTAACTCAGCGGACGCGGCAAAAGCCACCTCCCGTTCGTGTGAGCCGGACCCGCGCGGCCACCACGGCCGCGCCGCCGGAGGCTTCCGTGGGCCACCGGAGTTGCTCTGATGGTCCGTTTTCCCTCCCGTCTACGCCGGTGCTCCTCCCGGGTTCCGTTCTTCACTGCGGAAACATAAAATTGCCCTTGCGTCACGTTTTTTCATCGCCCACCAAATCCTCTCAACAATGAAGAATTCCGGAGGGTTGTCAGGCCGTGTTCGTTCGGCCCGCACCCTCCGCGTTAGGCAATAACAATCCGAAAGAAATAATCAACATATCAAACAACAATTTTAATAAATTAAAATTGTTCTTATGAAACCGGGTTCTTTAATTTAAAAGAAACGATCACGGGAAAATAAAACATTCAAATAAAACCCATACCTCGTCAAGTGTCGCACGCGCGTTCTTCGCGGAATTGATCGCCGCGGAAGGAGGCGATCGTCGCGTCGCGGAAGGCGTCGCATCGTAGCGGAATACGGTGCGCGTCGACGAACTCCGAGGTTCAAGAACATATAGATTTAATTAACAATAATTAAATCCATATTGTTGTTTTAAACCACAAAGAAAACTAAAGAACTGCAATCTCTCACCTCAACGGATGATCGAAGATTTTGTTGTGGATTAAGGAACGTCGCCGAAGAACGTCGCGGGAGAGGAAACGTCGGCATCGCGGCACACAACGTCGCATCGTCGATTTCCGCGGGTTCAGCATTCTTCATCGGAGGCCAGCGTTCTTCGCGTTCATCGCGTTCTTCGCGAAGGAGGATGAAGAATTCTTGGTTTCTGTCAAATCCTCCCAACGAACATTTTTCCAGAAGTCGTGTGTTGGTCTTATTTTATTATTACGCCAACATATTTCAAAAGGGTTAAGAAACAAATGAAATTAATTCATAGAATTAATTTCAACAAATAAACTGCCCATTTAATTCAACAAAGAAACCTCCCAATTAATTGTTGTGTTAAGAAATTAAGAAAATGCGTCAGTTGACTTTCATAATGACGGGTTTTCGCGGGTGCGTTACTTAGCGGAAAAGAAACGGTGGGGCTCGTGCGGGCCCCCCCTCACAGATATCCTACCAAGAGGGTAGTTTATTTTTGGATAGCACCTTATCCGCATCAACTTAGCTTAAGTGGCTTTAAGTGGCTTTTAAGTGTCTTAAGTGAGACAAAAATAAAATTTTCACACAACTTTATTTTATTTCATAACTTTAAACCCAAAAAAATTAAAAACCACAACCGAGCAAACGCAACTCCGGAAGAGGCATTTCGAAGCAAATACCAGCGCTGCGATTCCATCAGTGCCCTCAGAATTCGATTCCGGGCACCAGTTCAAAAGTTAGAAAAACCTGCTCGTCTGTTCACTAAACGTACCCGAGCCAAACTTCGAAACATGATTCTGGGCACACCGTGCCTCGGAATCAGGTGCCGTAAGAAACTGCGCTCTTGTAAAATTCCGAATAAAATTAAGAAAAAAAAAATTTCCTTAAAATTTATTGGTCTTTACAAGATAGGTCCCTAGTAAGATATCAATCAATAATTTCACTTCTCTTTTCTATTAAAATCCAAATAATTTTTAAAAAATAAATCATAAAATTTCGCTTTGATAGTTGGAAAATTATCATTATCAGTTTCATAAACTAATTCCAAATTCATTTTCTTTAACTAATAAGTGATATCCCCAACTGTCGGTACTATGTGTTTTACTCTTCTTTAATTTACATATTAATATCCATGAAATATATTCTTAAATATTTTGTGAGATGTGAAACTAACATTTTAGGAATAATAGTCAATATAGTCCTTAAAGGATATAAACCAATCCCTTCCCAAAATGAAGTCGTAGATATCAATTTTAATATTGGAGAAATCATTAAATAATTTATCCCCATTATCAGTTACATAAAACACTACAAACTAAAAGGCTCTGAATTCTAATTATCCTAGTGGGTTTGATGCTTCATAATAGAAGGAATAACCTCAACATGTAAACCCATTTGTTGAACAACATGAGAAATATGAAAATAGTAGGACTCACCCATATCAAAAAAGGCTTGCATTATGTAGAATGAAACCAAAGTACCTATCACCATTTAAGGACCTAGTAGATCATCTGTGATCATTTTCTAAGCACCATACAATTTATAACATACTCTCTATTTTTTTTCTTCATCCTTTATGAGATTGTATTTGATGAGGAGTCTTGGTATTCCTAGAATCACCATGAATTTATTGGTTATGTAGGGAAAAAATCATTTCGAGGATATCTCCCCATTGAATAATATGCTGTCTGGAAAACATAAGAACCATTTACTACACCCCACTTTGGGGAATTAAGACAATAACACTAGAGATGTACCATCTAGTTACAATTATGTCATAATCTACGCAGTTACAAATAATATCTCATGATATTCTCTAGTGAACCACTCTGAAAGTGGAAATGCTTATTCATGGGTCATTGAGGAAAATTAACTAATCACAAGGTCTAATTTTTAGATGCTCCACCACTATAGAAGTAACTTTCCCTCTTTCACTTATTACCAATGTTTGAGTTCCCGCTTGTTTCTATGGGGAAATTCATACTTCTTCCAGCCATATTTATAGAAATATTTTTCCACCAGTGTTTCTATATTTCTCAATTACTTTTAATCTAAAATGAAAAGAACATTTATCATATAGATAATCTCCAGTATTTTCCCAGACTCATAGATGTGTTCCTTTAAAAACAAATTCGAAACAACATCTTGGGAAAGGAGTACTGTGTTCATAAACTTATCTAAATATTATTTCATAGATAAATTATATTTCTTCAAGATAAAGAAATCAATTATCCTAACAATCCAGAATCATTGAGGGTATAATGGTTTGTTGAATAACACTTCAAAGTATTCATATATAATACCTTAGTCGACTTTATCTTGTATTAATATATCCCACCATTTTTATAAAATTTATTCTTGAATATACACTTTCATCATAAAATTTATCTCACCTGGTGTACCAAGAAAATCCAATATTCAATTTATTATATTCTGCCATGCCTACACCTTTTTAGGTACATAATCTCACCAAATTATTAGTGCATTCAAATTTTGAAACTATACAAAGTGATACACTTGTTGAGGATGATCATTATAATTTCCTCTATCAATGAATTAAAAATACTAAATGATGATTTATACAAGTTGTTGGATTACCTTTGGGTCTAGTGAAACCACATTTTCTTTGGCCTCTTCCTATTAGTATATATTTTTTCTACTAGTTTCCATTTATGTAACTACAATAAGAACCACTATATCCTTACTAAATAGTATCTGAAGGATTATCACATGACATATCATGATAATAAAAAACCGTCAAAAAAATCTAGTGAAAATTACACCATTGGAAATGATTGAAAAATAATTATAAATTATTAAATATTAAATGAATAGTTCAGTCCTAGTGGAATGTATTTGTACTAATGCATGATATGATACACACATTAGTTAATCCCATGATTATGATGAGATGTTAACAAACCTATATGTTTCTTATAGAAATTTTGTGCCCTACTACCTTGGTAACAATATGTGTAGAATAAAATGTTATATATATCATTTAAAGCTATAAAATTTAAGTTATGATATTTATATATCCTTGATACCAATTAAAGAAGATAGATGGATTGACCATGATTGGTTTCATTTGTAATATTCTACCCTTCTCCCATTTTCATGGGAGGAGACAGTGGTTCGAAAAACCTTAGTTGAAATTACCAAGACACCAAAGGCTGAAAATATATTTTAAGGGAATACCATAAAATTGAGGAAAAATGCTTCCCTCAATAGGTAGAATAACCTTTCTACACAAAATAAACATCCAAACTGACTAGAGGATACATGATTATAAAAAAACAACCCAAAAGTCAAATAAAAAATAAAACTAAATCAATGTGATAATAAAAAATAAATACAACATCCAAAAGTGACTAAAAAAACAAGACCCAATGAAACCAAAGTGGCATAATCCTATGAAATAATAATAATAGTTCCCGACTCCAACTCCACAAATTATTCCATGTTATCAAGATGAATAATAAAAAAATAAGATACCATTCCATTATATATGTCATAGTATATGATATTTTTAAATTCATCAAAGTACCCAATTATGGGTGAGTATAATCATAGTAAAAATTCCCACAAAGACTTCCCAACATATTTCATAAGGATAAGAATTGGTTATCAAATTTATTGAAAATAAGTTTAATGTAGATAAACATTTTATACATATAAATAAAGTAAATCCATGTGTGATACATTATTAACAAGATTAAATTTGTTCTATAGAATTTGGAATAATCAGTTTCATGTTCACAGACACATAACCACACACAAAAACTCAATCTTGGTGTTTCACATTGATTGTGGTACTTCATGACCATGATTCTTACCCCTTTTAGCAATAATACTTCCTGAACATTCATCTAATTTGGAAACATTCCAACCCAAATATACTCATTTCCATTCCAAAAAAAATCACATAAAATATTTATTCTTTTAAAATAATTTCATAATACAATTTTTAGGCATTTAAACCTCTCCATAATTATAAAATTGTCTTCTTAAAATTATAAGCAAAGGGGGAATTCCAATAGCCATCCAATTTTCCATATTTTCAAAACACTAATCAAAGAGATATTACTTTTTTAAAACACAAAATTTTTCTATAGTAAATCCAAGGAAATAATTAAAATAAAACTAATCCTCTATGTTCAAAATCATGTGAAGATGAGAAAGAATCCACCTAACAATCAACAGATGATTGAAATTAATATCAAGACTAAAATATTCGAGATTCGGACTTAGATCAACTTCCCTTTAAGAGATCCAACAAGATATCATTAAGATACATAATAATTAATGTGGATTTATCCATGTAGGACTACATATATCAATTTGGGTGATGGAAAATGAGAGGTTCTAAAAAGATATACACAAATAATGACTTACTGATATATACAGATCTATAAAAAACATTGATTCACCAAAAAGTGCCTTTTGATCAAAGGAAAAATCGATGGGATCTTTGGGTGGAATTAGAGTTCAAGGGCCTATAATAATGGATATAAATAAGGTTTTAAGGTCTTAATATGAGTAAAAATATAATTTTTGATCCATTAACTGCATTCGTATGGTTAGGCCACACAATTTATCAAACCTTAAACCAAATTTGTGCATTTTATTTCTTTCTAAATAGATATCAACACAGTTTTGATGCATAGTTTGGAAAAATGTGTGCTAACCATGCAGTCTTATAGTCTTACGGCTACACCCTTTCATGTTTTTCTTATATAGTTTAAAAAAACATTCACCAATTGTGTGTTTCCCTCAATTACCACTTCCATTGTTTCTCCTATAAATTCACATAGTTTATCTAAACCATGTGCCAAATATACACTTACCCAATGAATCTAATCATCACTTTAAATGGTTTATACAAACTGTGCTCAAACCATATACCTCCAAAAACACTCCAAAACACTCCCAAACTCTCCAAAAACTCTTGAAACATAACCCAAGAATTTAATAAGATAAAAATACAAAATAAAATATTTATTTATAAAAAATTGGCAGTGTTTAAATGGTTTATAAGAAAATTTATAATTGTTTATGAAGTGTAAGTTTACTAAGATTAATGATAATTGATCAGGTGTTATAGGATTTAGAAAGAGGTTGTATGTGTCAAGTGAATCTCAGTTGAAGAAGGAATTGGTAAATGATTCTCATACATCATAATTTTCAATTTATCCTAGTAGTAATAATATTTAGAGAGATATTTTTGAATATTTTTTGTGTGATGGTATAAATAAATATGTTTCTAATTTTATCATGAAATTTTTTACTTTATATAATGTTAAATCTGACTGAAAACTACCAAAGATGATGTTTCGATATTTTTAGTTCTAGACAGAAAATGGGAGAGCATATTTTGAGGACATAATAGTGGTATTTCCAAATATATTTCATTTTAATAATGTGATTTTGGTTATTATTGATCATTTGACTAAATTAGTACAATTTTTTCCTATTTGAGATATTATGTCTTGAGATAAACTTAAGAGACATTATCTTAAAGAGATTTTTAGATTACATGGGGTAACTCTCTCCCTTGTATCTGAACATTCTTCTAGAATAACCAAAAAAATTTGTAAAGTACTTTTGAAGTTGATGAATACGATATTATATTTTAGTAAAACATTTCAAACTCATTAAAATGGACAATAAGAGTGTATAATTTAGAATTTAGAAAATATGGTTCATTATTTGTCTTTTTTTATTATTGAAGTTAAGATTAAAATTTTTTATTATAAATTATTTTCTATAATAATATTTTTTTATTCATGTATACAGATGGCTCCATTTGAGGCCTTATATTGAAATAATTATTGGACTCCAGCATTTTGGGATTAAGTTAGTGATATTAATTATTTGGGACCATAAATGGTAAAAAAAATATGGTCGAGAAGTTAAATATAATTTATCATCGCATGAGGATACCTAAGAGTAAGAAGAAGTGCTATGAAGATCACAGGAGGAATGATCCCTCATTTGAGGTAGGTGATCATGTTTTTCTCAAAGCATATACATAGAAAAGTGATATGTGGTTTGGAATAAAGGTAATGTTAAGTACATTGTTTATTAGTCCATACAAAATTTTATAAAAATTAGGATCCTTTTCCTAAAGACTACCTTTACCACCTAGTTTATATTAGGTACATTATGTGTTTCTTGTTTTCTTGAAAATAAAGTGCATACCTGATTCTTCCTATGTTTTGTGCCCTAAATTGGAATATTTGGAGGAGAATATCACTTATGAAGAAAATCCAGTAAAATTTTTATATCATAGAAATAATGTATTATGAAATAATTTTATTCACTAATTAAAATTTTTATGGAAGAATCACATGATTTAAGAAGAAATATGTGAATTGGAAAATGATGTGAGGAAAAAATATCCCAAGTTGGTTAAGAAATGAATAACATTACAAGGACTCAATTTTCAAAGTGGGAATTTTTGAGAAAAATTAGGTAATCCTTTAAATAAAACAATACTATGATTAAAAGGTATTAATTTTATGTATTTATAATCTTCATACCTCTATAAATCATTTTATAAACATTTTATTTAAAAAATGAAATAGTTTTAATTAACTAAATTATTTTTCCATGAATTACTGCATTTTATTTAAAAAATAAATTTATTGATTTTAGAAACTGAACTTGACAAAAAATTGATTCATTTTTGGAGTAAACACATAAAATATAATAAGTAAAGTTTTTTAGAATATTTAAGGAAATATTAATTTTTGAATGAATAGTGAAATGCTGATTTTTACAATATGGATATTTATTTTAATTAAATAAAGTAATTTAAATGCCCTATTATATTTTTGATTTTTTTAAATAATATATTTCCCAATTTACATGACATAATTTAAATAATTCCATATGAAAAAACATTATATTTTATTTTTTTATAAGTTTATTTTTATACTAATTTTTTTTTCTAAATCATTTTTTTCTTTGAATTTTTTGAATCTTTTTGAAACATATTTCCTTCCACTTAAATAAATATAACATTGAAAAATTTATTCCACATTAGGAATAAGTGGTTCAAAATTTATTAATGAGTTCAACTACATTTTTTATCATTATGAATAGTACCCATGGTAAAAATGTGTCACCACAGTAAATAGTAAATCAGGTGTGTTAAGTTAAACATTGAGTGATAAAGGAAAAAATATTATCTAATTATTATTAGATTATTTTATATATAACATTATAACCCTAGATTTGAAAATGGATAGTTTTGGATTCACTTTTCCATGGTTAGTATTTTAAAATATTAAAAAGATTATAAAAATTATAGGACTCTCCTTACTTATAAAAGAAGTCCTACAATCCTCTATTTGTCATAAATTTTGAGAACTATAGTTATTTTTATAAATAACCAAGAATATCCCCAAAAACCCTTCCTCACACCCTTGATTTCATGGTATTCTAAAAAGACCCATCCTAGAAGCCTTAAGGTGTAAGCCAATGGGGGATATCTAAGAAGAATGTTTAAGTTCGAACTGACATATTTCAAGTTTTTATTTTATTATACCTCCTCAAAAATATTCTTAAAACATCGTGAAATAATAAAATTATTATAATTTATATATTTACATTTTTTATTACTATTTTAAAACAATATTTCATCTTTATTTACATCTTTTGTAAAATGGAAATATCACTCGTTTGTATGTGTGGAATTCCACCACCACAAAGTGATGTGTTTTGTTTTTCATGAATATATTATATTGTTGGTTAAAATGATTTCTAAAATTAATATATAAGATATTTATGAATATATTATTATTTTAAAATGATAATATTTTATTTAACTTTTTACTCGTTCAATCAATCTGAAGTTGATTACGTTGCTGGTGCATCTGTATAGAATACCACCTTCATGAAGTGATGTGATTAATTTTAAATTTTCACCTTATAAGTTGTTCATAAGAATATTGTCAATGAAAAATATGGAATTTAAAATATATTTAGGATTCCATAAAATTAAAATGTTGTCTATTTTATTTATTTTCCACCTTTTAGAATAATGAGAATGGTGTTGATGCATACGTACAGACTATCGTCCCTATAAAATGAAATATATAATTTTTTATGTCTAAATTACCTATTTTTAAAAAGTGTATCTATATTAAAAAATTTATAAATATAAAAAATTTAATATTTTTTGGATGATTTAACCATAACTCCTTTGGTCATGGTCAATTCACCAATTTTATTTGCAAGTTATAAACCGAACCACCATACAACATCCAACATAAACATTTTAGTAACTAAATAAAAAATGGTAATAAATGAAATAATGGGAATAATTATAATTAAATTAACATCAAAATGGTTCTTAATTAGGTAAAAAAATATTATTATATTTTTAATTATGATTAGGGAATGTTTAAATCTAGATAATACTTAAGGTAAATGATTTTCTATTAAAACATTACTGTAAATTTTTTAAACACCTTTTTCCCCATGTCTATGTTTTTTGAAACTTTTTTAAGAATAATATTATTTATACTTTAATTATTTATAACCTTAATTTTTTTCCAGATTCTATATTATTTGAAATGTTTTAAAGGGGATTCCTATTTTTGTTTTTTGTATATGTTAATTTCAACTTTTTTATATAAGTGAAAATTGAATATTTTTAGAATAATAATCTTGACTATATTTTCCTACTATCGAAGCTATTATTTTTTATAAATAATACTATATAATAATCCATGTTTATTTTAAAAAAAAATATTCCTCCCAATATTATTATAATATTTAGTTTGAAAAAGTTTTTTGGAAAAAATGGAAAATCTTTATCCTTTTTTGAGATAACTGAAACTATTATTACTTATGTGATTAAATGAATTTTTATATTTTGATAAAGAAATTATGATTTTTATTTTTCCTTTATGATTTTATATTATATTTTATATAAAATGCATTAAATAATTATTGTTTTTATAAGAAAAATTAAATATATATTTTTGGTCAAATGTCCATTATGTAAAAAAGGAAAACATTCTTTTGGATTTTTTATATTTTAAAATGAAATAAAAAGATTATTTTAATTTATATAACCTAATAAATTTCTTTTTATCATAACACATTTTAAAATTATTTTTACAGTTATCAATAATTAGAAAAAAAATTAATAAATTCAAATTTTTATAAATGAGAGTTACCTTGACTGAAGTAAGTGTGTCTTTGTAAAGAACTTTTATTTTTGAAAAACATTGGAGAATTTTGTGGAAATTTCCATGAAATATTTTAATGTTTTCTAAAATTATATAAAACTATCAATTGAAAAAATACTTTAAATAGTGTAAAGTGTACCCAGTTTTATAAGTCATGTAAATATGGGTTTATTTAAGTAATAGGGTGTTATAGTTAGTATCATAGAAAGGGATTGTATACCTTGGGGGTTAGGAGAATGTTAGAAGACACTTTGAAGTGATTTTAATCTATGGTTTCATTATCTTGAGGTTTATTATAAGGATTTCATTATTTATTCATCTAATTCATATATATTCATAATGGTTTCCTATTGAGGGAATATAAGTATTTGATG
The DNA here is from genome assembly GCA_963277665.1 of Viscum album. Taxonomy (NCBI): domain Eukaryota; kingdom Viridiplantae; phylum Streptophyta; class Magnoliopsida; order Santalales; family Viscaceae; genus Viscum; species Viscum album. The sequence continues at coordinate 909,969,285 of OY728153.1, forward strand.
TTTGAAGGCATCAAGTGAATAATAACCTTTCAAATTGGTAACCTAGAATGATTGGAATGGAGAACCATGGAGGAGTTTTGAGTTATTTGATTTTGGATATTATTAGATCCACCCATTAAGTATAGTGACTTCATTAACTCAATAAGAACATGTATGTTGTAGTGTATTTCATGAAATAACACAATTTAGTTTTTGGTGGATCCTCCGACCCCGAAAAATAATAAGAATGGATTAATTATTACTAGATGATATTTGATGTTCTAGTACGTTTATAAAATCATAAGGTAATATATTTATTTATCATTTTTAAATTGATATCACTCAATTTTGTTCTTTGATTATGTTTAATAAAGAGAAGTAACAAATTTATACCATGTAATGGATTGTATTTAATGATCTCATCCTTGAAAATTATTTTCATAAATTTATTCATTGTGGAATAGAAATATAATTCCAGTAATTAAATAAAAATGTGTAGTAATATATTTACACCTATAAAGATAATTTTACTATATTGGTTAGATATGCACTGAATTTTATTCTATATCATGATAGTAAAATTCATCGATTCTACTTATGATTGAATTCGTGTTTATAAAGGGATCTGGTTAATCATGAGTTCAAAAATTATAAGGAAATTGTTTTTTGTGGTGATAATGTAGAGATAAAATTTTGGGCTTATAAAATGAAAATAAAAATAAGTGATACATGTAAATATCAATAGGAAAGTATTTATTGAAGAAATATAAATGTTATAAAATTCAATTACCCTCTTCTAAAAAGTGCTAAAGAAGCATTCGGGAGAATTTATTATGAGATCTAGGAACTGTTACTGATGGGGAAAACATGTAAATTTGGATCATGAATGAAAAAAAAAGAGAAATTATATTTTTTGGACTCAAAAAAAAGTATTTAATGAAATTTTTCGATACCAATGTGTTGGGTTATTATGTTAATGAGTGTCCAAAGTTACTCAAGGGGGGAATCATCATGATTAGAAATATAAAGTTTCAGAAAAGTATTTTTATATCACTATGGTATATGTGGGAATGTAAAAAGAGGTGGTGATAGGTATATTAATTTTTTATTTAAAATTCATTCTCTCAATATTTTGTGAAATTTTAGGTTTAAAATGTTTTTTAAGAGAATACAAAATCTTTTTCTCATATTTCTAGGATAAATGGATGTTTTATTTCTTTTGGGTTTGAATGAAAATTCAAGAGTATTGTATGATTAATGTTAAATCTATATGTGGTTTATTAATTCTATGGTTCTTTTACATTTTACATAAATAATGATTGAGCCTAATATAACTTTAAGTATGGGTGATCTTGATATAACTCTAAAATGTATTGGGTAAACTGATGGATTTTATTGGTTATAGGTTACCCATAATAGATATATGAATTTTTTCTATTAAGTGATTCTATTACAATGGTTCTTGTAAGGGTAAATAAAAGAATAATGTTTGAAAGTAGCTACATAATATTCTTTAAATATTTATAAATGAAATATTTTTTATTTCAAAATGTAATAAAATGGTATCATATCATTAAGGAACGTTTATGAACAATTTTTATTCATTTTAAAAGGATCATTTTCATTAAAATAAATTTAGTAGAATTTATGTTTTTTTAATAAACCCTAATGAGTTTTCACATTACTTTTATAATTTTATTTAAATTTTATAAGAAATATATTGATAAATGTTTTTGTTTTCATGAAAAAGTAAACAAATATTTGAGGAAAAATATTCATTATAAAAAAGTAAAACATTATTCAATAGTTTTTGGGTTTATTAATGTACTAACATGTTTATTTTTTTTATGTCCCATATTGAGGTTTTTTTCCATCCCATGTTTTTAAATGAATTTTTTCATGTCTTAAGGATGATTCAAAAATTTATTAAAGTTAGAGTTCTAGATATGTGAGTTACCTAGAATGAAGAAAGTGAATATTTATAGAGAATTTTTTTTATGGAAAACATGGATAATGTGTGTAAATTTCCAATTTATTATGTAATGTTTTACCTAAAACTATAAAACTATAATTTGAAAAGATCCTATAAATTTAAGAAAGTGCAACACTTATTATAAATTATGTAATTATGGGTTGTTTATTTAATTGGATCTTATAGCACCACCATTAAAGATAGACTAGATAATGGAGAGATCATAGAAGGATAGTATCAAGATCTATATTATTTACTATTTATTGTTGATATGTTATTGGTTACTACAAGAATGCGATAAAAGTTTATAATGTAGTGTCCTTCATTTTGTTAGGTTTTTTAGCTACTGATTTTTTAGATGTTCTAGGATGTGTGAAAGAAATTATAGTGGCATGTAATTAATTGGGAGATCATGGGGTTCATTTCTTTATAAATGAACTCCAAATGAGTAAAATTAAATTATTAAAGACGAGATAGTGATTTAAAATAACTCTAAATACCTTTATATAAATAATATGAGATCACCCCTAAAAGTGATATAGCTTTCCTTTCTCATTGATGTGTGAGGATATAGTGTGGCTTATTTTAGATCTCCTAATTAATATCACACATTATCTTTCCATTGGTGAAACGTACTATATAGACAAGTTATCATAGCTCTACTTTTAAGATATAGTTAAACTCTATTGGTTTTCTGTAAGTATTATTTTTGATCAAGAACCGGGATTCATGTCTTATTTCTATAATGGATTTAAAAATGATCTATGGTCTTTGGTAAAACTCAGTTTAATTTATAACTCTAAAATGGATGGTTTTCCTTTGATAACTATTCATATTCTAGTGAATATGTTTTTATCCTACATTCTTGATATTGTTAGTTCATGGGAGTAACATATATCCCTATTGAATTTTGAACATGATAACAGATTTCAAGAATCAATTCATATAGATTAATTTGATAAACTCTATTGTAGTACATATCGTTATGCATCATGCTATAATGAAGTTAGTGAATTGATATAAAATTTCCTAAGAATATTTTTATAGAAAAAAAAATATTTGAAATTTTTTTGGGATTGGTTTCAAAAATTATAGATATTCCAAGAGTTTTATGCCAATTGTGTGTCACAACCATTAACGTGTTTTGGGTTTTGGTGAATTTATTATTTTAAATAGCCATCATTCGACTCATTGATTGATGGAAAAGTAATTGAAACATACTCTTAAATGTATTATACCCTTTTAGATATGATATCTTATTTCACAGTGTCTTATAAGTTTCTATTACTACCCATGTTTTGTGCATTGCATTATGTTTTTCATGTATTGTGATTAAAGTAGTATATACCTAATATAATTTATATAGTTTGGTTTGATGATATATAGTTGGAAATGGATGGTTAATTTAGTAAAAATCCATCATTATCAATGAATTCGTGATAAGATCAAGTGATGAGGATTAATTCCATTAGTGTGGGTGTTATGAAAGCACAATCAACACTCAAATGATACTTGGGAGTGGGAAGTTGTGGTTTGGGATCACTAGATGAACATCCAAACTCTAAAATATACATAAAGCTTCTTAGGGGAAATAATACAAATATTTGGTAGGTTATAAATTAAAATATTTTAAAGATTATATTTATCCATTAATTTGGGATGTTTGAACTCTTTATGGGAGTTTTTATTGAAGTAAACGAGGATTTAAAAACATTTTGGAGAAAGGAGGAAGAAAATAATAGAAGGGACATTAGTGCCACAAAGGCACTACGTACTTTTTGGGAATCAATTGAAAACCTAGTGGCACTCTAGTGCCTACAGAACCACTGTTAGGCCATCTAGTACCCAATAAACTTAAACCATGTAATCAATAGTCCTACAAGTATTTTTTTAATTTAGGATAATTTATGGTATTCCTAAAATCAAATATAACCACTTAATTTTTTTAATAAGGTTTTACTCTATTTTTCATTTGTATCCTATCATGGAAGCTTTTCCTTTACTTCAATATATTCCCATATACATAGGTTTAGTTTAAAATTTTGGATTCACTACCAACTAACCATGTAAGTCCTTAATTAATTAACATAATGTAGGGTTAACCATTTTCTCTAGTTTCGTTTTATTCTTCAGTAGTTAAAAATTTCCCAAAATATCACAATATTTTATGTATTTCAATATAATATATTCTACAAATTGATCTTCATTATTGATAAGGATGAAAATCATAGGTTTTGTGCTCTCAGTGAGGCTGCCTCTATATTGGTCAGATTTATGGTTTTTGACTAAGGTGTAAAAATAAACATCCTCATTTATCAGATCTAGGGGTATTCATCCTTTGGGTACTAGAATATCTTGCATTTCTTTTAATTTAGACTTGCATCTATATAAGATTTTATGGTTGAAATATTCACTTTCTATCATATTATCACAATGTTACCTTTGTATGGGCCAAGGAAGAGTGAGGGATTCTTGAATATTTTTTTTCTATTAAGAAAATAATAATGAAATTTTTTTATTATGATAATATAGAAATTGGTTTTCCATATATGATTATTTAATAACTTCACTTAGACATCACTTACCTACTTATTCCCTTATATATTAGTGATGATAAATCATTTATTTAAGTTTCTTAATAATACATATATGGAACTAAAAATTTTAATAGGGATTACATACAATAAATATTTACTAGTGAAATTGATAAATTATGGATTTGGAAAAAATACATTCATGAATAAACCCCACGGTTCCCAATATGCATTAAATTGATAAAATTCTATGTTTTAGTTGTCAAACATGGTTAGAATCATAAATTAATGATTAAAGGATTCACTATTTTTATATTTATTCTATTCCATATCAAGTCTCTAAACATGAATAAATAGTTTCTTTGAAATATTATAGAGCTTACTTGATACATAGTAAAATAAAAATGGTTCTTTATGATTCCAACCATATTTCATGGAATTTTTGTGATTTAGTTTTCTTTCTAGAGGTATATTTTGTAATGACCAAAGATGTTAGACCCTAAAATTAATAATATCATCAATACCTTGTGTCATATGAATAAAATGAACTAACAGAACACTCGACTAAAAGGGATCATGAAAAATTAAATCATTACAAATAATACAATTATTTGTTTCTAAAATAATAAAAATAAAATAAAAATACATATTGTCATTTTTATTGGTTAAATATTTTCAAATGAGAGTTTTTTGAAGGACCATTTAAAAAATGTACTCTTCCTTATATTAATAAAACAAATTGATCATAGTGAAAAGTTTATTATAATAGATAATATTTATAATTATAATTTAAAATGTAAACATTAAATTATTTATAAGTTAATATGAAATAATATTAATAAAACTAAAAGTTTAAGAATTTATTTTTCAACAAATAAATTTTCATTATATTTTTTACTTCATTTAAATAAATAAATATATAAATTTCATAATTTTAATTTTATTAAAATTAATTAATTTTTTTAATTTATAATGTTAAAATTTTCTTAGGGTTCAATGTTTGTATTTTTTTGAAATAATTGATTTTTAGGTGAATAGTATAAAATACATTTTTTAATAAACTTTTAGTGTTTTAGACACTATCAAGAATTTATTATAATATAAAAATTTAGAAAACATTATTCATGTTGAAATATTTATTTAAGTAGTAAAACTATACATTTAAAAATACTATTATGAATTAATAATTTCTATGTTTAATAATGTAATAAGTATTTTATAAAAAAACAAAAAAAAATTCATTTCTCAAAATTAAATTTTGTTTTGGTAAGATTCAATTTTTTTATTTATTTAAAAGAAAAATTAATTTTATTTTATTTATAATAAACCAATTTATATCCTATAAATAAAATAATTTTATAATTTTATTCAATAGAAAAACATAAATCATAACATTACACTTTTTCTAAAAATGGGTTTTTATGTGTTACATGTGGTAATGTTAAAATTAATATATATTATCTATATAAATTGTTTACAATAAAATAGGATTGTAAATTTTTTAATTATTTTATTAAAATTATTTAGTATGTTATATTTTATTTTTATACATTGGAATTAAATTTGATAGTAAAAAATTAACTACCACGTTAAAACCAAAATTGGTGAAATTAAAAATCCTATGAGTAAAATACTGAAACAAATTGTTTAAAACATTTTTATAATGAATGGTTGAGGTATTATAGAACTTATCTCTCTATAACTCAAATATTATTTATTTTGGGGTTTTATAGACATGTGAAATATGTACTATATTTATATAAATTTTAAATGCTTACAAAAACGTAATTGTCACCCATTATAAAAGGCCCCTCTCACCACCCAATCAAGACCATCCAAAAAATTATGTTTCCTCTTGAATATATATCCTTTTTCATTACACTAAAATAATTTTCATTCTCCTTGAGACTCTAGTCATATTAGACTGTCTTAAGGCCCATATTTCCAATGAGTCTTTTAAGAAAAATTAAACCATCATTTGTGCGTTGTGCAAACTATGCCATCCTAAAACTACGATTTCATTTTTCCCACCACTGCCAATATTCATTGGTTTTAAGGTATAAATTTATGAATAAATGTTCAATATATAATATAACTATTATTATGAATAGATAAATTAAAATCCACTATATTTCCCTGTCATTCTTCTATAAATGAGAATGTTAATCGTGTGTTGTGTGCATTAATGTATCTTTGAAGTAATGTATCTCATATTTCATCTATTGTAATTATTATTTATTAAAATATCTTCAATATTATAAGAAAACTTAAATTTTTCCAAATAATATCATTATTACTCTATCATAATATCATTATTTATGTAGAAACCATTTTAGTTACCACAATCATCCATTAATTATGATATTTGGGTATGTCTAAACACCATCTTGAAACATGATATAAATTAATATCATGGGTGACTATCATAACATAATTAAAAATAATATATTATATAAATAATTAAATAATTTATTTTTCTGGATTGGAAAAATTAATATTAAACCCATTAATTAAGAATCAATTGTTCGTTTGTTGAAAATCACTGAAACAAGCTTGTCTCCAATTTTGTCTATATGAAATGTAATAAAACATACCATAGAATAAAATTACAACATTATAAAAAACGTATAAAACATAATATAAAATATCTTATATTTTATATTGATTATTATTATTTTAGATCTTAATGAAGAACAACACCACAATTATGAAACTATTTCAAAATAATCAAGAGTAATCATACCCAACATTAAAAATAAATAATATCAAACAAATATACATGTAGAGAATAATTGTAAATGATGTTTATAAAATGTTATTTATATGAAAAACTTTATTAAATATTTTATTAATATATGTATGTTTTTTCTATAAGATGTTAGAGATCATTCGACAATTTGGGAAACAATGTAAGGGTTTCGTATCTCAAATTTTCATCCCTTGAGAAATATTTCATATTATACACCATGTTTAATTAGAAATGATGTATTTTCAAAGAATATAATACTTTTTATAATGGACATCTGATTATTCATTTTATTTAATATTAAATTTTAAATAATGTCGTTCAAATGTTTTTGACTATAATTATTCCATTGTTATGAGGGTTTCTTTGTCTTAATTTTAATTTCTTGGGACATAGTTTTTATCATAAACCATTTAATCAATAATATTTGGTGATTATTACCTAATAATTGTATTTTATCATGCTCATGTAATTCATGGTATTTAATGAACTATATCATGTTTCTTCTTTAAATGGATTTCAATTCAATAGATATCATGGCAGTAAGGGTTTATTTGTCGCTATTTCTAATTCCATGAGACATGTTTGATATTTCACAATATCATTTAGTTTGTATAGTGTATTCACTACCCTATTTACTTAAATTATAAATAATATCTTCCATTTTATGATATTTTATACTCCATTTCATGGTAACCCTGTTACATTCAATTAATTCTTATATTGCCATTACTGTAAGGGTTTCTTATTCAATCTCAATTTTATATCGGTGTTCTTTTAAAGATTAACCATATATAAAATTTTATTATATTTTTTCTGAAACATCTCATAATTGAATAATAATATTATTATTTTTTGGGGTTTATATGTATTATCGTTATTTCATTTCCCCACATTTTCTCATTATTTAACTACTTTAATAAAACCAAACTTACATTTAATTTTCATAATGAAACCACCCTTATCCATGTGCATATGAACTGATTTATTTTTACAATGTCCTTATATATAACTTAATAATTTATGATCATAATATTCTACTAATTGAAAATCTTAAAAAAAATTAATGACTTTTTAGACATTTTCTATGTTGGTAAATTTCTTAAAAATGTGAAAAACAATATTTTTTATGTTCTAGGTCTAAACATGTATTTCCAGAACTTATTTAATTCTATGTTTTATGGTTTACAAAATAAATTACTTTTCTCCTAGTTTTATAAAATAGTAATTTTGAAATTGTTACAAAATATCAAGTATATTTCTTATTTCCGAATTTATTTTTCTAAAACTCCTAAAAATTATTATTAATATATGTCATTATCCTTTTATATGTCTTATATTATATCAAGGATATTATTCACTTATTACCATTCACCTTATTTCTCTAGATGGATTTTGTGATTTTATATTTAATCAATGATATGATCCATCAATGAATTTATCTTTCATATCCATCCACTGTTTATAGACATAACACTCCTTTTTTATGTCTTTTCTTTGGGAAAATCCAAAATTTCCTACAATTTTTAGGGGTGTTCACCTAGATTCCATACATTAATTTATTGAGGAAATTATTGACTTAAATATACACCCTTTACCTATACGGTTTAAATAACATATGATATATATTTTTTGAAATGTATTTACAGAGAATGTTTTTGAATATCATTGAATATCCATTTATTTTTAGGGGTTTATTTATAAGATGATTATGTGAATCCATTTGAATTGGATATAAAACCAATTTTTATTTATTGTTTCATTTTTATGTGTGTATGAAATTGATTGTTTTCCATGTGTTCTTTATTATGTGTTGAATAAACCTAATTTTTATTCCATGGGTGCTTTATGATATGATGAATGATTGATTTCTTATGCAACACATAATTAAGGATGATTTAGGGTTGGAGTCCTAAATTCTCCCCTAATTATTTGTTTTATAGTCTATATATCACGATATAAAGTATTCCAAAGTAAATTTTAGTTTATAATATGTGTGGTAATTGATGGGTTGATTCATTAATGTAATGTTCCCTATACCAATGTATGATAAATATTTAAAATATGTTCTGAATTCTTATCTTGTTTTCTCACTGTGTGGCCAATGTAAGTGATGTTTCCCCATGTTAATGTTTTGAACTCATTTATAAGTTATACATATGTTATGATCTCATGGATCATCATTATTGTATAATGTTTCCTCACACTTTTGATTGATGAATATTTCATTATTCCATGATTTGTTTTATATTCTATGTTGGGTATAAATATAATTTGTATCTCAAATATACCCATATTCTAATCTTATATTCACCAATCATATTTGATTTTTATCGCCTATTTTTACTCTTATGGGAATATAAGCTCACCTATTTCCTATATTTCTATTTCCCCATGCTATAAAGATGAGTTTAGACTATAAAAATACTGAATGGTTGTCTATAATGGTTTGATTATAGGGAAATTTTCACTTGTTTTGTAAATTTTTTTCCTATTAAAATGTTCCTAAAAAACACTAAACCATATGGTTCTCCGAGTTACATGAGATTATTTTGATATTTAATACAAATGTGATGTTTCTCTATGTTTTTTTGAATCATAATACATGGTATCACAATTAATTTTTAAAAGTCTTTTTTTCCATTGGAACTAAGAGTGCGGGTCCAGGTGCCTTAGTTAGTATCAGATGAGGGTATAGTTATCTATGAGGATTTTTTTTATTTATTTTTGAGTTATAAGATAATATAATTTTATAGAAAAATATAGTGGTAATTTTAACAGATAAGGATAATTATATGAAAACATAATAAAAATTTTGGAAAAGTATAGATAGTTGGTTTTTACTTGAAATGAAATCCCTATCTAGATACTAAAAGTGGATATTGGATCTGGAATAGATATACCTAGGTTTAATAACCCAAAAAGGGAATGTATGGTATTAACTAAATCTTCACCTGATTCTTGAAAAATAGCCAAACTACATAGCTATTTTGACATACCCATAGGATATACTTTGAAAATTTAAATTATCTTCATGAACCATTGTAAAGGATTTGACAATCATTTGGTTCAAAAAACATGGAATGAATATGTATACATAGATTAAAATATGGAAATTCAAAAGTTATGTTATATATAATTGGAAATATATTTTTTGGACAAATGGTATATTTAAATTTTATGAAATAGACTTCAATAATTTTTTGGTGCTTAGAATATTGTAGGAGTGTTTATTATAATTTGGATATAATTATTTTTAGGTTTATGATAAGAATTATAAGAGAACCTAACTTAAAGAAAATTAGATTGAACTGAAAGTACTAAGGGATAAAATTAAGGTTTCATTAGATAATTCATCTTATTAATGAATTTTCAAATCCATATGGTAATTTACTCTAGTTTTATTGATATCTAATTTGGTTTTTTTCCATGAAATTTTATCATGAAAATGAATCTTAGAAAGTTATGTATCTAGAAAATAATATTTCTTATAGCTAAAGAATAGAGTATACTTTTATGGTTGATAATATTAGTATATTAATATTATGAATTAAAATGTGGGATTCATAATCTAACCTAATGTATTATGGATGAAATCCTAAAAGAAATTAAATCTTGATACTATAAGATATTCACAAAATTGGGGGATATTTTTTATGACATTCTAGTATTTTCTAAAATTTATGTGGATTTCGTGAAATATATAAGGATTTTAATTTGGTGTTTTTTCATTAAAGGTTTGGAAAAATGTATTAAATTGTATCAATATACTTGAAAATTAATTTTATGAAAAGGATAAATTTTTTGACTTAATTATTAGTGAACACATGATTAAGGTTTGGGTAGCTCTTGGGTTTAATATTTGATAGACGTTCAGGTTACAAAGGGTTGATTGATTTTGAGTAAAGTTTACTTGATAGTATTTATAACCATATTTTCGATTACTGATTTAATGAAAAACTGATCTGTGATATTTTTTGGGAAGTTTATATCATTTTCAAAATAATGATATTTGTTGACTAGTCTATGAAATAATAAACTAGTTGTTTTATATTTTAGGGTTAAAGGCATAGTTAATTTTTGGAACAAGATATGATTTATATATGGTTCAATGTTTTAGAAAATTTAATGGTTTTTATATATGTATATTATGGATAATATATGAATAAGATATAAAGATAGTTGGGTATATGATTTTTTGAAAAATATTAATGTTGATTGGGGAGGGATAATTAACATAATATATCCTAAGAGAATATGGTTAATGTCATGTTATAAGTTATGAACTATAATATAAAAATGTTAAGAATTACCTGACCTAATTTAATGAGTGATTAATTACTAAAATTTGAAGGACAAAATTTATTAAATGGGTTATTGTGTAACAACCCATGATTTTGGACCCATTAAATTAATATTATCTTCAATAGCATATGTTTCACACAACCCTGAACTGACACAATGCCTAAATAAAATGAATCTCAACATATTAAAATTAATTGATAAATATAATAATTTATAGATAAAAATATAATAATAAATTAATGTAATATATATTAATATTTTAAAAAGGATTTCTTCCGAAGAACCATTTAAAAAATGTTTCATATTTTTCCATAGTCAATCAGAAGGATATCCAGTAAAAAAATTTATAATAGGTAATATTTATAATTATAAACTAATATATTTTTATTAAATTATATAAATATTCATATAAAATAATACTAATGACAGTAGATGTTTAAAATTTCATTTTTCATTAAAAAAGTATTTATATTTATATTTTATTTTAAATAAAAAAATATATGAATTTATTAATTGTATTTTTATAAAAACAAATTCATTTTCTAATATATAATGATAAAATACGCTTCATGTCAATTTCTATATTTTTTTTGAAAAAATTTATATTTAGTAAAGTATTTAAAAATACATTTTTTAATAAAATTACTATATTTATGATTATATAGAGAAAATTGTATAAAAAATTATAAAACATTCTTAATGATAAAATATTTTTTAGGGAATAAAATATAAATTACAATATACTATTATGAATTTTAAAAACATATGTTTAACAACTTAAGTAATATTTTAAAATAAAAATTCGTTTTGGATTTTCAATTAATTGATAAATATTTTGGTAAAATTTTATATTAGATTTATTTGAAGGCCACATAAATTTGATTTGTCTTATAATAAAATAATTTATATCATGAAAATAAAATTCATTTATAGTTATACACTACACATAATGTTTAATATTCAAGATACACTTGTTCTAAAAATGATTTTTATGTGTTTCATGCACTAATGTTAAAATAAAATTTTCATACACCATAAATTTTATTAAAAAAATTGTTTTATATTTTGAATTTTTTGGTATAAATAATTTAATAAGGTTAATCTTATTTTTAATCATTAAAATTAAACTGAATAGCTTAAAACGTGTTACCACGGTAAAACAAAAAAAGGTATAAGTAAAAATTCTAATATTAAATGACTTTAAAAAATGTTTAAAAATGTCTAAAAATAAATATGTGTAGTATTATAGACCGTTTCTCATTAGCCATTCCATTATTTTTCATTGTTTATTCTTATTGACATATAAAGATGAACTATATTTTTATAATGTTGAAATATTTACAAAAAAGATCATTCTCACAACTTATAAAAGGGGTCTCTCACCACCCCTTTACGACTATCCTACATATTAATTTTACCCTTCAAACTCCTCCATTTTTTGCCTCTCATATAATAATATTAATTTTCTTTGAACCTTTATTTATTATATATTTTCTTAAGTCCTCCATATCTAAGGATTCTTCCAAGGGAAATCTCATGTCCTCAAAGTGAGTAATTTTTTTCTAAATTCTTTTATTTTATTTCTTACTTTCAAAAAAACAATTTCAAAATTATTATATAAATAAATTGGTATTTATTTTGTAGATACCCTGAACTCAAAAAACCTCATGCTATTTCCTACTGCCATTTTATTGGGATAGATAAAAAATTTAGATCCTAAAGGATTGATCAGTTTAGTAGTTTTATTAAACTAGATACATACATGATTCTTGCATTATAAATGAATTAAAAAATTACAATATATTTATTTAAATTATAACTCTATTATATCTAGATATTTCATTCATATAAGTTAAAATAAACTTTATGGAATCCTATGGAAAGGAAAAAAATATTGGTGATCTCAAATGCTCAGTAAGTGTCAAGTACAATAGAATCAGTAATGTATCATTAAGAAGAATCAATATTAAAAGCTAAATAAATAAACACACATTCCATTTAAATAATTTGACTATCATTATAAGATAACGCATAATCAATATGAAAAGGTAAATAACTAAAAACATATTACATTTAATCAACAAATTGAGAATGAAATGCATCCATATATTTTGGAAAAGTGAAAACCTCATTGATAATAATAATTTGATTATGAATGTAAGAAATTAGTAAATATTGGATTTCAAATCTGAGACACATTAAAACTTATACTGTCAATACCTTACAGAATATGTTTTAAAACTATCGGTAGAATCTTTTTTAATTTGGTCAACTAATTTTTCTCAACATACCTTTTGATTTATTAATGGGATATAAAATGCATAGGCCCCACCCATCCATGCCTATCCAAAACATTCATCATTTATCAAATATTTAAATTAATTCATTATAATATGCCTTATCAAATATCCATATTCATTAAAGGATACAGATTTATCAATATTTCCCTAGTTAATCAAACATCATACAAAGTAAACACCATATGTAAAAATTATATATGGTTTATGAAATAATCATATGCATCACCCAAGAATATGGATATTTAAGAGAAATTTAATTTACAATTAAAATTTATTGTATTAAATTGATGGCTTCATGATAATGTTAATAATCAAAAAACAAGTGAGATTTCCCAATTACAATTTTCACATGGTAATTTTAAAATAAAATCACCTTTGATGTAATAATTAAAATTGAAAATTAAAATAACATTAAAAATTAATTATTCATGATATTAAATTTCAAATTCTATTTAAATACACCTTAAAAAATTTAATTGGGTTATAATAACAAATATGTCTCAAAGGAATGTAAATTGAGATAAAATCATTAAACTCATGATTTTGTTTAGTTGAAAATGATTTTTATTTATTAAACTGGTTTTAATAATGTGATTAACATTATATAAAACCATATTAACATTTATTACATTATATATAACCCTTTTATGACATATTATTACTCGTTTTATAATAATCATTCATTAGTTTCATTATTTAAGGTGTTAATTACCTTATTTTTAGAGTATGTTATGACATGTTATTTTTCATTCCTCTTAATTCAGTCATTATTTAATAATATTAAAAATTTAAACCATGACATAAATTTCATATATTATATGTATATATTTTTTATATTAATCCATAAAATCTGTTGATGGGAAATTAAATTCACCATTCATGGAGACGTTAGGTCGTTTGTACGCATGAACATTATGTCTGTTTTATTGTCATTTTGAAAGAAAAAAATTAAATTATTTTTATATATATTATCATTCCATTATAATTATTTTTTATATATATCAGACATGTTTATTAAACCCATTTTTAATACATTCAATGTAATGTGTGAATGAATCACTTCACTTCGTGAGTCAGTAGTCCTCCAAACACACAAATGACTTTATCGTGTTTCCAAAAAATGAAAAACATGATGTTACGTATTATATCATAATTACATAATCATAAATACAACATATATATCATATATCATATATAAATAGTATTTCCATCATTATTCTAAACCCATAAAGGAAGAAATGGAAAAACGAATGAGATCGGTTCGCGAGGTGGTAGTTTTTTTGTACACGTGACCAATGGTTTTGTAACCTATTTGATGGAAGTGTGTGATGTTTTAGGTTGTAAAATTTACATAAAAATATAAGTATATTTTATATACTTATAATAATATATAATCATGATATGAAAAAAATTTAATAGGTTTGAGGAACAAATAAATAAATAAAATTTGATGACGAATGTTACCTCTTATTTGGGTATCTCCTTTTGGTTTGCATCAAATGATTTACTTGGTTGAATTTCTACGAAATTAAGTATTATAAGACGAGTGTAGAGAAGTTTTTAAGTGGTTTTGGTATGTGTTAAGAAGTGGGGAGAGAGAATGCCCGTTTATAATGGAGGAGGAGTGGCATTCTTGTAAATTCCCAAAATTATTCACTATTGGGAGGTCTCCCTTACCACATATTTCTCCAAAATAAAAAAAATAATGGTGTTTGGGTATTAATGTTTTGATAAATACCTCCCTACAAAACATTAATACATTATTTATCCTGTAATTCCTTAGTCATTTAGTTTACTTAATTTTTTCTCTTTTTAGTTTTTAAAAAGGTAACATGTATATTTTAACATACCTTGGAAATTTATCCATTAATATTATTATTAAGAATAGATTTACTGGATAACATAGACCCATTTATTCTAAATATATTTTAAAATTAAATAAATAAAATTTCCATGTTTGTGTAATATTAATTCTAATACAAACACATGTAATGCGCAAAACCTAGTTTTGACATTAATGGTGTGAATTAATTTTAATTGTCTTCACTATTAATTATACAATATAACTAAGTTCAACTTATTATGTAATATAAAATATTTTTATTCCCAAAATGGAATCCATTTTTCTAAATTATATTAATATAAGTGGAAGAATTTAATTCCAAATTAATCTTACAGACATGACGAGAAAGAGGGGTTTTAAAATAAAAATGTTCAAAAGTTTACTAAACTTTTATATCTAAATTCAATATAAAAATAATTATAATTAAATAAATTTGATTAATATATGTAAAATTGATCCAATTTTAATTTAAAAAAATTTAATATATAATTTGACATTATAAATTTTTTATATGAAATGTTAGTTTACAACTAAAACACAGTATTTTTCATTATTCATTAAAAATGAATTTTTTTAGAAAAATACCAAAAACTATTTCTAGGATAATTTTGAAATTAATATTTCAAAAATTATATTCATTTTTTCAAATAAATTTATAAAAGTGTAATAACTTATTTTTAAAACAAGTGTGTCATTAAAAGGAGACAAAACCCCCTTTAGAAAAATACAACTTTATATGCGTAAGATTGGATTTGTTCTTATCTTATTCTTACAAATTATATTTTATGAATTTAAAAAAATTATAGAATATATAATATATAAATTTAATTAATATCATCCCCCGTAGTAATTAATTTATATTATGATGATAAAAATCCTTTGGTATATAGAAATAATTTTTTATGAGAACATATCATTTATATTCAATTGGCTTTTATATTCATAATTAATTGGTAACCAATTAATTCAACTATATATTTTTATAATTTAGTTAATAATATTAATAAATTATGATTTAACTTCAATGAGATAATTTTCATAATAATATTAATAGTATTCAGTAAAACTCGATTTTGCATGTAACTCAATCCAATAAAGAAACTCATTGTTTCCTACAATGCAAGGTAACATTAGTATTATATGCATTTGAAGATATAGAATATATGGGATTTATATAAAATAGTAAATATATCATAAATTATTAGGATAATATATTCCTTTCTACTCTTTATGATGGATTTCATACAAGCTACTGAATATGATATTCATATTTTAACAATTCAGGGTGTTAAATTATCACCACCTCAAATAAATTTAAATCTATCAATTTAAATTTGTCCTCAGTAATCAAGGTTTTTACTTTTGGAAATGACACTATTGAAAAACCCAAATATTAAAAGCTTTAATTAAAAAACCACTTCATGAGAGATAATCATAAGTACAAAGGTCTAATGGATTAACATATAACTAGGTTTCTATGTTGGATAAAATTAGTTGAAAGTGAAGATATGTACATGGATGAAAAGAATAAATATATATAGGATGTGATTGAGTTCATTGATCAAAATAAATTTAACGATTAATGAAAATTTTAGGTCCTCAAAGACATAAAGTTTTTATGATGTAAATGACCATTTAATTCATCGGATATTAATGTAATAGGTTAAATTTTTTGTTTCAAAATCATTTTCCAAAAGTTGGGGAATTATTTTACTATATAATATTATAAGGAAATATACTTACTTGGCATATTTATATTACATATGAACAATTTCATCCATTTGATGTGATTTCACCAATTTACAATTAATAAATAATATAAAAAAATAAATATCCATATATTATTTTTTTACACTTGAAGTACTAAAATTCACTTTAATGAATTATAAGATCTTAATAAATTAATATATAAATATCAAAATTAATACCAATACTTTATCATTAATATTTATTTGTCAATTTTATTATCTAAAAACAATTATATAATAATCAGGACATCATGTAGGCTACTGTTAGGTATGAAACTCTTACCATCCTTCGATTAGGGGTTCAATATCCACTTTCTTACTGGATGTTATGGGTTTTCAACCTACATGTGGGACTTATGTTTTGTAAACTAAATTAATATAATTCCTATAAAATTATCAAAAATATTATAGATATTCTTTAAATTTAATCATTAAATATCCTTCTCACTATGGATTTCAATACAACATATTTTCCCACATATTCAAAAAATATTATTTTTATATAAACCCTAAAGTTTATCAATACCTTTAAACATATATCTAAAAAATATAAATTTATTTTTACAGAAATAAATTTTTCACTAAAACAAAAAATTTCCATAAATTTCTCCCAAATTATCCTTAATCTTGTGATATTACTATCACCTAAGACCTAAAATATATTTTAAAAACCATGAACTTATGATCAAACTAAAATTCATAAACCCCTGATAGTATCCATAACTATTCAATTAATTGATTAAAAATGATCTAAAAATTTAACACAATCCTTACATGCTTCTTGGTTCTTATAACCAAATACCATTGTTAAAATACTTTTAAAATGTAATTTTTTTTTGGAATCCCAATACAGAAATACTTTAACCATAATATTTCAAAATAGGTCCTTCCTTGTTCAAGGGTTTTTATAATTAATTAATTATCATTATAAATTCAAATAATTTATAATAGTTTATTAAGAAATTATGAATTATCCTAATCATATCTCCCCAAAGTGTCAAACTAGGTGCACAGTAAGGCTTGTAGTCGTGTACCATGTTATTATCAAGTCAAGACCAACACACCATTTTCAAAGTTATTACCCCTATGTATATATGTTTCAAAACCACATTACCTTTTAGTATCCTAACATGGATATATTATTAGGGATACCCATAAAAAATACTGGAAATATGATTTATACCCACAGTTTTGGGCAAAGCGTTGGTCTAGTTCTCTAATTTGGACCTATACCAATGGTTTGGCCAAAACCGTTGGTATAAGTTACTTATATGGACCAATACCAACAGTTTGGCCAAAACTGTTGGTATTGGTCCATTATAGAGACCCTATACCAACGGTTTGGCCAAACTATTGGTATAGGTCCCCCTATACCAACAGTTTGTCCAAAACCTTTATTATAGGTCCAAAAATCAAAGAACCTATACCAAAGGTTCTCAAAACCGTTGGTATAGGTCTATACCAACAGTTTTGAGAACCTTTGGTATAGGTACATGTATTTTTAATGGAATCTTCTTACAGTGGACATTAAATAAATCAAAATTTAAAATACTTATGATAATACATATATATATTTATGAAATTATATTCACAAAAGTAAGTTAGGTTAGTGGTTAGTTCATTCGATCAAAAACAGGAGGTTCCAGTATCAAAACCAACCATGTGATTATTTTTTGAATTACATATACCAATGGTTTATGGAACCATTGGTATAGATTTTCATATTACTTATACCAAAAGTTTTCAGAACTGTTGGTATAGGTCTATACCAATGGTTTTCCCAAAACTGTTGGTATACACCTATACTCACAGCATACTTACCAACGGTTCTCCAAACCATTGGTAAAGCCTATACCAACGGTTTGGAGGCCTATACCAACGGTTCCAAACTATTGGTATAGGGTATTTTTTCAATAGTGAAAATCTATGTATTATAAAATCTATAGGATATTATTCTTTTCCTATCCTAAAATTATATTATAGGGTTAACATTCAATAAATTATGGTTTCATAAATATAGTTCTCAAGGTTTCTACTAAATATTCTATGATAACATCTATAGTGACCTTGACCCTAGAATCCTGGAGCTAGTGCCTACTAACATTACATAGGATTAGATATAGAATCCAGATCCCATAAGATCAATCCATTTCATAGTATTGTTAAACTAGATACCAACATGATTCTTTTATTACAATTGAATTTAAGAATTAAAACATATTTTTTGTAGTGATAAATTTATTCCATATAGCATATCCCAATATATCATTCATAGTAACTTCGTGGAATCCTGATAAAACGAAATAAAATATCAGTGAGCTAAAATTCTCAATAAGGGTTAAGTAAAACATACGAAACAATGAATCATTAATGATAATCAATATCAAAATGTAAATAAATAAACACAAATTCAATTTAAAAAACATAACTATCATTCTAAGATAAGTAAAAATCTATATTTCAAGGTAAATAAATAAAAAATATTTCATTTAATCACTAAAATGATTATTAAATGCATCCATATAGTTGTTATAGAAAAAATATCATATATAATAAAAAATTAACTCTTAATTCCTGAAATACATAAATATTGGATGTTGTGTTGGAGTCACATAAAATCCTATAACACTAATCCTTTCACAAGATAGTTTAAAATAATAGGTAGAAACTCATTAAATTAGGCAAACACATTGGTCTCATGAGACCTGTCGATGCATCGAGGGGATATATAATGTCAAGGAACCACCTATAACTTCAATTATAAATAATTAATCATATATAGAATAATTTATTTAGTTAATTAACAATATTTCTTATCAAATATATTTAATGAGTAAAGGATACATATTTATTGATATTTCCCCTACTAATTAAATAATATAAAATGTAAACATCGTATGTGAAAATGGAATATATTTTAAACAATAATAGAATCCACCACCCAATATTATATGTATTTAATAAAAATGTAATTTACACTACAAAATGAATATAAAAATAGATTGTTTTAATATATATTTAGGAATCACAAAATAAGTGATATTTCACAATAGCTTTTATCACTTAACAATTTTCAAATAAAATACCATTGAATAAAATAATTCAAATTGAAACTTAGAATACAATTAATAATGAAGTATTCATGATATTTAATTTAAATTGAGTAGTATATACATCACATTAAAGTGAATTTTTGTATAATAACAAATAATTCTCAATGGAATGTAAATTGGGATGAAATTTATTACCTTATGATTTCCTTTAGTTGAACATTATTTATTGTCCAGTATAATGATTTAAATATTGTTATTAACATTATATAGAACCATAATAATATGTATGATATCAAATATGGTAGGTTTATTACATCTTTTTAGCTATATGATATTAATATATTTTTTTATTTTCATTATTTCAGGTGTGAATTGACTTGTTTTTTGAGTATATTTTTACTTTTTATATTTTTACTCTTACTTTGATCATGATTTAATAATATAAAAGATTTAAAACATGATATAAATATATTATATATTACTTATGTATTTATTTTTATTAATCCACAATATTTGGGGGTATTAAATTAAATGCATCGTTCATGGAGACAAAAGGTCGTACATATGCATGAAGGATGTTTCCATTTTCTTCTCATTTTGAAATAAATAAAAATAAATTCAATGTATATATATATTATCATTCCTATATAATTTTTATGTCATATATATCACATACTTTTATTAAACCCATCCTTAATATGTTCCATGTAAGGTGTGAACACCTCATATCACTTTGTAAGGCTATAGTCCGTCGTACACACGAACGACGTTATCGTATTCCCCCAATTTGGAAATAATGAAGATATGTGTTAAATAATAATTAAATAATAATAAATACATAAAACATATCTTATATATATCATATATAACCAATATTTACATTATTTTTCCCAAGCATGGAAGGTGGTAATGGAAAAACGAATGACATCTGATTGCATGGTGGTAGTCCATCATATAAAAAACGATTATTTATTAACCTATTCAAGGGTATTATGTGAATTTTTAGGTATTAACATTCATAAAATAAAAAATTTGTGAATTTAATATAAATATGTTATTATATAAACATTATATAAAAATAATATTTAAAATTCAGAAACAAAAAAAAACAAAAAAGTTCGTTTTTAACATTACCTCTTATTTGGGTATCTCATATTATATCTCACCGAAGGACATTCTTGGTTGGATTTAAACACAAATTAAGAATTATAAGATTACGGTAAGTAATTTAGGGAGTTAATTTGGGATATTTTGGTTGAGAAAAATGTATTGGGAGCTATGAAGAATGAGTATAGTGAATTCCCTTTTACAATGGAGGAGGAGTTGTATTCTTGTAAAAACTCAAATGTATTCACAACTGGGAGGTCTCCCTTACCTCATGTTCCCAAAAAATTGAAAAATAATATAGGGGAGGTATTAATTATTCTATAAATACATCTAAAAGAAGTAAATATTTTTTTTCTCAAGTTATTTCATATTCATTATGTTTACTTAAATTTATCTTTATAGTTTTTAACAAGGTAACTTGTATATTTTTATATACCTATGTAATTTATACATAAATATTATAATTAAAAAGATATATATTTTATAATTTATAAACATTTATTCTAAATAATAATTAAATTTCATAAAATAAACATCTAATGAGTGATTAAAATTAATTTCAATATAAGAGCATGTAATGTGAAACCCCCATTTTAACATTATTCCTCTTAATTAATTTTAATATTATTCACTAATCATTATGGTAAAAAAATTATGTTGAACATATTATATAATATAAATTATTGTTATTCCAAATATTAAATCCATTTTTTCAAATTCCATTCATATATGTGGAATAATTTAATTCAAAATTAATCCTATAGTTGTGATGGGAAAACAAGTTTTTATAGTGGAAATGGTCAAAATTTTACTATGTTTTTTATCTAAATTCAATATTAAAATTAATATAATGAAATGAATTGGATTAATATATCTTTAATTTATTTTGTTTTATGTTAAAATAAATTTAAAATACAATTTAACATTAATAATTATTTAGATGAAAATACAGGTTTCAATTAAAATTTAGTTTTTTCACTATTGATCAAAAAATTAATCTTCTTATAAAAATTAAGAAAATCCACATAAGAAAATTAAACATTAATATTTAAGAAATGAATTTTATTATCTAAAATTAAATTTATAAATGTGTCAAAATTTAGTTTTAAAAAAAGTGCACCATTAAAAAGTAGAGAACCGACCTTTAAAAAAATACATCTTTTTATGAGTAAAATTGGATTTGTTATTAAATTATGGATATAAAGTTTATTGGATGAATTTATAAAACTTTTATTTTATATATAATATATAAATTTCATTAAATACATCCACTAATTTTTATTAATTAAATTTATTATAATAAACATCTTTGGTGCATAGAAATAATTTTTACAAAACCATTTACTTTATATTAAATTGGTTTTCATATTCATTATGAATTGGAAAACATTGAATTAAACCATATATTTTTATAAGTTAGTTAATAAAATTAATAACATATAATATAATAGATAAGAGATAATTATCTTAATAATTTTAACAGCATTTGATAAAAAATTATCTTGTATATAGAGAAATCCATCGAAGTAAACCGTTGTTGCATTCAATGTAAGAAAATATCAGTATTCCTTGAATTGAAAGTTGTATAATTGACTTAATTTATTTAAAATAGTAAATATATCATAATGTCTTGGGTTGTTATATTCTCTTATATTCTTGGGGTTTCTTTTCATACATGAAACAAAATATTACATTATTATTTTAAAAATTCTGGGTGTTACTATTTTTATAATAAATGTTATTATTCTAAGAAAATAAATATTAACTACCTTTTCCATTATCTATTAAGAAAAATGAAATAGTCATGCGTGCATTGTTCATATTACTATCTCTATGAAGCGATGACTTCATTTTTTCACCACAACCTCTCTTCTTTAATTATAAGCGTTAAATTTAATAATAAATATAACATATATAATATAAATATTATTATAAGGTTAAGTTTTAATCCACCATATTTATGTCTCATTATTATAGAAATGAATATGTATATTTTGATTTGTGAAAACTACCCCCTCAACAAATTAATGTATCTCATTTTTAACCTAGTTTATTTGTTATTTATTAAAACCTATAAAATATTATTCAAACACATAAAACCCAAAAAATATTAATATTATCTAATAATTATATTATTATTAATAAGAAACTTTCATTATCATAATAATAAACTAATTATGGTATCCTTATATTTTGATTAATCTAACCACCAACTTTAACTAAGACATATGATAATATAATGGATTAATATGATAAAATATTTATCGATAATATATGTTATATATAAAAAATAAATATTCATTTTTCATTTTGGAATGATAACATTAATATTAAAGTCATTAATTAATATATCACCGTTCATTTGTTAAAAATCACCAAAATATGTTTTTCACCTATTTCATCTATAAGAACCATATAAAAACTATATATACTCAAAATAAACATTCCATTATTTATCATATTTTACATGATAAAAATATTATATTTACTAAATAATAATATCCAATGTAGCGATAAGTTTAGTGTCTTTAGAAACATGATATATAATTGTCAAATTTTATAATACTTGAGATTATTTATCTTTAAGGGGACTATGCTAGACCATATTCTAGATATCCAATTAGAATGACTCATACTATTAACTTGTGGAATGAAAATATACTTAATGGGTGAGATAATATTCTAATTATGGGTGGAAAAAAAATTCATCACAGATTATTTCATAAAAATAATTAAAAACATAATCATAAAATAAATATCATAACATCATGAGTGATAACCAAAAAACATAAGTGAGATTTAAAGTACAAGGAATAAGAACTTAAATAAAAAATATATCATAACGGAAACATAATACAAATAACTTGTATTAGAATAATTTCACATAAACCATAAATCACAAGAGCATGAGGTTATAATGAATAACAAATTTTAACTATAATATAAACATTAGTATAGGGTAACAGTAGATTCATGATCCATACCATTAGTACCCTTGATTATGAGCAACTAAAATATACTCTCAAATACTTATCTCTTGAGATATAAACTATTAAAAAATTAATTAGAGGGATACATATGACTCCACATGTTATTCATCCATACATATGTGTCTTACTTAAAAATCATCCAATTTTCACATTATGAATAACTAATGGAAGTAATTGGGTTTCATGAAAAATACAAATGATAGTTGTTAACAATTAATAAAGAATCCATTTAAATAAAATGGTTTTCGAAAAAAATTGTAAATGGGGAATCATTCACCTTTCATAAATAACCCATAGAAATAAAAATGTGTTTCATAAAACATCTAAATGGTTTTGACTAACATCATGAAATAAATAATTTTATACCAAAAATATGATCACTAAAATATTCAAATTGTTAGTAAAAATATAAGGTGAAACATAAAACATAACTACATTGGAGATAAATAATTTTAATCTTATTAAAACCTAATCATGAAATGTTTATTTTTCAAAACATTCCATATTTATCACTATAAAATTCATTGTTACAAGCCTCATTTCAAAAAACCTCCTTTTATCAATAAAAATAAAAAAAACATTTATTAAAAAAAATTAAAAAAAATTCCCTTGAATTAAAGAGACAATATCATTAAAAATGGAATGAATTGGAACAATAAAGTTCAGTAAGAAATTGTATGACTCAAATAATGGAGTTTGAGTTACGAAGTCCCTTACCATTACCATTTATTAACATGGATGGGATTTTAAATCATCTATCATAAATATATAAATACCAATTATCTAATTAATAACCTTATTCATATATAGTTTCAATTATACACTTAATTAATAAAAATAATCTTCATGGATTAGATTATTGTAATCCCTTTTCAATATCTGGTGTTAATAACTTTAACTGTCTGCACACAATTTCTAACATTGTCATAATCACCCATTATTTGATAAAAGGTTAATAATTAATATATCATTTAATATTCTTTAATACTTAACATACATTGATTTAAAAATATATTATATCCTTATGTGTGTGTTTTAGTTACAATGCATGAAAATAGAATCTGTGCTGGCTTATTTCAGTGATTTTAGAAAACAAAAATGATACTTTAATAATAAGTTAAACTCTTAATATAATAATTCTTGAACCATATAAAAATATTTATTTTTATTATATTATATAAATATTACTATTTTTGTTATCGTACTCATCCATGATATATTCTTATTGAACTGCTCATATAGGTGGTTAAACTGACCCAAACTTGAACACACATTAATTTGATGGGTGAGTATGGTTAATGGGGTGTTTATTTTGACATAATATAATTATAATATAATAATAATGATATAATTATTATTTATTAATTTTGAACCATATGTAAATATTTTTTTTTCAAATAATGAATATCTTTAAGAAAAATGAAAAATGTTTCTTCGTGGAGGTGGATGTCTGCCCACACGCATGTTCATTGGTTTTTCTATATAGATGGAAATAAATAAACAATGGTTATTTAATTAGAATAAAAATATATCATAATAATAATTATACTTATTTCATCATATTAATATTTTGTTCAGGTATTTTTAACATTATGATTTAGAATAAGAATATAAGTAAGAGATAACACTTATGTTTAAGTCTTCATATTTCCTCTGAATACATATTGGCATTGAAGGGATTAAGTTAAATTGGTATTTATAGGGAATTTAGGATGTTAAAGGGAGTTATGTTGGGATAAAATAAAATATATTCAAGGTGTAATTAGAAGGTGAATTTTAACTTTCAAGGGTGTAAGGGGAATCCTTTTATAACAGAAGAAAAAATAGATTTTGGGGTCACTTATAATTTTTAAATAATTCCATGAAACCATTTTTGGATGAAAGAATTAAAAGTGGAAAAGTGCTGGGGGGAAGTGGGTGTGGTTAAAAATTAACTTCTAACACTAATTTTAAGAAATATTTTGAGCATTTTTTCCCATTTCCATTATTAAATGATTTTTTCCATTTTAATTTTTACCAGGGAATCTATTTTTTATACATAATAATTATTTCAGTGACCAAAATTATTGTTTTTTTGCATTTAATTTTTACATTATGATTTCAAATTTTAAAATAATTTTATTACATAATTTTTATAAATTTTTGAAAATTGAATTTTAAAAAGAACACACTTAATCACGTAAAAAATTATTTTAAAAAATTATTTTTTCACTATAAATTTTAAATAAGATAAAATTATTTTTATTATTGATTTTAATGACATCAATTCATTTTTTATAATTAAAATGAATGATATGAGTCATTAATGTCTATAAGTAACTGAATCACACCAAGAAAATACTTCATTCAAAGAAAGACCAAAAATATTTCTTATTAACCTATAATTTTATTTTAGTTCTGAAAATATTGTAAATTTGATTTATAAGATAAAATAATATATATTAAAATTATTAATTTTATTCCTTAAATTTATATTTTATTAATTATAAAGTTTTTTAAAATTCTAGGACTGGCATGCATAATGATAAATTGATAAAAAATATAATTTTCCCAAAAACATATTTTCAGACTAAAAATTTATCTTTTCATAAAAAAAATTATAATTCATACTTACTACATTTTTATGAGGGAAATTGAAAAATAAATTTCATTTAATAAACTTTAATTTTTATAATTTTTAAATTTAATTTTTTAATGAAAATTAAATATTAAGAAAATGGATTCTATTGAAAATAACCGTTTTCAATAATAAATAAAATTAATTAAATATCTTCTAAAGGTAATAATGATTAATTTTTTTTCCATCATAGTGTTTATTATTTCATTATTAATAATTTTATTCTAATATTTTATTTGTTTTTTCACATTATTTGTAGCATGTAGTGAATGTTATTGAATAAAATATTTATTTTAAGAGGAGAAAAATCCAGGTCGTTTCATTATACCACCACTAAAAATAATTTTCTCCACAAAATTTTATTAAACATAACAAAATAAATGTGTTTAATTTTTATTCATTAAATCCTTAGGTACCCACATATCGTGTTCAAACTTATGCTTTCTCCATAGAACTTCAACCAGATAAGTTTTCTTGTTTTACAACGCTTAATCTCTTCAATATAAAATATCCACCAGTTTTTCGTCATATGAGAGATCATCTTCCAATTGCATGGATTTTAAGTTTCAAACATGAGAAGGGTCTGGTATATACTTCCTCAAAAATAATGCATGGAAAACATAATGTACTGGGGATATTTCATTCGAGAGTAATATGTAATATCCTTAACTTTTATGGATAATAAAACCCTATTTTTTATATAACCTTTCAGTATTTTTAGGCGAAAATGTAAATTTTCAATAAAAATCACATTATAAATGACTTAAAGGCTTTATTTAAGGTTAAAATACTTGTTAAATTTTTTTAATATTCAATAGAATACTATTGGAGATAGGCACAATGTTAGCACAGGATTCCAGGGCTCGTAGAGTTTGGGTGATTATAGAATAAAAATATTAAATATATTAAATAATGTCTGCATGTTTATTTTAAAATAATGGAATATATCTTAAAGGATATTTTATTTGGAAATTATTAGACTAAAATTTGGTATGAAATATAGTTTTTACCCTAGGTGTCTCATAACCTCTATGTGGGTTAGGAGTTCAGTTAAATCGCACAACATGGTAGTTTTTTAAAACATTTTCAATTTGTATTTATTATTTATTATTTATTATTATTATTATTATTATTATTATTATTATTATTTCTTCTATCATGCTATTTAAGACCGCCATTTTCATCTTGCTACTTATCCAAAATTTAGGATTTCAAGTTTTTTTGACCCAACTCATAAGAAAATTAACTACTATGGTAAAATTAAACACTCCACCTTAAATATTCGATTGGATCAGTGGATTATATGAAAAATATTGATGAAAAATGGATATTATAGATGGAAAACTATGGAAACAAATCGTGGTGGTGGGGTAAAATTATTGGGAACTTCTCCTCCACTTAAATGAAGAATTTTTGGAGGAGGCTTTGATTATTAATTCTTCTCATGGGGATGCAAATAGGATAGAAGGGAAAACAATTCAAGTTAAAAATGATGATTATAGTGATTGGATCATCAAGAACTCTCTAATTCTAAGAAGAGGTTTTGAATGAAAGATAACTATATAAGAGTTCATCCATGCTTAGAGAAAAATGTATTATCAATTTGAATACATTATCAAAGATGAATGGGATAAAAAGGTACCTAATATTTTTTTAAAATTATATAGAGATATTTCTTCTAATAGGTTCAATTTTTATTTCAAAAAAAATTAATATCTTAGAGTTTTTGATATTTTTTTGTTGGAACTGGGAGGATTCCCATTTTTTCCCAAAAACAATTTTAAAAATAAAATTATCTGATATTCAGTCAGTTGATCATATTTTTGTTTTTAATTTTACCCAAACATATATGTATTTTGGTATATAAATAGATCAAAAAGTTTGGATTTATTCTTTTTTGATTATATTGAATTCAAATGATTCACGAAATCCTTTTCATGATATATAGAGACCTCCTTGGATCCATTTTTTATTCTTCTTCTATGACAAGGTATAACAACCCCACCCCCCATGCCTCCAATATTAGTGCATTATGAAAATGAAGTATAAAGGGGTTGTTTATTATTTTCCCACTTCTAAATTGTGGAAACGAATTATTATATTTAAATAATTTGATAAAACCTAAATTATGTAGGGATAAATTATAAAATTTATCAATGGATGACTTCATGAATTTTTTGGAACATAAAAATTAATAATATACCAAAGATAATTAGATCAAATAATAAAATTATAATCTTAATTATTAGATGATAATTTTTTAAAAAAATATCAAAAAAAATTATAATAATTATAAAATGTTATGTTCATTTAATTATCTAAATATAATTACAAAAGGATAATAACACCAAATTATTAAAGGATAATTTATTAAAATTGTCAAAAATAATTAATTTTATTTATCAAAATATGATTCTTAAATATTTTAAATTTATATTTGTTCAAGATTATGAAAGTATAATTATAAGGAATATGTAAAGTTAATTATGTTTATTTAAAAGGATAATTTATTATCAAGAGTAATTATGAAAATTTTCAAACGATAGTTATTAAAATTACAAAAAAATAATTATGAAGGACTATAAAATGTGTTATTGAATTAATTTAGGGGATTTATGATACCAAAGGTGGTTTTATAATTATTCATAATGTTAAGACAACTAGTACATGTGTAACCTGAAATGATAATAGGAAAAATTATTCAAGAGAGGCAAATAATATAATCAAGTGATATTTTGTATATTTTTTAAATGATATACCATATTTTTGTCCATGGAACCCTTGATGAACCTCAATCATTATTGTCTTGACAATAAAGATAATAAGGCTTGGGAGTTGGTGTTCTTGACTCTCTGGTGTTCTAATATAGCTTTAGAGCCACACATGGCGGTTTTCCCTTGTTTTTGACATTAAATACTTTGAGGTTGTACGTGCCTTGCCTATTGGGATTTTGTTACACTTGTTTCCTTTCTATATTTTGTATGTTTTCATAATTGATAATCACACTTGACTAGTGATAACATATTGGAGTGTTTGTATCCCATGTGACCTGATTGGTATTGATTCCATGATAATTGTTAGAATATATAGTTTCCTTGTTTGATATGATTTAAATATTTATTTTGTTGAAATTATTTATCTCATGATGTCATGTAATGTTTTTTAATGTTATACCTTGAAATTTATCATCGTTCCTTTAGAGGACCTGTGCTTGGTACATGTGATAGTTAGCCATAATCTTATGGTTAATTCATATAGGGGGATTACACATGATGTGTGAATATTATGAGAGTGGACCATAATAGCCTTGTGGACTGAACATACCTCAATACCTGGAGGATTCCTATAAAATATATTGATACTCAATGACTTTTTGATTCCAATTAGCACATTGACTTGATTCCTAGGGTATTTGTAGTGTTTTATCAAATCAATTCCTTATTGAATATGGGTGACATACTAATGAACTTGATTATATTTGTGATCCTTCTGGGAACTTTGACCATTATTCTAGTATGCATCTAAATAAGTTATTGCAGGGTTTAGTGGTAGCTTGGTTTTCACACAAACAATCAAATTGGTATTGTGTGATGCTATGATTATTACACATTTATTATATTCACGGAATACACTTTTAATATTTGATCACATTTGGTTAAGGTTGCATTATTGGTCTCTTAATGAGTCTTGTACTTACACCCTACCTAGGAATTTTGGTGTGCTTGTATATTTTATGACCAGATATTTGGTAAAGTCCAAGGGCCTTATGGTGGATTTATGAGTTGAGAGGTATGGAGATACTATAATTATAGGATAGACTCCAAGTACCCACTATTTATTTATTTATTTATCTGCTACTTTGTATACAGTGCTTTAGCATTCCATTATGGGATTCGTATATTACTTATATGACATATATACCATTATTATTATTATATTCTACATGTTTAATGTGGTCATTTATTATGTTATTAAATATTTATTATTGATCATATGAAATGATTCTGAAGTTTTAGTCTCCCCACTAACTGATTTAGTCCCTTGACACTAGTCCACAATCTCTTTCTTAGAGGGAGAATATGTGGAATTCCTACTCAGAGGTGGTGGTTTAGTTCAAGGTGTCACAAAATGGAATCAAGGGACTTATATTTACTAAAATATTAATTCTTTTTTCCTTATTTGGGATAGGTTCTACATGAGTTTTTATGGTTTGTACTTGAGTACGAGAACTATGACAGTTTCTGGCTAGCAATGTATATTGGATCTCCAAACTGCCATAAAGTGGGAGAAATTATTTTTTATTATTACCATGGATTAAATTAATTTTATGTGATTCACATGATGTTGATATGTGATTTATGATATTTCAATGGAGTTCATGCAACATGACTTGGAATGTAGGTTCATATTCCATATATAAATTTTTTTTGTGTTTCATAGATATTATTTAATTAAAATTCCTGGATTTATTATAATTATTTATAATGGTTTTTATGTGTCTGATATATTTGTGTTTCAATGATGTTATGAAATATTATTATTTAGTTTAATAGGTCATGTTGGGGTTTTATTATATATATAATGATTATGTCTAATGTACAGGGATGGACACCTAGCTTAGTTCTAGGAGGGTTATCCCATGGGTTAAGGGTAGACTCCTGGGAGAACCCTACATGATCCCATAGACTAATTAGGGTTTATAATAATGACCATGTTTATTTCTTTAAAATTACTTCCTTTGTTTTAATAAAGATGTTTCCTTGACGTATTCTTCTAGGACTATATGGGATGTTGTCTAAAATACTCTTGTAAGGGAGGATGTCTCTGACATACCACTAAACGTATATGAGAATGTAGTTTAGTGTTCTCCTACACACACTCTGTGGTTTAGGTGGGAAGAATTATTTAACTAAATGTCTTTCTCTTAGAGTATTTTCATGGAATAGAATTTCATAACTATGGTAAAATATTCCATGATTTCAAGTACAACATTCTTCAGCGTTTTAGGGAATTGGATTCATTGATATTCTAAAGAATGCGATAGAATCATTGTTGAAATATTTGACCTAGTAGAAACTCTGATAGACCTATAATTTAAGTTGATATAGAGTTCAAGATGAGTGTTTATCTCATTTTGATACCCCCCATGTCACATATTTCCAACCATGATAAATAATAACACTGTGAATATGGATGGCATTTATTGGAATGGAATTTTTTAGGCTGGTTACATCATCATGGAGTTCACCAGTTATGTTCTGCTGGAAGGTGGACGGTAGTCTTCAACTATACATCAATTACGAGAAGATGAATTCAGTGATGGGGGAGAATAGATATCCATTTACTAGGATCATTGATCTTTTTGATCAATTATGTGAAGCATGGTGGTTCACTGAGATTGATATTTGATTGAGATACCACTATCTGTGAGTTAGATTGGAGGACATTCTAAAGACATCATTTTAAAGATGGTGTTATTTGTATGAGTATTTGGTGATATTTTTAGACTATCAAAAACATTGGAAGTAATTCTAGTCCACATGAAAAATAACTTTCATCAATACCCAGAAACATTCATCATATTTTTCATAGATTATATCCTCTTCTACTCACTAACTTCAAAGTAGCATGTTGGAAACCTCGATATAGTTAGAGATATGCTTCAATCACATCGGGTTTATGAAAAGATATCATATTGTAGATTATGGTTTCTAGAGGGTGAAGTTACTTAGATAATTTGAGTTTTAAATGAGTATATCTATAGAATATAGGAGGTAGAGGTAGTCTGGTACTTGAAAATTCCTCGAAATATGTTCAATATTAGGCTCATTCTCATTTTAGTAGGATACTACCATCACATTATCTAATATTTATCTCGACTATCAACACTCATGATATTAGTAATAAATAATTATGTTAAGTTATGATGGATAGATTAGTTTCAAGAGGCATTTATTATGTTTAATATGATATTTAATACAACTCCAGTGCTGATATTACCATGGATATGGATCTGATACACCATATACTATGATGCATCCTACATTAGATTGGGGAAAATAATGATGAAGTGGGAGAAGGTAGTAGCTTATGGGTCATTCCAGCTATAACCTCACAAACATAACTATCCTTCTCACAACATGGATATGGTAAATGTGGTCCATGATTTGAAGAATTGATGACAATATCTCTTAAAAGATTAGTTTGTTATCTACGATGACCACAAGGTCCTTTACTATATAATCTCATAGTGCGACTTGAATCAGAGACAAAGGTGTTGGGTTGAGTATCAGAAGATGTTGACTTCAAGATGGATTATTCTCGAAGGAAATGTAACATCGTTTAAGATGCTCTAATCCATAATATTCACGCTAAATAAGAGTTTTGTGAGAGGAATTCATAGAACGAGTGGAACTTGATGATCTTATTGGTGGACTTGAGGATGGATTCTTTTTATGATTAAGGATCGATTACTTATTCCCTTTTAGTGATAAATTCATCACTTGTGTAACTGGTGAGGACTAATTTTGTGCTGAACCCAAAAATGTGTTATGATGAGAGAACAACTAGCTAGAAGTGACTCAATACTCAGATGGTTTCTGGATGATGATAATGTGATCATGTTACATGGGAAAAAGTAGTCCCTGCTTCTATAAAATAAGAGTTGATGAGATATTCCCATACCTTGATATGGATAATGGTTTAGCACTAGAATCTTGTTGGGTTTCTGTAGCCAATTCTAGTGTCCATATATGAGTATGTGTACATCATGATGGAATTTTTGATATGGTTACCCCAATCCCCAAGAATTCTTCATGATTTATTGGTGATTTCAATCATATAAAAAAGGTTTCTCACATTATATCAATCTGATGCACTCATTATGTTGACAATATGTGAAGGATTTACACATATGGTTTTATATTTTTACACGGAGTTCATTTGGGTATTGTATCAGACAAAGATGCGTGTTTGATGTCATTGTTTTTGAAAGGGTATCATAAATAACAAAGGACACATATGAGATTGAGAAAAACATTCCATACTCCGGAAAATAGATAGCCGACATGAATGATATGAAAACTTGAGTATATTCTATGAGATTATGTCCAAGTCTATGCTGGAACTTCGGATGATCACCTAGACTTGGTTGTGTTCATGTACCAAAATGGTAAACAGTCTTTGATTCATAAGTATACTTACATGGATCTTTACATGATGACATATTCTAAAAAATCTATTGAAATGAGGGTGGTGAAGCTATTTTTGTGGGACCTAGTTTAGTTCAGGAGTCATTCAATAGAGTACATCTGATTCAGAATAGGTCAGTCACCACTAAGATTAGGCAGTGATCGTATACTGACCAAAGGAAGAGAATTCTAGTGTTAACTATGGGTGATCAAATGTTCTTTCTAGTCAGTACATGTATAGTCCATTAATGTTTTTAGAATAATGAAAAGATATCATAACATTTTATTGAACCCTTGAGACCACAAAGGGGTATGGGATAAAGTTATATGATATGGATCTTACTTCTCGCAACCAAGTTATTCACGAATAATTTCATGTGTCATAGCTCTATAGGTAAGTTATTGAGCATGTTATTCTCATCAACTATGATGATTACATGATATATCTTTATGAAATATAATATAATATCCTAGTGCGAGTTATGGCCCAGTGTGAGAAATTATTTCGAGGAAACATGATACCCCTTGATTGAATTTAGTGGAAGTATTAATATATCCATGAGGAGATATGGGACAGAAAGTCTGATGTTCAAGATCCGTGGCATAAGTTTTTCAAGAAAGACCATTGGATATACTTTTTAGGAATGATAATCTATTAGAAGTCTATAATAGTAATATCCTAAAATTTTAAAGATAATAGAACCCTCCTTTGTATATAATTTTTGAGTATTTTTATGTGAAAATGTATTTTATCAACAAAAATTCTATTTGGATTGATTTGAACTCTTTAAATTCATTATAAAAACCTTTTATAGAGATGTATCAAAATATTTTATAGTTATTCTTTTTCCCTATTTTGAGTATACTTTATTTGGATTTTTGTTTGGGGTTGTTTCTGGTGAAAAATGTGAACTTTTGAAAACGAAGGGGCAGTGCACGGTTGATGAATTGTTTTCTCAAACCATGTGCCCACTCCCAAAAAACTGTGCAACCCAACAAAGAGGATGACCTCATGGTTGGTGCATGGTTTGAAAAATAGTGATTCTCTCCTAGTAGTAATAGCGTGACCCCTAAGGGGAGGTGCACAATTAGGACCATGGTTAGAGAAAAAAGTGTGCCCCTACCCAGAAAACTGTGCACGTAGAATTTTAATCCTAAAAAAATATTTTAAATCTTATAATTAGAATTTATTATCACTAAACACTCTATATTTGTATACACCTATTTAATTTGTTTTTAGAGTCACTCTGGAAAATTCCAATTCCTGCCAATCCTGATTCTTTACAAATCGAATATCCGATTTATGGATTTTCACCTCTCCTAGTAAGAAGACTTCTCCTGTTTTGATACCTCTCTCCCCCATATCTCTTTCATTATGAATATGAATGTCTTATTTTCTATTGGAAAGGTATAGGACATAGATAATTTTGGATCCTAATCTGTTTGATACTGGATTTAGATTTTGGTTATAAATGTCATACTTTATTATGAAATTGAATAACCCACTTCAATTTGGGGAATTTGCGTTTAATGAATGCTCTCAAAGAATCATAAGGTAGGTGGTATAAATTGAAAATCCCACAGTATTGATTATAATTTTGTGTATGAATTTTGAAATAAAAAATTTCATGTTTCGAAATCAGATCATGAATTAGAGTAATTAATTAATGATTTATTAATTAAAGAAATGATTATATTTTTAAATTGATGGGATATTGGGATTATAAGAATTAATAAATTAATGGGATTGTGTATTTGATTGATAAATGTGAACTATGGTATTGATAAATTATGGGAATCAAGGTGTGTTATAATTAATCATAAAGGTTGAATGTACTAAATGAATAGATAATGGTTAATCTTTTATTTGTGAATTGTTCATATTATGAAAAGTGATTAAAGTGTTGAACTATACATGTTTTTATAGTTGAAATGGTATAAAATTATCTGAAATGTTGATAAGAGTGTTAATTATTATTAACCTTGTTTAATTTCATATAAGTGAAACGTGTTGTCGATAGATAAATGGGTTATAGGACATAGACTGATGCTTCAAATACCCACAAGGTGATTGGTAAGGCATTCTAGACCCAAATGCTTGTATGTGATAAATGCGTGTTGGAAACAGACTAATGCTTCACAATACCACTTTTTATTGATTAATATATGGGTTTTGAGACATGGAATGATGCATAAAATACGCATGGGGTGCTAGTCATGGCATTTTAGACCCAAAATTGTGCCATTGGAATATTCTTCTGGGTGGATAAAATTATGAAATTTAAATTAAATGGATATTGACATACCATGTGATATTGAATTGTGATTTCCCTATGTGATATAGTTTAGACTCCGACATGGGCTAAATTAGGTATTCATGTTCTGGGAGGAATTGTGAACCCTGGTAATTTATATGCTTAATTAATGAATAATGGAATGTCATAACAATTTACCTAGTTTTATTTTATTCATTTCACAACTACTCAAATTTTTATAGCCATGATGTTTTTTTAGATTCTTTTGGTGCTGGCCTACTGATTTGTACTGAAACCCTACTCAGGTTACCATATCGGTACCCGAATAGAATTCATGTCTATTGGATAGGATAAGGTAAACATCCCAATATTATATGGATGAATTTTGATGATGCATGGATGAGGGAAATAGACTTGGTGTCGAGACCCAATTCGGTGTTTCTTTGTGTCTTTATTTTGGTTTTTCATTTAGACACTTGACACAGATTTGGCATGATATATCTATAGTTTTTATTATGATATTGTAATCATGTTCTGGTTCATCATCTATTACTAGTATGTTTTGGTTGTAGAATTTTATTAGTTTTTGGTTATTGTATTTTGTTTACTGTTTATTAATTTTTTCCAACTATAATACTTGGATAAAGAGGGTATAGTCTCTATGTTGACATATTAGACCCTCACGGCCAGTCGACAACCTCTGGAATATGGGGACGCACGTCTAAGGACATGTGACCAACCACCTTGGGGAATCAGTATATGGAACCTAGGTCCGGATGTTACAAATTATTATTAAAGGTAGATTTTATTTTATTTTTTATTACTATTTTGGGAATTAATAAGGGAGAAAATTTTGACTCATCCCTCGGTTAGGAGATCATGGGAGTAGATATCCCATGTACGAGGGTAAAATCCATATACCAGGGGAAAAAATATTGTTATTATTGTTTTTTGTTACAATTTGATGTTATTTAACACCAAGTGATGCACTTTTTTTGTGACATTATTATATTCCAAGTTTTATTTAAAATTTGAATCATAGCCCTATATAGAACAAGATTGGAGTATACATTCAAGATTATTGGAAACCAAGAATTATTATAACATGCATCATTTTAACACATTCATAAAAAAGAATTTTTTGGGTAATTCATTGAAATTGAAATGTTTTTCCTTGTGTAGATTTTATTGACAAAGTTCACAAAAAGAAAAATTGAAAAAAAAATTAATGATTCTAAATGTGGAAAAAATTGGAAGAGATAACTGGGATTCTAATTAGAATCTTGAATCTTCAAATTTTTTCCATATCTAAACTATAACCTAGATTAGGGATAGTTTAGTGTATTGATAGTTCGTCGGTTTTAATCATTTGGAAGGATAAGGGTGATTATGTTTTTTATTTATGTAAATTCCTATTGCATAAATTTTATAATTTTGTGTTATGTGTCTTAATATGTTTTTTTGGAATTATATATTTATGCCTCATATATGGTGATTTTTGATAGGAAAACATGTTGATATGTCTTGAATTGATCCTCTAGTAGTGGAACCTAAGGTACCAATAGTGACTGGTGAAGGATTTGGATAGTAGTTCTATGATAAATTTTATCGCTATATGATGTTTATAGAGAGATATCCAAGGTTGTTTGTGAATATTATGTCTTAAATGACATGGGGGTTCCAATTATAGAACCCTTAGATGTTTATTAGATAGGTAGGACCAAAGGCAGCTGAGTTCTGGATTGATTCTATCCACAGGATCCTTTAACACTTTTTGACTGTTGCTAAGAAAAGAGTAAATTTGGTTTCATATATGTTACATGGTCAATCAAAGTTCTTTTGGGACATCTAGACATGGGATGGAAAATTAGACAATGTGGAGTGGAAGGACATTCCGGAGAAGTTCTTGGAGAACATTTACCCTGAGACACTCAAGTTAGAGAGGGTAGTGGTGTTCATGAGATTGACTTAGGGTCCATGTTAGGGATGAACTATGCTAGATGTTTTAGCATTTTTTAGTCTTTTGTACAAGAGTTGGAAGGATATGAGTTTACTGAAACAAAGAGATTTTAGGATGGGCTAAAATCTGATACTACGTCTCTGGTTAATATTTTTCAGCTAAAACTATTTTTAAAAGTGGTGCATCAGGCTCCGATATCTGAAGACAACATGAATGAGGCTTCTAGGGGGCATGTGGTTTCTTCTGGATGATAAGGAGGTGCATATTCCAAGATTAGGAAGTGTCTCTATAATAATTTCATCCATGGAAATAGCATATAGAGTTTCTAGGGGGAAGTTCTAGTTACTTTGGACCCTACCCAAGTGACCTACCACCAGTACGGAAAGTTGATACATATTTGTTGACATTGTCCATGACCACGAGTAGTGTAACGAACCTAAACTTATCCAATGTAAATTACATTCTCATAATTATTTTATATATTATAAAACACACAAATAATATATATAACCGAATAAAAAATTAATTTTATAAATTAAGAATAAAATAAGTGGTATTTATGGAAATTAAGGAACTGATACCAATAGAATAGTAACTTGACCATTGAAATAGTAATTTGGCCATTGGGGATAGTAAACCGAACAATAGAATAGTAAACACACCTATGAAATTATAATTAAAATTATGGTTTCTTATTAATGAAAATATAATATATTTTTATAATAGAATATGAAAATAAATATTTTTAAAATGATAAATTAAGTATTCGTATTTTTGTGAAAAGTAAATATTTATTTAAAATTTTATAATTAATATACTGATTTAAAAGGAAATTTATTTTCATAAAAAATAATCATAAATTGGTATTTTTTTCTTATTTTTATAATATACTTTTATGACATCTTAATTAATTTTTTAAAGTGTCATAAAATCAGTTATAAGATTAAAATCGATATTTTTTTGAGTAAATGATGATTTTATTAAAAATTACATTTCTCATATTTAGAAAATTATTTTCTTGAAATTGATTTCATTTTTTAATTCTATATTTCAAAAAAATAAGGAATTTTTTTTGGTATTTTTAAAAAAAAATTGAAAATTTGATGAATAATGAAATATGATAATTTAGAAAATAATCTAAAGAGATGAATTTTTGAGTCATTATTGATGGATGGATGATGTAAGATAAATTATCTCCTAACATCCTCCTATATTTTCTATATTTTTTCATTGTGATAGTCACTATTTTTATTCTATAGAAAAAAACTAATAAATTAAATAATAGAAAAATACCACTCTCATCAACTATAAATACTACCCTCGCCACCTATTCTCCCCACACCTCCAAAGACTTAAATATAGTCCAACCTCTACCAAATACTCTTCCCAAGTTTCTCCTCCATGTCTATGATCCTTTGGTCTCAAAAAAAGACCAACCCCAATTTCTCTAAGGAGGTTCTCAAAGAGAACAATTTCAAGATGTAAAATCCTCTTTCATTTTCTTTTATTTTATTTTCAATTTCTTATCATTTCTTATACTCTCCTCAACTATTTATCCCAAAGTGTCATTATAACTCTATTATATTTTATATAATGTGATTTTTTAGTGTTATCTTAATAACCCACCATCCAAACTCTTTCATCTACTTTTTATTATAAAAAATAAAGCATCTTCCGTTATGTGTCAATTTATCACAATCGTGGATGATGCATTTTCATATTCCAATACTACATTCAAGGCTGGTCATAAAACCATTATTATGGTCAAATAATATTTTATTATATATGTTATATGTAATATAATGTTCTAGAACCAATATATAAACATTACATTAAATAAAATTATATAAGTTCATGATGGTCTTGAAAACCACCAAAATAAATTAAATCATTTCCTTTAACGTTTTATCTAATGAATACCCTCAAAACATTTAACAAAATTCTGTATATGATCATTTAAAATTATCAATTTTCATTAATAACATTGAATTTCTATTCTATATAATTATTCCTATTTTACTCGAATGCCCCTACTTGTATACAAGTGAACAGATCGTGACTACCAAGAAAATAAACATTCCAAAACGAAGAATTTGAATCTTATAACTCATCAAAAAGATCATAAATGAACTTAATAAAATTATAAAATATAAAATAAATGTTTAAGAGGTTCTGAATTGCTTTATTATTGAATTTAATTTTATTATCCATGAAATTAACTATAAGATCATAAAACGTTTTGATGTGAGGTATGTGTTCTTATCCAAACCCCTATTTACCCTTCGGGTTACGCTTCATTTTATTTAACCCAATTTAATTATTAATTCTTCTTATTTAATCCCCATAAATTCTGTTTTTATGTTCCAAACATATTTACCTAGATCATTTTTTATTTATTTGTTGGGGAAATACATTCTTTATAAGGGTCCCTTTCCAATTCCTTCTGATAAGAAAGCCTGGTTAAGGAGAACACACCAATTGTTTACCCATTTTCAAGTACACTCCATAATTTATTTTAATCCAAAAATTATTTTATAAAATCAAATTTTTTCTCAAAAAAACCTACCTTACTTAATTTTTGTTTTTATTCAAAAAAAATTGCACATTAACCTTTAAATAATTTTTATATATTCCCTTAAACCGCTCAAATGTTTCCCATTTCTAATGTTTCTTAAACAATATTTTTTCTAATTTCCACTTCATATGGACATAATTTATAATGATATATTTCTAATTTCCCTTATGAATGTCCATGTATGTTTTAAATCCATT
The DNA here is from genome assembly GCA_963277665.1 of Viscum album. Taxonomy (NCBI): domain Eukaryota; kingdom Viridiplantae; phylum Streptophyta; class Magnoliopsida; order Santalales; family Viscaceae; genus Viscum; species Viscum album. The sequence goes on from OY728153.1 coordinate 910,010,656, forward strand.
CTTCCATGAACAACATTATGATATTACCATTGTTTGTGTGTTTATGATATGATTATGATACCCATTTCTTTCCATGGGTAACTCTTATGTTCATACATATGTTTTATTCTTCATGTAGAATACATATTCATGAACATGTTATGATGGGTTCTCCTAGAATGTGGTATAATGTATTAGGTAATGTTTAATCTCATGAGGTTCCATGTTGGGCCAAGAATTAAACCAAATTCCTTTGTGGGACTTTTTCTTCCATGTGTAATAGTCTTGGAAAATAGCCTTGACTTGTACTTACATCATGTTGTATGTTGTTTCCACATTACTATGTGGCCATGATTACATGATAACATGCTCTATATGTTATGATTCATTCATTTTATTCATGTTCCATGCCTTTTTATGTCATCATGTTATGCCTTATAACCCATGTCTTATTCTTTCTTCCAATGTTTATTCCATTAAAGATATGTTTAGATTATCCATTTTTCTATGTATTCCCTAGGTTATCCCATGCAGTTTTTAAAGATAAAATTGTGTTAGGATATCCTTATTGAAAATATTTTATATTTTATTTTCATGTTTTTTAATTATGTACCTAATCTTCCAAATACACTATACTTTATGATCATTGACTTGTAATTGATGTATAATTAGTTTTAACATCATGTAATAATATGTGTAATATTCTAGGTCTTTTATAGTTGGTATTAGAACATGGCATAGTGATTTTTGAATATTAGAACAAGAAAAATATTGTAAGAACCCTAGAGGTAATTTTATCACCATGGATAACATATATTGAAGCTAAGGGTATCATAAGATATGATATATTTTCCATTTACATGTTTATCCTTCTATGTTAAATTTTTACTTTTTCAAATGATCATTGGATAAGTATTCAAGACACCTAATTTTTTTATTTTTTTTAATGGGTAGAAAAAGGATAAATACCCTCACCTTTTTTCACCTTAGAATGTAAAATTAAATTTAAAGGGTGACATTTCATAGTAGGAGAATGTAACAACTGATAATCTTTTCCATGGAAATTCCCTTCATAAAATTAATTTATATATTATCAAACCCACACATAAGATAGAGAACGTAATAAAAATAATATTTTCATAAATTAATAATGAAATAAGTTGAATTTTTGGAAATTAAGGAACCTATGCAAATAGAATAGCGACTTGACCATTCGAATAGTAATGTGGTCGTTAGGAACAACAAACTTGACAATATTATAGTAACCTCACCAATGAAAGAATAAATAAAATTTAGGTATATTATGAATGAAAATATAATGTACTTATATCAAAGAATAAGTAGATAATTATTTTAAAAATTATAAATTATGGATTGGTATTTTTGAGAAACATAAATTTTTATTTACAATTTATAATTAATATAAAGATTTAAAAAGAAATTTTTTACATAAAATAGACTCATAAATTAATATTTTTCTGTATTATTATTATTGTATAATTTTATGTGACCTTAAATAATTTTTCATAGTGTCATAAAATCACATAGAATATTAAAATCAATATTTTTCGAGTAAATGTCGATTTTAATTAAAAATTAAATTTCTCATATTCATAAATTTATTTTCATAAATTAGATCACATTATTATATTATACATTTTAAAAAATGGTTAGGTTGAAATTTTTGTAATTTTCTTAATTAGTTGAATTTTTGGTGAATAGTGAAATACAATAATTTACCAAATAGGTTGATACATTAATTTTTGAGTCATTATTGATGTACGGAGGATGTAAGAATAATTATCTAGAGTTATCCTCCTCTATTTATCTTATCTAGTGATGTTAATCACCAACATTTATAGTATTGGTCCAAAATAATAAACTAACAATTAAGATAATCAAAACACACCCCTCTCCTCCACTATAAATACCACCCCTCACCACATCTTCTCCTCACACATAAGAAAACTTTAATCTTATCCAAATTCTAAAATATCCTCTTACAAAGTCTCTCCCCCACATCTAGGTTCCTTTTCTTTCAACAAAATACCAACGCCAATTTTTCTATGGAGATTCTCAAGGAGAATAAGTTCAAGAGGTAAAATCCTCTTTCATTTTCTTTTAATTTCTTTTTTAATTTCTTTTCTTTTCTTATCATATAATCATATAATTATCCAAAAGTGGAAGGATAACTCCAGAATATTTTATATACTACAATATTATTGAGTTAATGGAATATAAATCATAAAATCTCTTCCATCTTTTTTTTATTATTAAAATGGAAACATCATCTGTGATTAGTCAATTTGCTACCATCATAGACGATGTGTATTAATTTTCTTATTATGACTTCAAGGATGGTCATAAAACACTTTTTATTGTTAAATAAGGTTTTATTATACATATTATAAGTTATATAATGTTCCAGAACTAATATATAAACATGATATTGGATAAAATGATATAAGTTAATGATGGTCATTAAAACCACCGAAATAAAATAAATCATTTTCATTAATGTTTTATTTAAGGAATCATACTCACACCATATAACCAAAGGATATATAATATATTTAGAAAAATTAATTTCATTAATAACATATATTTTTAATTTTGGAGAAATATTCCCATTTTATATGAACATCTATATTTGCATACAAGTGAACCGATCACAAAAACCAAGATAAAAAATGCTCCAAGAATGATGAAATTGATTCGTATAAATTATATAAAAGATAATAAATGAACATGATAAAATTATATTAAATAAAATAAATGTGTACGATGTTATAAATTAGTTAATTAATGTATTAAATTTTATTATCCATCACATTAAGTACAAGTTTATGACACTTTTGGACATAAGGTAAGGGATTCTATCCAAACCTCTATTTTTTCCTTTAGGTTACAATTTTTCTCTATTTACCCCAATATAATTTTTAATTATTATTATTTAATCCAACTAAACTCTATTTTTATGTTAAACAAATATGAGACTAGCTCTTTTCTTCTTTCGTTTATGGGAAAATACATATTTTATAAGGTTCAATTTTCAATTCCTCCGGATAAGAAAGACTGATTGGAGGGAACTTCCAAATTTCATAAGCATTTCCAAGAACACTCCATAAGCTGTTTTAATTGAAAAAATATCTCTCTAAAATCAAAATTTTTGTCATGAAAAACACATTTCGTTTCTGTTTTTATGAAAAAAAATAGCCTTTACTCTTTAATGAATTTTTATATTTTCCCAAAAGTGCACTAAAGTGGATCATTTCTAACGATTATTAAGCAATCTTTCTAATTGATGTCACTTTATTTTGACATAATTTATCATGATCTATGCCTAATTGACCTTATGAATTTACATATAATTTTTAAATAAATTCTTTCATAACAGACATTATAATACACCGATTGTTTATACCTTATGATATGATTATGATACCCATTTCTTTCCATTTGTAACCTATATTTTTATTCATATGTTTTATTATTCATTTTTATTACATATGAATGAAAATGTTTTGATAGGTGTTCCCAGATAGTACTCCAATGCATTGGGTAATGTTTAGTCTCATGAGACGTCATGATGGGACATAGTGTGAACATGATTCCTTTATGGGACATTATTTTCCTTGTGAAATAGTCTTATAATTTTGCCTTGACTAATACTTATGAAATATTGTATGTTTTTCAGCATTTCTATGATTCCATGATTACATGATCACATGTTCTATATGATACTCATCTTTGTTTTTATTCATGTTCCATGCCTTTTTATGTCATCATATTATTCCTTCTAACATATGTGTTATTATTTATTCATATATTTATTCCATTACTGGGATTTAAATCTCATCCCTTTTGTATATGTATTTTCTAGGATATCCCATGAAGTTATAGGATATCAAACCGAGTTAGGATCTCAATATGGAAAAGATGTTATATTTTAGTTTCATGTTTTCTATTTATGTACCTAATTTTCCAAAGATAGTACAATGTATGATTCTTGGCTTGTAATTGATGGATAATTATACTTAAAATAATGTTATAATAATTTCAAAATTCTAGGGCCATTATAGGTAGAGCTTCAAGATTGTGTAAGGATTGTACATCTATAACATTTTTTCATGAACCCCTGAAAAATAGATAATGACGGGGGAAATAGACAGAAAAATAGTACGAGATGAGGTTCTTCTACCCCGTATCAGTCTTATAGTAAGATTTATACTATCCTTGGATGTCAATGTAGTGGGTGTGTTAATTCTAGGAAAGAGGCGCCATATCAATATAGTGGTTCATATTAGGGGACACAAATTAAAACATAGGGAATATGGGAAGTGTAGTTTCATGTAGTTAGCCTTACACTTGTGGATAGCAAGGATGGGCCATTGATTGTCAGAGGATCCATTCTTGTAGCTTATATACCTGTTAGTACCTTATTTGATATTGGTGCCTCTCAATCCTTTGTATCTTCAAAACTTGTGAATGGGTTGAGTCTTAATGTAGAGTGTCTGCATGGGGTTACGATTGTTGATACACCTTTTGGAGTAAATTTGAGACATCAGTTTATTCAAAGTGTGTTCTATTGAGTTTAGGGAGTATCATTTTCTATGGGATCTTTGCATCCTTAACATGTCATATTTGACTTGATTTTGGGTATGGATTGGTTATTAGAGTATGGATCCCACTTTGATTTTTACCAATGGAAAATGATTTTTACCTCATCTAACAGTGAAAATTATGTACACTATGGAGCATGGAATATTCAATAGGCCCATGTAGGGACATTTCAACACCAACTAGGTGAGCTTACCCCCCGTGTATCAAGTATATTAATGGATGATGGGGGTTTAATTTATGATGTCTTTTCACCCATAGTGGATAGATTCTAGGATTTTTTCACTGATGTGTTCTTAGGTATTTCCCCTAAGAGTGATGTGGAGTTCATTACTGATATTGCACCAAGAGTATAGATAGTTTCCATTCCACCATACAAAATGGCACCGACAGAGCTTCAAGAGCTTAAGACTCTATTGGAGGATTGTATGCATATGGGATTTATATGTCTGAGTATGTCACCTTGGGGTTATCCTATCTTGTTTTCAATGAATATTGATAGAACCTTGTGCCAATGTATTGATTATCAGAAGTTGGATCAGATGATACTAAAGAACTAATATCCTCTTCCATGTATTGATGATCTATTTGACCAGTTGAGGGGGGGGGGCTTGGGTTTTCTCAAGGATCTTCTTGATATCAAGGTACCATCAGTTTATATGTGAACCTTATGATACACCTCATACTACTTTCAAAATTATGTATGGCCTTTATGAGTTTGTTGTGATGACATTTGGTCTGAAGAATGCTCAAATTGTTTTTATGGGCATGATGAATAGAATCTTCCAACCATACCTAGATCAGTTTTTGGTTGTTTTGTGGATGAAATCATGGTGTACTCTAAGAATTATCATGATCATTATCAACATCTTGATATCATATTGATTACACTGAGATAGAATAATCTATGTGACAAGCATGCTATGTTTCAATTCTATATTTATTGTGTAAACTTCTTGGTTCACATCATCTTGAAGGAAGGTGTGTCAGTGGACCCAAATAGGGTGAATGCTGTTGTTTCGTGGGAATTGGCTATGAATTTCTTTGATATATGTAGATTTTTTGGATTGGTGTGTTATTATCCGAGGTTCATCTAGGAATTTTCCATCTTGGCAGAACCAATTTCACACTAGAGAAAGAAGGTTATAAAGTGTGAATGGTCTAGAGCATGTGATAATACTTTCTAGGAGTTGAAAAAATGTTTTCAATAGTCACCAATATTGATCCTACCTGAGCCATGGTAGGAGTATAAAGTGTTTTGTGACACTTTAATAGTAGTAATTGGAGTAGTTTTGAAGCAGGGAGATCGAGATGTGGTGTTTAGGTCAAAAAAAGTTGAGTCAAAATGAACAGAATTACCCTATGAATGACCTTGATTTAACTACAGTTGTTTGTACTTTGATTTTTTGGTGGAATTATCTATTGGGTGATAATTTTACATTGTATTCTTATCAAAAGAGCATAAAGTATATCTTTTCACAACAAGACTTGAATATTTAAAAGTATTTGTGGGTTGAGTATATGGATTCATTTAAATTTGATCTAGCATATATGCTTGGAAAGGGAAACTATATTGTTGATTATTTGAGTTAGAAAACATAGAATTAGTTATTATAGGAGTCTAGTTCTGAGTGGAAGATGATAAATTTTCTATCATAGATGTATATTATGGTTCAAGGGGTTATGAGCATATGACTCTCATATCAGTATCAGTAGATTATAAAATTTTAAGTAACATTAGAGATATCAAGTACGAGTATTCAGAGTGTATGACCTTGTGAGATGGCCTTTAATTTGGGGATTCAAATTTTGGTTATACCATAGATGATCATGAAATCATCTATGTTTGGAATCATGTAGTTTTTTCTATGATTATACAGGGGAGATGATGTGTGAATTTCATGCCTCAAAGTGCGTAGTGCATCCCAGTTTGACCAAAATGTACTTAGACCTATGTTGACAGTATTGGTGGTCGGGCACAAAAAATATATAACTCGGTTCATGAAAACATGCTACATATTTCAATAGGTTTTGGTCGATCATCAATGACATGTTGGTTTATTACATCAATTTATTATTCTGGAATGGACATGGGATGACTTTACTATGGAATTTATGTTCGGTCTCTTGAGGATGCCTCATAAGTATGAGACTATTTGGATGATTTTGAATAGATTATAGAATTTATAAAATTTCCTAGCTATATGGGAGACTTTCTTAGTGGATCAGTTGGGGACATGTACATTTGGGAGATAGTTTGTTTTCTTTAGGTGCCATGGAGTATAGTTTCATTCTATAACTCGTGTTTTATTTTGTGATTCAAGTAGGGATTACAAAAAATTCTTCTTACATAGGTATTACTAATTAGGTATTTTCAATCATAAATAGATGTGAAGTTAGAATGTGATATACAGTTTTTAGAGGATATTCTAATTGGAAATTGTGTTATAATTCTGTGGGTCTTCGTAGAATCACCTAGAAGTTATGGAGTTGTCCTATAAAAAAGTTATTATCAAAATATATATAAATATATGGTACAGTATGAGGATATTTATGGAAGGTTATATAGATCACTTTCAAACTAGATGAAAGACTGTATTCCAGAATAGTTAGGACAGAGTCTCAAGTTGGACAGGTCATAGTAAGTTCACTTAGTTCGGAAGCGTCTGTCTATGGCTTAGAGTAAGAAGAAATAATATGTTGAAAGACGTAAATGACCTATAGAGTTTATAAAGGGTGGTCGTGTTTTCCATTAGGTGTCACATATATTGATTCATCATAGGATTCAATGGAACTGAAAGCTAGAACCCAGGTTTGTTGGACCTTTTTAGGTTGTGGAGGGAATCAGTTTGGTGGTGTACTGATTGTGTCTTCTATAGAGGTGTAGTGTTATGCATGACATTTTTAATGTGTCATAAATTTTTCTGTATCACCCCAAGCCATCTCAAGAGAGTCATGTTGATGATTTTGAGCTTGAGGTTGATGTATCCTTTGAAGATCATCTAATACTTGTTGAGGACCATAGTGAGAAAATGTTATGGGTAAAGATCATTTAGATAATTCGTGTTTTGTTGAAACAAGAGTGTGTTCATGAGGAAACATGGGATAAAGAAGAGGATATTTGGGATTAGTGGACTGATATTTTTACCTCATAATTTTAATGATCTATGGGATTAATTTTTAAGGACAAGATATTATATGGTGGAGAGATTGTAAGATTACAACCTTTTCTAGAGATGTATATAGCTCATTTATAGGTACTTCATTTTCCATGTTTTGAGTATACATTAGTTGGCTCTTTTGAGGTAATTTTATGTAAAAATTGTGAAATAAGGAAGAAGGGATAGTTTAAGGTTTTCCCAAACCATTCACCTATGCCCAGAAAACCTTACAACCCTAGATAGTGGGGGATCGTAAAGTTAGGAACTTAGTTAGAATAAACTATTCCCCCTTCCTAGGAAACCGCGTACGTGGAATTTTAATCCTCCAAAAAATAATTTTAAATTTTTAAACCCTACAGTTATTATCCATAAACACCCTAGATTAGGATAAACCTATTTATTACATTTAATACAGGATATTAGATGGATTACAATCATTTCCAACACTTATTCTTGAAAAATTGAATATCTGATTAATGGGTCTACAGCTCTCACGAAATGCAATAATCTTCCATTTGGATTCCTCCATCTCATGTCTCTCTTCTTAAATGAATAGGAATGATTTATTTTCCATTGGTAAGGGATTGGATCATGGTTATGATGGATCCTATTCTGTTTGATATATGATCTATGTTTTGGTTCTAGATCTTATTTTTCATTTCACAGTTGAATGTTCTACTGAAATTTGGGGAATTTTTGTTTGAAGAATTCTCACCAATGATTTTTAAGTTGGTGGTGTAATTTTAAAATCCCATAGTATTTATTATAATAGTTTTTATAAAATATTGAAAATAAATTTCCATGTTTGTAAATCTCATCTTGAATTGGATTGATTAATATATGAATTAATTAATGGAATGATGTTATTATGAAATTGATGGGATGTTGGGATTATGAAATTGGTGTATTAATAGGATTATTTATTTGATTAATATGTTTCAATTATTTAATTTATAAATTATGGGAATCTAGGGATTTTTTTAATAACCTTAAAGGGTTGATGTATTAAATGATTAAATGTTAATAAATGGTTTAATGATGAATTTTTTAGATTATTACATGTGATTAAAGTAGTGAAAAATAATGTTTTTGATAATAAAAATGGTATACCATTATGAAAATTTTCCTAATAGGGTTAATGATTAGTTACCTTATTAAATGATATATATGTGAAATATGTGATAAATTGATAAATGGGTTATAGAAAATAGACTAATGAATCAAATACCAAAAGGGTGATATATAAGGCATTCTAGACACAAATGCATGAATTTGACAATGATTGTGGGACACATACTAATGATTTAAATCCCACTTGTGATTGATTAATATACCGGTTTCAAATACCCATGGGGTTCTAACCATGATGTTCTAGACAAAAAATAATGGCATTGAACTATGGTTACAAGTTTCCATGATTATGAAAATGAAATTAAATGGATAATGAAATACCATGTGATAATGAATTGTGATTTTCCTATATTAAATGGTTTATACAATAGCATGAGACGAAGTTGGTATGTGTGTTTCAGGCATCATTTTGTACCCCAGGTAATTTATTTGGTTATTTAAAGAATAATGAAATGTGATAATTATTTACCATGTTGTATTATATTCTATACAAAACTTTATACATTTTAATAGATACGATATGTTTTTAGACGTTATTGGTGGTTTCTTACTGATTTGTACTCACACCCAACTCGAGCTTCCAAATTGGTACCCGAACTGATGTCAGGACCCACTTTACAGTGTTAGTGTGTATTTATTTTGGTTTTTCATTGAGACACTTGACACATATATGGAATGACATATCTATAGTTTTGGTTTTGATATGTATTTATGTTCTATTTGATCATGTATTATTGGTTTGTTTTGGTTATGGAATTATATTGGTTGTTAATTATTGTCTTTTGGTTATTCTTTATTTGTTTCCATTGTTTTTTCACTATGATAAAGAGTGTATAGTGTCCCTATATTGATATATTAAACCATCACTTCTAGTCGGCATCCTCTAGTGTATGAGGAGACACCCCTGGGGTCATGTGAATAACTAACTCAGGGCACCGCTCTGTGGAACCTAGGTTGGGATGTAACATTAAAGAAGGATATAATTCATATTAACACTTTAGAATATTTTCAAATTTAGGAACTGAGTTAGAATGGCATTTCAAGGCTTGTAGACTCTCGAATATAAAAGAATAAAAATATTAAATATAGTATATCACACACATGTGATCTATCAAAAATAATTGAATATCTCCAAAATTGGGTTTATAATGAAATATTTAAGACTTCCTTTAGTTCTATCATACATGTTCCACCCTAGGAGTGACAAACCATTGTGTGGGATGGGATGTTGGTTAAATCACAGGTGAATAAAATTTATTTTACCCTATTCATTATTATTATTATTATTATTATTATTTCTTTTTTAAGGTTCTTCTCCCACGTTCCAATGAGTACCATCATTATCATGCAACCATTTTTTCAAAAGAATGGATTTTAACTCATTTTGACCCAATTAATTCTGAAACTTATTAATGTGTTGAAGTTGAACACTCCACCTGATATTTCTAACTAAATCGGTGGATTAAATGGTTGTTTTTAATTTTTCCGAAACATTAAGTTATCCATATATAATTATAAAATTATTATTACATTAATAAATAAGGGGATAATTTATTAAAATTATAAAAAAATAATTATATTGAATTACTAAAATATAATTATTTAAATTTATGAAAGGAAAACAAGGAGAGATTACCAAAGGAGATTTATAAGGATTATCAAAAGATAATTATATTTGGTTAAAATGAATAATTTATTATCAAAGTGTAATTATAAAAATTATCAAAGACTTCTTTTTTAGATTATAAAATAATAATTATAAAGAAAAATCACATGTGTTATTCAATTACTTTAGAAAGATTTATGATATCGAATTTAGTTTTATAATTATTCTAAAGTAAAATACCAATATAATATACATATCCAAAAATAATTATTTGAAAAATTATCCAATAGGGAGAAAGAATCATCACATGTGATATTTTTTTATTTTCAAAATAAAATATATGTTTTTTTTCTAGGGACCCTTGACGAACCTTGATTTTTGACATGATGAAATCTAAAATAATAAGGCCCGTGAGTGATTGTTCTTGCAAATTGTGGTTTCCTCTCCAACATTAAAACAAACCGATTGGTTTATCCTAAATGTTAAAATTAATTAATGTTAGGTAGTATGTTCCTTACATCTTGTGATATTGTTACAGTTTCTCCCTTGTTATATTTTGTGTGTTGGCATAATTGATGTTTTTTTTTGAATTGTGATTTAATGTGGGAGTGTGTATCCCATGTGACCTGTTATGATATTGTTTCTATGAGAATAATTATAACACCTAGATTCCATGATTGATATGATTAACATGTTGAATTTTGTGTTATTATTTATCTCACTATGTCATGTTATGTTCTTTTCCAGCCATAAATTGTTGTGTATCATCTTTCCTTTGGATGACTTGTTCTTGGTACCCATGATATTTTTCCATCATGGTATGCTTTTTACATAATGGGTTAGTGTTAATGATGTGTGATGTTGATAAATGTGGTGCATGATAGCCATGTGGGTTGGACATAACTCGATGCATTAAGGATTATTAGGGAATGTTTCGATACTCGATGTGTTATGGATTATATGTATCACATTTAATTTATGCCTAGTATATTATGAGTAGAATATCATCTCAATGCCTTGATTAATTTGAGTGGAATACTATTATCCATGATACTAGTTATGATTCGTTTCCTTTGAACACCATTCCTTCATTCATCTAAAGAAGGTATGTTTGGGGGTTTGTGGAATATTGGTGAGAGAAAAATATCTCAATTTTAGATTGTTTGATGCTATGATTATTATTAAATTATTATATTCATTGAATGAACATTTTATTATTGATAAATATTGAGTAAGGACACATTGGTGGTGTCCTAATAAGTCTTTTACTCCCACCCTACATGGGAATTTCAGTACGCTTGTAGATGTCCTGACTATAAATCTGGTAAAGGGAAAGGGCTCTATGGCGGACAAATATGATTTGGATTATGGAGACACTAGTAGTCCGAGACAGACTCTGGAGGACATACTATTGATTTATTTATCTGCTTCTTTATATGAACTATTTTGGTTTTCAATTTTGCGAACCATCTATTATATATATTTCATGTATAACCTTTTTATTATTTATTTTATTAATGTTCATTCTAGTTATTTATAATATTTTTAATGATTACCCACTGATGGAATTAAACCCTCATTATTAGTTGGTAGACTCTTTAATAAAGATATCCACACATGAGGTCATATGGAATTTAGACATCGATCTAATGGTTGAAGTGGTGGTGTAACATGCTAAGTAATAATCTACATGATCGACATGATCTAATATCATGAAGAGACTGATATAACTCCATCTCAAATTCACCTAATTCCAAAATATGATAACATGATTCCAAGGAGATATTCGATGGAATGTCATGTTCCCATCATCAAACTCTATTTCTCATTGATGATTATTCACATAATTCTTTTCTCCACTTTTTCTCATTCATATAAAATTAAATGGTTTCAAAATTCACTATAATTTCTTGCACAAGGTAAAGACTTATCATAATCCTCTCTCAAAATTAATCTCATGATGTTGGATTCATGAATCTCCTCCCATAATGTGTCTCATATAGCGTCATGTGAATGTTATATTGAAAAATATTTTTGATATGATAACTCTTCTAGGGGGAGGTGTTGATCCCAGCATCCTTTTAAATCCATCTAAAAGGATCTCAACATATCCCCTATAGTTTAAATTGTTATATTATACTGACTATCTACCTGATGATGATAATGAGTGTTGAAAATCAGCTCTGTCTCTAACCCTTTCTTAGCTATTCTCTGTAATATTGATGTAAACCTTGGTTCCTGGTTAGATAAATTGGATAGTCGTACTCTGTTAAATCGTATCACATCACTTTCTTCCAAATTATAAATTTATTCATTGGAAAAATATTCTTCAATGGAAATAAAATATACTTACACTGTATTGTGATCAAATACATCCCAAATAGCATTATGGACATAATCTGTTTTGAAGAGTCTTATGACAAATTCCATCTTGATTTTTTCTCCTTTCATATTATTATAGGTAATGTTCACAACATACCCTTATAATTTTTCATTTGTCCTTAACATGAAGGCATACCAAGAATAGTGAAAATTATTCCGCTATCCATCTCTTCATATTATGCCACCATAGGTTTTTTATATATCTGTATATATATTCAAAATTCATGGATCTAAAGAAAATAATGAGTTATAATCATCTTTGAAAAGTTACTTCTTCAGTCATTTTATAGATGGGACACAAATATGGGTTATAAATGTTATAAATCTATCTTTATCAATGTTAAACTATAAAATATTTTCTACCTTTTTCTATAGCTCTATAATATCTTTTTGGGTTTCTTTGAACTTCTCATGAATGCATGGTCGAGAAATCACTGAAGGTATGATTGGATTTATCACTTTCCGTTATGACTTAAAGATTCATCCTTTTAAAATCCATGAATATTTGGTCTCTTTCAACCCTCATCATAGATAAGGTAGCCTGATCATCCCTACATAAAGCATCATCTATATTGTTTTCCATACTATGTTGGTAATGTATTTAGTATTCATAGTCATTGATTAGTTAAAACCATATACTATGGAAATTTTTTATCTCCTATGTGAATACATATTTCATGATCTTATGAGAAGTATAATTTTCACACTTCTCATAATAGATATAATTTTCCCAAATTTTTAATATAAATATCACCACGGTTTCGTCTAAATCATGTGTTGGGCAATTTGTCTCGTTATTGTTAATTTTCATGAGTCAAAAGAAATTACCTTTCCATTTTTCATTATAATGCATCTTCATACCTTCTTTGACTCATCACTGTGTTTTAAAAACAATTCTCTATAATAGGGTAATGTATATATAGGATCAGTGACCAGCCTATTATTTAGTTCCTCAAAATATTCTTTACATTCCTCTATCTAAAGAGACTATAATCCATTCCATGTGAACATGGTTAGTGGATTTTATATCCATGATAAATTTCTCAAAAAATCAGTAATATCCTAGCAAACCAATAAAACTAAAAATCTTAGTTATAGTGGTTTTTGGATAATTTTTTATTATATTTTATTTTTGAAGTATCATTAGATATTCCCTTAATGGTGATTATATGAACCAAGAATGAATCCTTTTGTATCCATAATTAACATCTTCAAAATTTTCATATAATGTCTCCTTTATTAAGGTCATTAGCACATTCTAAAAATGATCGCTATGATTTTATTTTCTCTTTGAGTTAATAATAATGTAAATTATAAATACAATCAAAAATTAATCCATGCAGTTCCTAAAGACTCAATTCATTATATCCATTAAGATAGCTTGAGAATTAGTCACTTTCAATAGTATCACTATAAAATAATAATGACTATACCTCATTTAGAAATATGACTTTAAATATCCTCTATTTTGACCCTTAATTGATGATATCCATATGAAAGTTCAATATTAGAGATGTACTGAGATCCACTAAGTTGATTGAATGGATTTGTTATACATGGTAAAGGATATTTATTCATAATTTTGATGTTGTTAAGATCATTATAGTTAACTAAAATTTACATTAACCCAAATTTCTTCTTAAAGAAGAGTAATTATGCTTCCCATGGTGAAGCATCGGGGTGGATAAAACACTTTTCCAAATTCTCTTTATGTACTTATTTTATTCCTCCAATTAAATGGGATCCATTCTCTATAGTGAACTTAAAATTAGCATTGATCTAGGTATAAGTTAATATGAGAAATAAACCACATTTTATGGGGGAATACCGTGCAGCTAATCCAGATATGCATCAGTATATTCCCATATAATATCCATTTCATTAAAGTTGATTTCCTCTCTGATCATTTAAGCTAGAAGCCCCTCATTGTAACTAGGAAATCAATCCTTCATAAAAGTTTTAAAGAGTATGAGATAAACCAAAAGATATCCCTTGAGATTTTCTAGAAATTATTGTGGAAATGATTCATTTTCATTCCCTAGATCATGGTTGAGTGAATACTAAACATGCCCACTTCAGGGTTATTACCCCTAGGTACAACTGTTCCAGAGCGTTTATCCACTTTCTATTATCATCACAGAGATATATTTTTTATTAAAACTATCTACTGAAGACTTTACTAATATTTCAAGATGTCATCCTATACATAGACTCTTCTTTAGTGGTTTCACAATGGTATTTAACCTTAATTCTCAAAAATAGATTCTATAATCTCCAAAAAATAACAACACCTTTACTCGGATAATAACTATGGAGACCGAATCTAAACATACCTTAATTTATAGTATTATACATGATATATACATTACATTTTATAAATAATAATATCCCAATGACATATAATGTTTGTGTCTTTGTATATTATATATACAATCACCTTATTTTACAATATATGAGATGATATCTCCATAAAGGATCCATACTAAACCATCTTCTAGACATCTCATTTGTAAGACTCGTCCTCTTAACCTAAAGAATGAAAATATAAGGAATGGGTGAGTTAAATTTCTTAGTAACCATTGAATAATCATTTCATCAGATATTATTTTATATGAATAAATAAAAAACATGTTCATAAGAGAAATATCATAACACCATTATTGATAAAAATATATGTGAGTTTCAAAGTACATGTAATGAGAACATAAATTAAAAAAATATCAACATTGAAAAATAATAGCTATAATTTTGATTAGAATAATTTAACCTAAATCATGATTAATTTGGGAGTAATATCATAAATAATAATATCCTTTAACAGTGGAAGAAATATTATCATAGGGAAACTTTAATTTCATTATCCACACCATTAGTGCCGATGATTTTTAGATACTTAAATTTACTCAAAAATACATATCTAATGAGATATAAACTCATAATCACTTAATTGGAGTAAAATATTAACCAATTCATTGTAGGTTGATATAGGACCTGAGTCATCATTTATCTATAAATACATGTTCCACTTAAAAATCATTCACTTTTCACGTAATAAAGATCCCATTTTAAAAAATAAAGAGAATTTATAAATATTATTAATTAGAATCATTCATTTATCATATAGAACCCATGAGAATAAACAATATTGTTCATAAAACATTCAAATGGGAAATCAGTCAAAATTCATAAATAACCCACGGGAATAAAAATGGGTTTCATAAAACATTTAAATTGAATAGTATAATATCATGAGTTAAATAATTTTATACCTAAAACTTTATCACCTAAATAATAACACAATTAATTAAAATAATTATCAAAACCTCAATCATAACTCCATTTTAGTTATATCATTTTAAGATTATAAAAATCAAAAAAAGATATTTTTTAAAACACTTCATATTTTTCATTATAATAGTCATAATTATGATTCTCTTTTAAAAAAAAACTCTTTCAAATAAAAAAAATGAGAATAAAACCTTTCCTGAAAATTTATTTAGTTCATAAAATCTTTGCAACTAGAAATAAATAGTAAAATCATTCAAAATGGAAAGACTTGTAATAATAATGTTTAATAGAAAAAATTATATAACTCAAAGAATAGAGTTTGAGTTACCAAGTCCATTAACTTCTTCCTTGATTTACATTAAAGTGATTCAACCAAATATATCAGAAATATACACAACTTAATTACTTATATAAAAAAAATAATGTGTACACATTTATTACACATTCTCTTCATAGATAACAATTCTCTTCATGTATAAGGTGTTTGTAAACTCATTTCAACATCGGGTGTCAATAGTATTAACTATTTGTGCATGAATTTTAATTTTGATATCATCACCCATTATTTGATTCCAAGTTCATTATTAATATATCATTTAACATTCTATAATATATAACTAACATTTATTTATTAATCTCTTAAATCATTCCATAAGTGTTTTAATTATGCAGGGTGAAACTAAGATCAGTGTTGGTATATTTTTGTGATTTTAGATAATAAAGATGATGCATTAATAAAAAGTTAAAAATTCAATATGATATTTTAATAAACATATATCCATTCATATTATTTATTTATATTATAATAATATTATTATTTATGTTCCCATAATCATCAAATATATATTTTTATTATATCATTCATGTAGGTAGTCAAATTCTTCCAAACATTAACACGCTTTAACTCGATGGGTGAGTATGGTTAAGGAGTTGGTTCTTTTGAAATAATATAATTATAAAAAATTAATAAATAAATTATTTTCATTTTATAATTATTTGAACCAAATATAATTATTTTTTAATAAATAATCCAAATTTGTATAAAAATTTAAAAATGTTTCTCCATTGAGGTTGTAGTCTGCGTACACTAATTATTGATGATTAATTATTTTTATATATGGATATAAATGAATAAATAGTTGTTGTATCATTAATATAACAATATATAATTTTAATAATGATAGTAAATTCATCATATTGTTATTGTGACAAGATATTTTGAAGAGTGAGATGAATAGGAAAAACTTGTGATTAAGATAATACTTACATTGGATATTTGATCATTCCCAAGAATACTCCTAGGAATTGAAGAGATTAAGCTAACATAGTATGAAGAAATGGTTTAGGAATTTGGGTTGGGTTATGTTGAGAGAAAAATATCATAGTTTCAATATGGAATAAAAAGGTTAAGTTTAACATTGAAGGGTGGAAGTGATAACCTTTTATAAGAGAAGAAATTTTTACTTCTAGAATCACTCATCATTCCTTAATAATATCATGACCCTATTCATAGTTCAATGGATCAAAATGGGAAACAATTTGAGGTTAAATATGTGTGGGTCGAAACCCACCTAAACCAATCATTTGAAAACTATTTTTGACATGTTTTATCCCTTTCATCATCGTAAAATACTTTTACCATTTCTAATTTTTACTGAGGTAAATATTTTTTTACCATAATAATTAATATTGATGAAAAAAATTAAAATTAAATAATTAAATAATTTTTACCATATGATTTTAAATTTTTAATTCATTTTGTCCTATAAAATTTAAAAAATATTTGAAATGCTAATTTTCAGATAAACACACTTAATCATGTAAAATGTTTTTTTAGAAAAATTATGTTTTCAACATTAAATTTATAAATAATATAAAATTTTAATGATTATTGATTTTAATGAAATAAATTTATTTTTATAAATCAAATTAATCGTAAGAGTTTTTAAGTCAAGACACAAGCAAATAAAACCCTGAAAATAGTCCATTCAAAGTAAAAAAACATAAATAGGTTTTTAATAATCTAAAATTTTAATTTAGATATAAAAATGCTGGAGAGTGATTTTAGAAGCTCAAATAATATATTAAATTTCATAAATTTATTCCTCAAATAAATATTTTATTACATAATTTTTTTAAAACATATACAATACCTTTAAATAAATATAAAATCGTACAGATTATAATTTTTGAAAATAATACATTTTTCCACTATTAATCAATCACTTCAAAAAAGATTAAAAAAATTATTAATAATTAAATATTCATGATATTATTTGATAACTTAATTATACTTTATCAAATTTATATTCTAAAATTTTTAATTTCAATTTTTAAATAAAATACATTATAAAGAAAATTTATTTTATTGAAATTATTCATTTTTTAATATTAACTCCAACTAATTAATTATATTTTAAAGGTAATAGAGTTAAATTTTTTACCATTATAATGTTTATTATATATTAATTAATAACATTCTTCAAATGTGTTTTGGTTTATGTACATTGGGTATAGAGTGTAATACAAGTTGTGAAATATAGTATTTATTTTTAAAGTATAAAAAAGAAGGACATTACAAAAACTACCATAGAATGAAATTATTACATTATAAATAGATTTAATTTGGTAAAAGGAGGATGATGGTAGGGTTTTGGGAGCTTTTTATGGAATTTAAGGTGGTTTTATTTTCCTCTTGGTTTAGGGTTTCTCATCATAGCTTATCATCATTTATTCAGGTTCAAGCCTATCGGTAGAGGAGAGGCGCATAGAGGACCTATTCGGGCTGGTGCAGAGGTTATTGACTATGAGGCAGCTTTGAATAGATCTAGTAGATCTGTGTTTTTGGATTCACATGTGGTTGAAGGACGTTCTAGTGAGACCCCCAATGGTTTTTGACTTTCTACGATTGAAATCTATGAGGGTCGATCTATGGCCGCTAGACTGGTTGTGCTTGGCTCTAGATCCATGGATGCAGATGGTGCTACAGTGAACAAACCCGGTAGATCTATACTGATTGTCTCATCTATATAGGTTTTTGGATGCGTTGAAGGTAATGACTTTTATGGACAATTTTGGTCGTGGTTGTATTTTGTGGTTTTTGATCTATGGTGGTATGTTTGAGATATGTTTCCATTTAAGATGATGGTGTTCGTAGGCATGGACCTGTGGTGGGGGAGAGGTATTGTCCCACCATAGAATGTGAATCTCAATGTGCCAAGATGGGGATAACAAGGTAGAGTGAGGAAAAATTTGAGAGGGATTATTGTAGAAGGCACTTTACCCATTTTAAGGATTCAGATCGGATTTTGAAGAGGATCGATATTACCTGTGTAATTTCAATCAAAGATTCTATTATTGATAGATTTTAGATTTTAAAATTTTCTATTATTGCTAGGATGGTGCTTCTTTAAGGTGAAAAACATTGGAAAGTTGAGGACTTTTTTCAAAATCATGATACTACATGGAACTCCTTGGATTGTAAATGTATACCCATAGGTAGGGGTTTCTTCAACATCATTTTTTCATCGGGGGAAATGAAGCGCAAGGCTTGGGGATCATATCAATTACTTTATGGCCAGGTATGATGTACTTTTTGGAATGGTATTTTCAGTTTAATATATTTTCATTAAAAAACATTCATGTCAAAGTCTGGATCAAAATAATTATTCTAAATTTGATTTTATGGAATCCCAATATTGTTTTTGATATTTCTTCTATTGTTGGTATTCTAATTAAAATGGATAGATCCACTAAGGTGGCCTTATTTGGGAATTTTTCTAGTGTATTGGTGGAAGTTGACATAAGCTTGTTCTTAGTTAGTCATATTATACTATTAGCGTTGGATGATGATATTCCTCTAAAGATTGAGTGTGAGAGACTTCCTCATTTTTTTTATGGACTGTCATGTTATTGTGCACGTCAAAGAGACATTCAATAAAAATTTGGTATGATCCTTTGATTCTATAAAATGTCATCATAAAGAATCTTGCAAGAGGAAAATGGAGGAGAAGAAAAAAAAGTTGATAATGGTGATGGCATCTTTGGTTTCATAGGTACTCAAAATAATTAGACAATTTCCAGTCCTATCTTGGTTGAAAATTTACAATTGGATGAAACTAATAATGATGTCTAGACTAATATTGATGATTCATAGGATATCCCTACTCCATCTCATTTGGAAAAACAATGCATGCAGTTGGTGGCTTATGATCCTACAATCATATAGGCTGGTGATTTAAATAAAAAACTCATCCTAATGTTTATTTTCATCATGAAATTTAGTAAATATTTGCTTCTACCTTGATTTCTGAGAATTGGGTAAATGTCTCTATTGATGAGGGCGTGAGAAGCACCACCTGATGTTTAACAAGAAATGGTGGTCATTCCTCTTTTAAAGATTCATTTTTATATGACAAGAAAAATATGATTAACAGTGGGGGCTTCACTCATGTTCATTCAAAGAGAATGCCATTGAATGACTATTCTAGCATATCATGGATAGTGTGTACCATATCTTCCTCAAAGGATTCAAAGTTGGTCAATGTAGATATTATCATGATCTTCAATAAAGATAAATCTCAATCTAAATGGGAATATTCTGGTGATTCTGGATATTGGAATGTCATGTGTTTCTATGAACATTAATCTGCTTTCATTTTTTATTTTGGATGTGGTAAAATCCATTTATTTGACCTTGTCCATCTCGTTCCTGTAATATTTTTCATTACTTAATAAATGGTTAGAATATTTTATTCTGGGTGGACTTGTCTGGTATAACATTATAAATAAATATAAATCATAAATTCCATTATATTTTATTATCAAGGAATAATGAGATTTATTATAGAAATAAATAATTACATAATTATTATGAAACTAGTTCAAAACAATCAATATTAGACACACAAAATAATGAAAATAGATAATAACTATCTAATATACATGTAGGGAATAATTATAAAGGAAGTTTATAAAATATTATTTATATGAAGAATTTTATAAATTAGTTTATTGACATATTTATGTCTATTTCACAGGATCAAATATGTAATTCTACTAAGAGGGGAAATAAAGTAGGGATTTATTGTAACCAATTATCACCATTGCAGACTTATTTATTATCATACCCTGTGTTTTTCCAAGAATGTGGTATCTACTTCTTATTTAATATTTTTTTATCTTGATACAATCATTATTATTTTTTATTTAATGATAAATTTTAAATTATATCTCTC
The DNA here is from genome assembly GCA_963277665.1 of Viscum album. NCBI lineage: Eukaryota > Viridiplantae > Streptophyta > Magnoliopsida > Santalales > Viscaceae > Viscum > Viscum album. The sequence goes on from OY728153.1 coordinate 910,032,060, forward strand.
AAGGGGGATTGACTTGAATGTTTCTAATGTTGTAAGTGTTTTTTTCAAAAATATAATTTCTAAAGACATAATTATTGTTGTGCACCATGATATCATTAATATTGTGGGATTACTTATTAATTAACGTGTTTACCATATTCATGTAATTCATAGGGCATGAATAAACATACTATATTCATTCTTCAAATGGATTTTGATTCAAATGATATCAAGTTTATAAGTGTATATCTATCTCTATTTCAAATTCCATGAGACATGCTTGATATTGAAAACTATTATTTATGGAAATGTTTTTCTCAGTACCCTATTGAATTAAGGAATAACTAATATATTCCATTACATGATATTTTAGTGTCTATTTTATGGTAACTCTCTTATTCTCTTTTGATTCCTACATTACCTTAAATGTAAGGATTTCTTCTTCGATGTTAATTTAAAATTGAAATTTTTTTTAACGATAACTTGTAAAGGGAGTTTTTATTATATTTTTACTAAAAAACCATACCATTTATTCATTTTCTGATTATTTTTATGGTTTTATATGTCTTATACCAATATTATTCTCACCCTTCTATCATTATTTACATGTTCTGAGGAAACTGACCAACACTTTTATTTTGGTCAGGAAACTCCGTATTCCCATGTCTATATTCATTAAATTCTTTAAAAAGTTTCTCTATCTATGTTTCAATAATCAATTATGGTTAATTTTCACTACATGATCTTATTTAAATGTTTTGACGAAATTTTTAATATTTTCTGTGGGGTTCATTTTCATCAAAATATAAAAAAAATGCCTTTCAACATTTTATAAATGAAATTCTATTTCCACAACCATTTTAATTTTATATAAATCTTTTTATAATTCCTTGATATTTTAAAAATAACACATTTTTCGATAGTATATACAACACATGACAACAATCTTAAACAAACAAGGAAAGTTTATTTTTAAAATGTGACTGTTATAGCCTCGTCATTAAATTGTCAGGTATGAATTATAATAACCACATTATAAAATATATGTATAATGTATTTATATAATAAAAATGAATTTATTATTTCACAATAAATAAGAACTTGATTTTCACTAAAGTGATTTTATTCTTCAAAAATATGTTTTCATCAAATATAGTTTTTTATTGAATGTTATCATTTATTTCTAGAAATTTTATAAATTATATTTGAAAATAATAATATCATTTTTAAATTCATTAGTTCAAAATTACATTGGGGTCATTTTTTTATTTTTTTGGAAATAATAATTGTTTAGTGAATACTAAAAATAATAATTTTTATAAAACTGTAATTTCTTTTTATTAAATAATATAATTTGAAAGTATCATTTTATCTTAAAGTAACATAACTATCCATTAATTATATAAAATATAATTAATTAAATGGGAATCATAATTATACTTTATGTCACATAAATGACTTATTTTAATGTTATTTTTCATTTAAATTCTATTATTGATTTGTTTGATGGGGTTTCCCATGTAGTTTTGGAGAAAAGAGTGTGTTTTCATGATTTGGGCCAAACCGTGAGCCCATTTCATGTTTTAAAAACAAATTTTGTTTTTATATCTTCTTCATATTTACAAATTTTACACCCATTACACTTCCAAATTGGCATCCCATGGTATATTAAAACCACCATATCCATTTGGACCTCATAGGAATCCATAATCTTGATGGATTTGGGTTTTTTATTAAGGTTTTGGGTCATCCTGTAAGCTCATTTTCTGCTTTAAAAAAATTAATTCTTTAATACAAAATTCAATTTTTATAGTTTTTATTTTATTACTACAATAACCTAATCCCACTTTCCCATGGATCCCTCCCCCCATATTCTCTTTTCCCCCACTTTGGAGCTCATATTCATTGAGAATTAGGGATAAACTTCTCAGGATTTCTCAAATCATCTAGATTTCAAGAGGTAAATAATTTCTTTCATAACTCCATAAAGTTTTAATATTTTTCATCTATTTTAGTTCCCACTTAACCTAATAAGCCTTATTATAACCTCACTTTAATTTTTGGTTGTTTTTAAATTCAAATGCTAGTTTATTTGGGACGTTTAATTCAATATATCTCAAGTAAGTGGGTTTGCTCCCTTCCATCTCCCATTTTCTTAAGGTTTCATCATTTTTCTTAGGTTTTCATCCATATTCTCTTGAAGTTACTAATATACATAAATAAGGGATTCAAAAATAGTGTTTTATATTGGGTTTATTTGTTTAATATTATGGTTTTAGGTTTTCTTTGACTCCCTTGTGGTGCGGCGGTGGTGCGGGTGAACATTCTCACAAGGATTTGGTGTTTTGACATTTTTCGTAGGTGATTACATGTGTAAGAATTTCTTCATGAGTTTTATTTCTTGATTTATTTATTTATAATTTTATTAACATGTTTTTTGTGGTGCAAAAACTATTTTTGGTAGCATTAGTTGAGCGGTTAATTTTAAATTAGCATTTTTGTGTAAAAATTTGTGTTTTTCTTTTGTATTCCATGTTGTACCACATGGGGCTATTTTATGGTTCATGAAATGGTTTTATTAAATTTTTTTAGGGACACCTATTCTATTTTTATGTTATATTATCATGAATTTGGTTTCAAAATAGGGTTTAGAGAAGTATTTTATGTGAAAATCTTGTTTACAGTCATTAGAATTGTTTTATAATGGTTTTAAATGGTTTATCAATTTATGTAAGAGGTGAAACTATGTTGGAAAACTGTATTGGTAGGAGTGCACTTTTGAAATGGTCCATTTTAATTTTAAAGGTATTTTATGTGATGTGTACTATTGTGGAAATGTTTTATAAATTTTTTTAAACTGTTTATTGAAGTGTGAAAGAGATATGAAACCTGTTGTGGGATATTCTGGTGTGAGTATTGTTTCAAAATTAATTTGAATGAAAAAGGAAATTATGTGACATGTGTGTGGGTTTTTTGTTGTATGTGTTATTTTGAAATGTTATTTTAATGTGAAAATGGTATTTCATGGATTTTATAACTTTTTTTAGCACAATAGAGAAAACTCGGGTATCTAGGTGGGTGCACGTGTACTAAAATGCTAGTGATCCCATGTGGTTTGGCCCCTGTTTCACATAGAAAGTTTGACGATGACAAAACTATCTAAAATATTATCATGATTATGATTAAGGAATACTTGGTTATGGGTATAATCCTTACTAGTGGATTGTTTACACAAGAACAAATATTTGTAAGGTTACTTCCACCAAGATACGAGGCACCTGGGACCCATAACGAGCTAGTCCCTAGGGGTGTTCCCATTGCAAGTTCTCATTGGAAATTTTAATCTTATCATCAGTGTATGGTGTGGTTGGAAAGAAAAAATCATATGCTTGAGCATTTTATTTAAAATAGTTGATTCTTTAAAATAGACCACTTGAAAACTAATTTTATTTATTGTTTCATTTCCTTAATATTTTACTAGCATTTATTGTTTACAAATATTGGAATATTTTTTCCTTATAATGATAATCACATAGAATATTTTTGGGGTGGAATCTTACTGGGATTTTACTCACACCTTTCTTAAACCTTTAGGCGTATGTATACTTGGTAATGTTTGTTATTGGTTTGGGTAAAGCTCTTAGAACTGGTGGTCCTGGTTTCTAGTGGTCCTACATGGTGTGGTATTGTGGAGATGGATCGAGGGTGATACCCCTTTTCCTTGAGGTGGTTCTTGGGCTATCTATTTTGTATTTATTCTTTTCTTTGTCCTTGGGATTTGTAAAAACCTTGTTTCCCAATTCTAAATTTTATTAAAGGTTTGTTTGGGGTAAAATTTTAGATTCTGTGTATTTATTGTATTTGGTTGTATTATGTTTTTGAACTATGGTGAATCATTCCAAAACACTCATATATGTTATCTGATCACTTGTGTTAACCCATGGGGATTGGTAATTCCCTTCAAATATTTCCATAGACTGGGTCGGGTGCTGGTTTTGAGGGCGACTAGATCTAGTTTGTGACAAAATGGTATCAGAGCAGGTTCACTCTCTTGGGTCTTGTTATTTGGGGAAGATTCAGGATATTATGGGGCTAGTATTTTCTAGAATTGACATTTAAATTATGAGTAGGGTGCCTATACAACACACCTCATGATGAGATTCAGGTCACTAGGGGAAGTCGGGTTTTATCTAAGTTCTTTGTTTCTAGTGGTTCATTGATGATTTGGGGAAATGAAAAGAGAATTGGGTCGATGGTCCCAAAGAGATCACAGGGCCATGCGGCCATGTGGAGCCAAGGATATTTCCCTAGAACACATACAATGATAGTTAATTTATTGGTTTATGGCCGCCAACCATATCTCCAAGTCACCCAACAACACTAGTTTCCTCTCTTATTGTATTTTTTTCTTTTTTGTTTTGGAATCCTGGAAATTTGGTTTTAAAATAAAAATGACTTTGTTTTAAAGAAATGTGAATTTTTTGGGAAATGATTTTATAATAATGTGAAAGTTGTTTCATTTCAAAAATGATGTAAATTAATTATTATAAATGTTTTGAAATGGTAAATGGTGTGTTTACACCACCTTTTATAACATAAATTATGTTAAAGTGGGTTTCAAAATTTTTTTTTCAAATAATTTTTTCTGAACTATTGAAAATGGTTTAGAATGGAATAAAGTGTTTTATAATTTTTGTGTTGGGATTGAAGAAGGATTTTGATTTGGTAAATACTGATCATTTGAAATGTTTTATGAAATTTTAGAACCTTGTTTTGAAATTAGAAGAGTTGAGTTATTAATTAAATTGATATTTATGAAATGCAGTTTTTCATGAAATTAGACGTGTTTTCAAATGGGTTGAAATTTTTTAAAATGGTTGTGCATGACAATAAAGTGAGTTTTTATTGAATTATGGATACCTTTATAAATTGGTTATTAAGTTGTAAATTTTATTTCGATTTTATGGTTAGCTATTTTGAGAAATGGAAATTGTGGTTAGAATGTTCTGATTTTGTAAAGAGGAAAGGTTTGGTTTTGGTCATCGGTGTTCTCAAGGGTGACCACATGCATGGGTTTATAGGGTAATATGGATGTTTAAGGGGATGTATGGATGAGTTTTAGGAAATATATGAGTTGGGTTCCTGGTGTTTCATGTAAACATGCATGTGTAAGGCTCATGAGATACCATTGGTAACTGTGAAACCCACCAACACTATTTTTTAAGAATGATTTTGAAGTTATGTGTTTTGTTTTGATAATGTGAGATTGGGAGATGTGGATTTTTTATTTTCAGGATTGTTCTTTTGGGATGTTTCAAGTTCAATAACACCACTTGTTTAAACGCTGTTTTTGGTTGGTGTTTCGTTGATAAGTTGGAATGAAGCCTTGGTCGTTGGTCTCTTTTGAGAAAATGTTCGAGAGGCCAATGTGGTGGCTCCCCTCATGTGTTCGGTTCTGGTTTGTGGTAGGTTGTGACTAAATGACCAGCTTGTTTGGGTCCTTGTGTTTTCTTTTTGGCTAGGGTATGCCCCCAAAAAGGGTTAATTCAATACTAACGTTTGTCCCATAGTGATTCCCCATTGGATGATCCTCAAGTTGATCAACAAAAGGGTTTTCTTATTGAGCACTAGATATTGAGTTTACCCCTACAATTTTTTGAATATCTGGATCCCCTTATAGAGGGAAAGTGGTTGTGGGAGGTTAAAATAGACCTTAGTTTCTTAAGTTTCCTGATTCATCGAAGGTGAATATAGTTCACGGTTTTCATTGTAGAATTATGTCTTAAAGGTCCTTTAGGTCTTTTGTCAGTGTCATTGAAGAAATAGTTCATGTTAGGATGCCAGTGTGGAAAATCTATCCAAGAGTGGCTATTGAGGCTTCTTGCTAGAATCGTGTGCTATTTGGGACTCAGAATATGGTCCCTAACCTTGTGTTTTTCTTAGACTCAATGGTCATGTTTGTTGATGCCTTGCGATGTCGTGTGTTTTTTTTACTGTAAGGGTGAATGTTGTGAAATATTATGAGAGTATCTATTTTTTTTGATGCAAGTCTCCCTTCAGGGAATTTTGAAACCCTATGTTCTAGATAATTTGTTTCTATATGTCCTTTCACTCTATTGTTTACCATTCGAAGAAACAAGGTGTGACATGTGTTCATCCTCTAAGACATTGTTTTGGTAAAATTATCGGTTAAGGTAATGTGAGTTTGAGGTGTTCCATGTCTCCTTGATCCCATTTAAGATCAATGTGTAATTGTTTGTGGAATAGGAAAAATAAATCCCATTCGGGGTTTTCTAAAGACTGACTGCGAGGTAGGATATGCTTCAATCAAATGAGATTCCATCATAGGTCCTGGAGTTAAGATGGCATGTATTCAAGGGAAATCTTATGGTCATTCAAACCATTGTTCAAAGACCTATCCATAGCATGAAATATGGTAATAGTTTAGACCTCTAGGGTCGGAGTCTTATTCCAGTTGTTCTCGTTCAGTGGTAGAGGTGTAAGGAACTCATTTTCATGTTATGGCCTAAGTTAATGTTATTACCTTGGGTTTCCTTTGCCTTTTTAGAGAAAAGGATAAAATTTGGTCTATGCACACTAGTGCAGAAAACGTTTTTTATGTCGGTTATTTTTCATTTTTTACGTCATTTTCTAGCCGACGTTAATACGGGCGACGTTATAAATAACGTTTTTTAAGTCAGTTATTTAAAAACCGACGTCAAAAACATAATATCGCGATGTTTATCATGTTGGTTATTTTATAACAGACGTGATAAAGAAAACAGGAAGGGTTTATAACGTCGGTTATTTCATATCTGACCTGAATAAAGGCCTGGGAAAGAGTTTATCACGTCGGTTATTTAATAACTGACGTGATAAAAGTAGTTTATCACGTCGGTTAATAAATAACCTACGAGAGAACCCCCCCCCCCCCAGACTGGTTTAGAACTTCGGTTATTTTATAACCACCGTGATAAACCGGGGGGTTTCATCACGTTAGTTATATAATAATCGACGTTATAACACCCCCCCCCCCCTCCCCCCTCCCCCCCCCCCCCCCCCCGTGTTTCAAGTCGTTTTTTAATTAACCAACATGATAAACTCTTGGGAGAAGGTTTATCAGGTCGGTTATTATATAACCGACGTGATAAAACAGTCCAGGGGGGTTCTCACATCGGTTAATAAATAACCGACGTGATAAACCATTTCTCAGGCCCTTTAGCATGTCGGTTATTTAATAACCAACATGATAAACTGTTTCCCAGGCCTTTTAGCACGTCGGTTATTTAATAACCGACGTGATAAACCATTTCCCTGGCCTTTTATCAGGTCGGTTATGAAATAACCGACGTGATAAACCAATTTTTTTAAAAAAAATAGAATGCAATCATCTGCTCTCCCCCAGAATAAACCAGAAAACAAATCCAGAAATCGTACCACAAAAATAGAAGGGGATCAAATTTAAACATTTACATTCAAAACATATAAAACTTACCCCACTAGATAGCCACCACCCTCATGTATACCCCATGGAAATCCCTCCCCCGCCCCATTGTAGCGCCCACCCTCATGTATACCCCCTGGACATCCCTCCCCCACCCCATTGGAGCCCCCACCACACCCTTGGACTGCCCCCCCCCCCCCCAACCCCCTGGACATCCCCAAACACCCCTCGACCACCCCACCCTCCTGAAGAGCACCCCCTCACCCCACTTGACAGCCCCCACCCCATTGGATCCCCCACCACACCCGTGGAAAGCCCCAAACACCCCTATACAACCCCCCCCCCCACCCTCATGTATACCCCCCACCCCATGGACAGCCCTCCCACACCCCTGGACATCCCTCCCACCCCACCGGACAACCCTCCCAGACCCCTGGACACCCCCAACCCCACTGAACATACCCCCACACCCTTGGAACCCCTCCCCATAGACCAAAATTATTACCAGACACCCCCGCACCCTTAGAACCCCTCCCCACCCTCATGTATACCCCCTGGACAGCCCTCCCCCACCCCATTGGGGCCCCCACCACACCCTTGGACTGCCCCCCGACCCCCTGGACAGCCCCAAACACCCCTCGACCACCCCACCCTCCTGAACAGCACCCCCTCACCCCACTTGACATCCCCCACCCCATTGGAGCCCCACCACACCCGTGGAAAGCCCCAAACACCCATGTACAACCCCCCCCCCCCCCTCATGTATACCCCCACCCCCTAGACATCCCTCCCACACCCCTGGATAGCCCTCCCACCCCCACCGGATAGCCCTCCCAGACCCCTGGACACCCCCAACCCCACTAAACACACCCCCACACCCTTGGAACCCCTCCCCACAGACCAAAATCCATACCAGACACCCCCACACCCTTGTAACCCCTCCCCACCCTCATTTATACCCCCTGGACATCCCTCCCCCACCCCATTGGAGCCCCCACCACACCCCTGGACTGCCCCCAACCCCCTGGACAGCCCCAAACACCCCTCGACAACCCCACCCTCCTGAACAGCACCCCCTCACCCCACTTGACAGCCCCCACCCCATTAGAGCCCCCACCACACCCCTGGAAAGCTGCAAACACCCTTGGACAACCCCCCCCCCCCCCCCCCCCCACACACACACACACACACACGCACACTCATGTATACCCCCCCCACCCCTGGATAGCCCTCCGACACCCCTGGACAGCCCTCCCACCCCCCTGGTCTGCCCCCCACCCCACCGGACAGCCCTCCCAGACCTCTGGACACCCCCAACCCCACTGAACACACCCCCACACCCTTGTAACCCCTCCCCACAGACCAAAATCCATACCAGAAAAACCGTCATAAGTAGAACAAACAAGAAGTAGTGAAAAATTAAACATTCACATATGTAACATTCAAATCTTACACTGTCAACTTCAAAAAAAACAACCTAAACAACTACCAAATACACAATTACAACGACAATATTCAAAATTACATTTTACATTACAAACAACTAAAATTTAATCAAACTTGTAAAATAATTTGACCACTCCACTTGTAAGTGTTTGATGTCTTCAGCAGTATAGGGTTGAGGGTCATCAAAAAGTTACAAATGAAAAGTAAAGTAGTTAACGTACATAATGAATAAATCAAATTGAAATATTATGGCAAAGTTTAATAGGAAATCGTACCAGGTCAAAATTCACAATTATCCCAGTTGTTATTATTTCATTCATAAATCTTAACATATAATATCCGCATTCGATGATGCCTTGTTGTTCATGACAATTCTGTTTGAATGAGTGTAAATTTAATATATTATTTTTATATAATAAATCAGAAAGTACAAATTATAAACGGATATTTACCTTCGCCTTTACATATTTGATCTTTGCACTCTTTTTCTTTGCGTTTTTTCAAAAGTAAGCCCATGCACTATTAGAAAATAATACGAATGGGGTAAATTTAAAATTCATTATAATATATAAAACTATTGATAAATTGAAACTTACTTTTCCAATATATTCTTAAAAATTTCCCACACATCATCATGGATAGAGCATATCCAATAAAGTGCTTTCTCCCTTGGAAAAAAAACCCCTAACATCCAATGATCACTGATAAAAGAAAATTTAACGTTAGTGGTTTTTTATATTAAAAGATAATTAACTCTTTGAGAGAAATGTGTTTCATACCTCTGACAAAAAGGCATCATCCAACATTGTGTGACTATATTCTTTTCAAGTCTTTCAGCAATATAAACCATTCTTTGTTCCTCATTCAATGCACATGCTTCAGGGGAAATCAATTGCGGGTCCATGAATCCATATACATCTGTCAGGTCATTCCTCTCACAAATTTTATAAAGATACCTAGTACAAAACATACATAAGTATACATTTTTAATAAATATAACGCACGGAAATGGTGTTAAGACTTACATGGAAAAAATTTACACCATGTTGATGCCCAACTTATCTCCAGTAACAAGCTCCATGATATCTCTTTTCATAATCCCCACGTATGAGCTTCCATTAGAAACTCATAATGACCCACCAACAAATTTGAATATCTTTCCAATCTATCAAGACTACTAGAATCGGTATCTAATGTCATATCCATTTGTCTTTGTTGTTGTCTATACAATATTTATTTACCTTTGAAGTATTCTTGTAAAAATAAATTGAAAAATATATTAGTTTTCAAATGATAAAACAACTTTAATAAAAAAATAAAATAAATGATATAACATTCATACCTCTATGGTAAGGAGTCGAAGAAGTCTGGATGGCCAAATTAAAAAATGGCCGATACTCTGTCCAACTGTCACCACCTCATCTGTAGGTATTGGTACCCTTTCTGATCTATCTATAATATCCTGTACAGTGACCCTCTGATTGTCTACCTCTAATTGTTGATGATGAACTGTATCTCCTATACAATATACCAACCCATGTGCTACTATATAATGTTGAGAATCATCAACATACAACTCGCAATATGTAGGAAGCTGCGGCGGAGGAGTAGGATATAAAGTGGGGTCCGCAGGATGAGGTGGGGGAGTGGAAGCTACTGGCGGAGGTGGAGGATAAATAATGGGGTCTGCATGGGGAGGTGGAGGAGTGGGAGCTACAGTCTGAAATTGTCTTTGCATTTCTACAAACATAGACTACACCGACGCTCTAATCTTGTCCTCCATCGTCGCATTAATATTATGAACATCAGCCTCCAAGGATTTTTTTTATAAACCCCCTCAACGTTAGAATTTGAAGAACGTGTCAACACTTATCTTACTGATACACCTACCAGATATCCTCTTACACGACCAGGATGTTCAGGCCTTCCCAATGCTGCAGATAAAATATCTTCCCTCCCAGTAGCTGTAAATGTCCCCTGTGAACTCTTCTCCTCAAGAGAGTCTTGTATTAATTAATTGAACATTTCTGTAATGATTGAAATTATAAGAAGAGAATAGTTAACTTAAATAAATAAAATAAATATCTTACAATCCTCTCAGCTACAATTCTCGATTCATCAGAAAGATATTGCCCTATTTTTCCCTTCCGAGCTCTCTTCCATTTATCATGTCTAGATGGAGGGGATGGAGGGGACACCTCTCTAGAGCTTGAAGACTAAGCTCTTAGTTGTTGAAATTTTTCCGCCATCATTTGTTCTTCCAATAATGCATACCCTCCCCGAGATAAACTATGAGGGTATAAATTTTTAGATTGGATCTCCTGATGATCTTTCCTTGTTTTCAGTAATTTAAGAATAATAAATCATTAACAAAACATTAATAAAATCATTTATGTAAGAAAGTTTATAAAATATTACATTGCCCTTACCAGAAATGACTCTTTTCTTCTACTTTCAAAAATTTGTCTCTATGTGTCTTCATTTATAAAAGGATATATACAACATGGATTGTCATGACTCCTATAACCATAAATGAAATCAGATGAGAGGGTTGATTTGAAATCCCTCCATCTCCTAGAATCCAATAATAAGCATTTCTTCCTAACTCCTCCAATGTCAGGAATATCAAATGTCATCTGATAAAGAAGAGGTTAAACATATTATATATACTAGAAACATTAAAATAATAGTCAAACTATGACAAAAGATCTTACCAAAATCATCTCCCACAACTGAGAGATTATCACTTTATCCACACATCTCCAATCATCATACAGAATGCTTACTTTTCTCTTGCCCAGAGTTGCTACAAAACTCTTAAAATCTTTTGCATTTGGACCTATAGGAATATCATCATCATCAAACTCAATGATTATCCTCTGATCATGCGTATGGGAAACTGATAATTTTGGTAAACGTGTGCACCCACGTTTACCAACCTTTGAACTCTTTGTCGTAATAGGAGCATGTGAATGTTCATCCCCAGAGGTATAACCAGCAATATGCTCATCTCCAAAATCATGTGGTTGATCAACTGAATGATCTGTCATTATCCTTCAAATCAAAAAAACAAATGTCAGTTCACAAATATAAAAATTCAAATATTTTAATACTACTGTAATCAGAAAATAGAAAAGTGTACTAAGTTACATAATAGTAAACATTGGTAATATGGTAAGCATGTTAAACAATGGTAAAGATGGTCAAGATGGTCAAAATGGTCAAGATGGTCAAGATGGTCAACTTGGTAAACATGGTAAACATGGTAAACATGGTAAAGTAATTTTCACTGAACAAAAATAATAGATATATAATTCATTTAATGGTTATAAACATGATAAAGTAAACTAAACAAACATAAAAAAAACTTATACTTATTTTGTTTTAAAACATGTTTTAATAAATAAAAAACATAAAATATCTAACATTTAGGAAAAAAATAAATGTAAACAAGAAATGAACATATGTTACCTGTAATTTTAGGAATGTACAAATGGATTGTTTTCCCACATTCCTTCTTCATGATCGTTCCTTATGGCACAAACCATGTCTTCAACATGTTCATCATTATGTTCTGTTAATCTTTCCATGGAAGTAGGGATCTCACATAAATCAGCATCTTCATCAAGTTCATCCTCACCAACATATTGTTTTTTCCCTTGTAAATCAACAGCCCACTGCATATCTGATTGATCTACTACATAGAAATTTTTTTTGCATGTGTTACCATTATAAAAGAATCAGTTGTGTCTTCCAATCTATTCAGATTAACAAGTGTCATTCCAAATTCATCGTGTCTGACACTTTTGTTACCGATAAACCATTTATAGTTAAAAACAGGAACTTTAATTTTAAAGTAATCAACCTCCCATATGTCTTCAATCACTCTATAATATGCACTTGATGCAGAAATTGGGGTTTTGTCCTTAGCACTCGAAAAATGCATTACTTCTGCAAACACCAATACACCACTATTTTGAACTGCACTTCTGTTTTCCTAAGCTTTCATATGAAATGTATAACCATTAATGTTATAACCGGACCATGTTATCACATTTAAATATGGACCAACCACTATCCATTTTAATGTCTCTGATACATCTGATCTACCAAGAAAAGTCTTTTTAATCCATGACAAAAAAGTTTTGTTGTGCTCATTCAAAATCCACATTTCTTTCTTCTTTGGATGACATTGTTTCAACTTATTAATATGCAATGTGATATACGGTTGAGCATCAGCTATGTTATTCAAGATGTATGATTCTAACTTCTTCATCTGTTCAGCTAACAATGATTTGACTTTCAAGCCACTAATCCCCTTTCCCTCATTATTAACTCGTTCATGGCAAGATGGAGGCAAACCTATGTGTTGCGCCGCAGCCAAGTAGCTCGTACAAAACTCTGCTACCTCCTCAGAAATATACTTTTCATTAATGGTGGATTCAGGTCGATATGGATTTTTAACATTCCCCTTTAATATTTTCATATACTTTTCAAAAGGATATATCCAACGAAGATATACAGGTCCACAAAGCTTTATTTCTCGAACCAGATGAATCATTAAATGCACCATTATATTAAAAAAAGTTGGAGGAAAATACATTTCCAATTGACAAAGTATAAAAATTGCATCCTTTTCCAAAATGTTCAAAGCATTCAAATCAATCGCCTTGTTACAAATTGAATTGAAAAAATAACACAACTTCATTACAGTCTTTCTGACACAAATGGGCAATATTCCACACAATGCAACTGGTAGAATTTGTTGCATCATGACGTGAAAATCATGTGATTTCATACCTATCAACTTCATGTCCTTCAATGAGACAAAAAAAAATTATATTAGAAGAATAACCTTGAGGAACTTTGATATCATTAAGACACTGAAAAAAGCTAATTTTCTCCCTCTTCGATAATGTATGACAAGCCAGGGGAAGAAATGTTCATCTTCCTTTAAGAGTGGGAGCTAACTCCAAACATATTCCCATTGATAGTATTTCTAATCTTGCATTCAACCCATATTTTTTCTTTTATTTAATATCTAACAATGTTCCAATCAAACAATCACAGATATTCTTCTCCACATGCATGACATCAATATTATGTTTAACTTCATGATACCTCCAATATGGTAGCTCAATAAATATTGACCTTTTCTTCAAAATATGTCTTTCATTACCAGATTTTTGTGTCTTTCCGAATGTCACATCAAGGCTTTTCAACCTCTCAAAATATAGACCAGGAGATAAAGGTATTGGAGCAGTATCAAATTCTTGTGATCCATTGAATGCCTTTTTTTAGTCTTCTATAAGGGTGATCCATAGGCAAAAACTTTTGATGACCCATGTACACTGTTTTCCTCCCATGATGCAATTGACAATATGACATCTGTTGTTCGCAAATTGGACATGCTTGATGCCCTTTAACACTGTATCCAGATAAATTTCCATACGCTGGGAAGTCATTTATAGTGAACAGAAGCACTATATGCAGTTGAAAATATTCCATTTTATAAGAATCATACACCCTAATACCATCAGCCCATAACAGTTTCAAATCATTAATCAATGGTGACAAGTAAACATCAATATCATTGCCATGTTGCATTGGACCATAGATCATTATACTCAACATGACATTTTTCACTTCATACAAACATCAGGAGAGAGGTTGTAAATTACCAATAAAACAGGCCATGAACTATGTGTGCTACTGAGGGTTCGGTATAGATTCATTCCACTTGTGCACAACCCTAGTCTGAGATTTCTAATTTCATTTCCAAATGTAGAATACTGCGCATAAATTTTCTTCTATTGTGGACAATCAGCTGGATGACCTATTTTTCCATCACATACTCGCTCATCAGCATGCCATCTTAACCTTTTTGCATCATGTGAATTAGAAAATAAATGTTTTAAATGATGAATTATAGGAAGATACCAAAATACCTTTGAAGGGAGCTTTGTAATCTCTACATCACCCTGTGATTTTTCTTTCACCTTATACCGTGATGTCCCATATTTAGGACACTCTGACAGAATTTCATATTCCTTCCTATATATAATGTAGTCATTCAGACAGGCATGTATTTTCTTATATCCCAATCCCATCAGGCATAATATTTTCTTGGCTTTGTAATGTGAATCTGGAAGATCGTTATCTTGTGGAAGAATGTCTTTCATCAATTATAACAGTTATGTAAAACTGTTGTCACTCCATCCATGTTTCACCTTCAGGTTAATCAATATTAGCACCGCAGAGAAAACTGTAAAATCTGTACAACCAGGATATAATGGTTTTTCAGCATCACCATATAGACGCGCAATTGTCGGTTCTATCTCAATTTGTTCTGCTACAATATCGCAAATCATTTTTTCAATTCCATCAGAGTTACCATCTTGCGAATCATCATCATCAGTGAAATTCCGTCCAGTTTCACCATGCCAAATCCAGGGGCTATAACTCGGACTAAAACCATGACAAATCAGATGATCTTTTATCTCTCTACTTTTCAACTTCTTCATATTCAAACATTTCAGGCATGGACAGAAAAAAATGTCACTACTTGGAACATTTCGTTTGGAAAATTCCAAAAAGGCGTCAACACCTTCATCAAATTCATTGCTCATTCGATGTGCCATAATCCATCTTTGACTCATTATTACCTATAACAAATATAAAAAATATATATACTTTTAAGATAAGACAAATATATGTTTATATGAAAAAAAATCATAATTTGAATGTAAAACAATTTTGAAATATAAAACAAATCTATGGGTATTTAAAAAAAATATGCTTGAATATTATTTTTAAAACAAAATATAGTTAGATATAACAGTTTTAAATCCATTGAATCGAATAAAACCATGGAGCCTACATAGTTGATAGAAAATTGGAGAAAATGGAGTAAACCTGAGAATCACCCCCACCCCCCGGACAACCCCCAAAACCCTCTGGACAGGCCCCCACCCCCTTGGATAGCCCCCCACACCCACCCACTTCCATGGACCCCCCCTGGACACCCCCCAACCCTCCGGACAGCCCCCCACCCCTCTTGACAGCACCCCCACCCCCGGACAACCCCCCAAAACCCTCTGGACAGGCCCCCACCCCCTTGGACAGTCCCCCACACCCACCCACCCCCTTGGACGCCCCCTGGACACCCCCAACCCTCCGGACAGCCCCCCACCCCTCTTGACAGCACCCCCCCACCCCCACCCCTTCTGGACACCACCCCCCCACTCCCTACCCCCTTGGACACCCCCTAGACACCCCCAACCCTCTAGACAGCCCCCACCCACTGGACAGCCCCCCACCCCTCTTGATAGCACCCCCACCCCTCCTAGACACCACCCCCCACCCCAACCCCCTTGGACACCCCAATGGACACCCCCAACCCTTTGGATAGCCCCCCACCCCCTGGACAGCACCCCACCCCTCCAGACAGCACCCCCACCCCTCAGCAGAAGCCATTTATATTTGGAATCATGAGACATAGCGATGCATCGAAGGGACATAGAGGCCAATAGCCATTACATTATATGTCTAATATATTCTCATATAAAAGAGGATAATAATAATCAATTGAATTGAGCACAAATGTGGTGTTTAATCTAGAAAATATATTGAATTGGGCTTAGTGTCGTTAAAAAAGGTGATCTGAGGTAATAATGTCATAGGTGTTGACAGGGAAATGATGAATGATGAAGGTTTCAGGAACTGGAGGAGTGGTGTTGTAATATTTTATAGAGTCAGGTATGAACTCAACTAGGTGAATTTAGGTGGTGATTATGTGACTTCAGTTAGAAGGTATCATAGCTAAGTAGGTACATGCCAAAAGTAATTTTTGGTGTTTCTATGATGATTTGGTCAGTGATGTCTCTCCTCAGCTAGTGAAAATAAATACATATAGTGTATTGTAGTCCACATCTATTTGATGTTATTAAATGATAAATCCATTTTTGGAATGGGTTCAGATGTTGGGTAAGAACCAAGTTGTATTTATTTGATGTTTGGAAGGTATATGTATGTCCATTCTAGTTGACTTTCAAGTAATGTTGGATGCCAATGTAATATGGTATTCTTGTGGATGTTTGAGAACAGTGGAGTGGTAGAAGCATCGAGTACATTGTGATTCTTGAGTTTGAGGTTCTATAGGTAATTATTTATACAATAGAAGTTCTAAAAAGGGTAAGATGGTGGTTATAAGACCATGTGTGTGGTAATGAGAACCATATAGGGAAAGTGGATGACTAATGACGTGACAAGTGCCGTCTAGGGTAAATGTGTGTTGAGCGGTTCTGTATGAGAATGAGGGAGGTGGACTTTAACATTTTCTCATAGTATTATTGTTTTAATTAGGTGTATCTTGTTGTTCCAAGTTACCACCTCAAATGGGTTTTTTTGTATTTGGACATGGAAGAATCTTACCTAGTTTAAACACAAAAAACGCAAAATAGAAATATAGACTATCTGGGAAAAAACAAAATAAATTTGTGGAAGCTTACTTGAGTGTTGCGAGTTGAGATGATAGATCCGAGGAGAGTAAGGATGATAAACGATGAAGGCAAATGTGTTTAACACAGCTAGATCAACAAGCCAATTAGGGTTTACCGTGCGAGAGAGACGAGCTGCCGGACGTTCGATCGAAAAATCGTAAATGACAGTCCACGCAGCTTGTTAATTTTTTAAATGTTTTATAACGTCGGTTATTTAATAACCGATGTTATAAACTATTTTTTTACGTCAGTTATTATAATAACCGATGTTATAAATGTATCACATATTGCTTTTTTACATCGTTTATTTTATAACCGACGTTATAAAATCCACATGTTGGTTTTTTACGTCGGTTATGGAATAACCGACGTAAATAATACATCAGAAATCACAGTTTTTTACGTCGGTTATTGTATAACCGATGTAAAAAATTATAAGGATTGTTTTGTTACGTTGGTTATAAAATAACCAACGTCAAAAAGGCCTCAGAAGATGCGTTTTTTACGTAGGTTATAAAATAACCGACGTAAAAAATCATCGATATCTTGTTTTTTTACATCAGTTATTTAATAACCGACGTAAAATCCCCCCGAGCCTTGGTTTTTTACATCGGTTAATTTATAACTGATGTAAAAAACGAACGCGCTCGATTTATAATGTCGGATATTAAAATAACCGACGTTAAAAATATTCTCTCTTCATTTTTTACGTCGGTTATATATAACCGACGTAAAAAATGATGACTTAAAAAACTTTTTCTGCACTAGTGGCAGATTGAAGATAATAGTTTGCATATGGTTAGAAATAACCATGCACCAAACTAAAAAACTTTGCGATAAGAGATAGTAGCTACCACATAGTCTCTGCACGACTATGTGCCTCAGCCCATGAAACTATGTGAAGATTCCCCTTTGGAAAGAATTCTCTACATGGTTAGTTCACGGTTTCCCAAACCGTGTAGAATAACCATGAAGTCATGCCAACTCTTTAAATTTTTGGGTCCCTTCATATTGACCCATGTTGGTCAGTTAAGATGGTGGGTTCTTGTGGTGGGGAGACCCACTATGAGTCTCTTGTAATTTCTTTTGGAAAATTATTATTAAATTATACCCCTTATGCTGGGATTCTATTTGGGCCTCCCTTGTTAGTTACCCAACTCTATCTCGGAAAAAAATTAAGTTCCCCTTATGGTGGGGAGTTTGTTCATGTCTCCCCATATCAGTAACTTGGTTTTGTCCCTAGTGTTAGTCTGGAAATAGGTAGTCTCATTCAGAGTTATTTAACTACAAACTTCATCCTTGAGTAAACTTTGGGATTGGAGTGCCTCAAATGGTTTTGTGGAAGTAAGACTATAGTAACCTCAATCGTTTTCATTGTTCATTCTAGGTAAGTTTCTTGATTCTTGTTTAGATAGCGATTGAGGTGTTTTGTTTTGAGATGTGGTTTAAATGTGATTGATTGTTTCTAGATGTGGATTATTTTTTGGTCAGTGAGATTATTCCTTCCTTGATTGATCAATTTTAGGTGTTTTGTCCTTTTGGGGGTGGGTGTAACATGGAAAAAGACTCCAATTTAACCATTCGGTTGGGTTTGGTTTTTTCTTTTAGCCTTGATATGGCTTTCTGAGGGAGGAAATTTTTATGGTGGGGAGAATTTTCACATACATGACTTCTTGTAAATGTATTTTTCATTTAATTACTATTTCTAAATAGTTTTTAGGGGTTACCCAAGTATTTTTTGAGGAAATGGTGTGTTTTCATGATTTGGGCCAAATAGTGAACCCATTTCGTGTTTTAAATACAATTTTTTTGTAACTCTTTCATTTTTACACAGTTTACTCCCATTACACATCTCAAATGGCATCCCCTGGTATATTAAAACCACCATATCTATTTGGACCCCATAAGAATCCATAATCATGAAAGATTTGAGTTTTTTATTAAGGTTTTGAGCCACCCCATAAGCCTATTTCCAACCTTAAAAAATTATTTCTATAATTTCTCATTAACGTTTTTAGGTATTTCGGTGATTCCAACTCTCACGCGAGCCCACATACTCAACGCACGCCCCTATGATATTTTTCCCCTCTTTGGAGCTCATATTTATAGTGAATTAAGAAAAAAACTTCTATAGATTTCTCAAATCATTGAGATTTGAAGACATAACTTGTCTCTTTTACAAATCCTTCAATTTTTAATATTTTCCATCCATTTTAGTTCTCACATGACCTACTCAGCATTATTGAAAACTCACTTTCATTTTCATCTGTTTTTAAATTTAGATACTAGTGTATTTGAGGAGTCTTATTAAATATATCTCATGTAACTGAGTTTCCTTCCTTCCATCTCCCATTTGATTGGGGTTTCTTCATTTTCATAGGGTTTCATCCCTAATTTCATGAAGTTCATAATTTCCAGAAACTATGGATTAGAACCTATGGTTTAATCTAGGTTTTATTGGTTTGATATTGTGGTTTTAGGTTTTATTTAACTCCCTTATGGTGAGGCGGTGGTGTGGGTGAACTTTCACAAAAGGAATTGGTGTTTTGACATTCGTGGTAGGTGATTCCATGTAAAATCATTTCTTGATGAGTTATCTTGCTTGGTTTATATATTTATAATGTTCAAAATATGTTGTTTGTGGTGAAAAATTATTTTTGTTAGCATTGGTTTAGTGGTTAATATTAAAGTAGCATTTTTATTTAAAAATGTGTGTCTGTCTTGTGTATTCCATGTTGTGCCACTTGGGGATATTTTATGGTTCATGAAATGGTTTTATTAAATGGTTTTAGGGCTATAAATTCAGATTTTATGTTATATTATCAAGAATTTGGTTTCAAAATAGGGTTTTTAGAAGGATTTTATGTGCAAAGCTTGGTTACACTCCTTGGAATTGTTTGATGATGGTTTTAAATGGTTTCTCATTTTATGTAAGCGGTGAAAATATGTTAGAAAATTGTTTTGGTAGGAGTTCACTTTTTAATTGGTCCATTTTAATTTTAAAAATTATATTATGTGATGTGTACTATCTTGGAAATGTTTTATAAATTTTTTTAAAGTGTTAATTGAAGTGTGAAAGAGATGCGAAACGCATTGTGGGTTGTTTTGGTGTGAGTATGGTTTCAAAATGAATTTGAATGAAAAAGGGAATTATGTGACATGTGTGTGGGATTTTTGGTGTTTTTATGATTTGGAAATGGTATTTGAATGTGAATATGGTATTTCATGGCTTGTGGATTTTTTTTAGCACAAGAGGGAAAACCTGGGTATCTAAGTGAGTGGACATGTACTAGTATGCTAGTGATCCTGCGGGGTGTGGCCCCTAATTAACGTAGCAAGTTTGACGATGAAAACAATAACTGAACTTTTATAATGATGATGTTTTGGGACTAAAAGGTTATGGTTATGATCCATACTTGTTCCTCGTGTGCATGAGAACAGATATTGGTATGGTGACTTTCACTGAGATATGAGGTACCTGGGACCCACAATGAGCTAGTTCCTAGTGGTGTTCCTGTTGCTAGTTCTCATTGGACATTTTACACTCATCATCGGAATACAGTGTTTTTGGATAGAAAAATTCATTACCTTGTGCATCTTATTTAAAAAAAATTCTTCTTTAAAACAGCCCACTTGAAAACTGATTTTATTTGAAGTTGTATTTATTAAATATTTTTACTAGCATTTCTTATTTACAAAACATGCAATATTTTTTTTATAATTATTATCACATGGAATATTTTCAGGGTGGCCTCCTACTGGGATTTGTCTCACACCCTACATACACCTTTAGGTGTAAGTATACTAGGTAATATTTGTTGTAGGTTTGGGTTAGGCTCTTAGAACTGGTGGTCTAGGTTTCTAGCGGTCCTTCATGGTGTGGTATTGTAGAGATGGGTTGAGGGTGATTCCCCCTTGCCTTGAGGGGGTTCTTGAGCTATCCATTTTGTCTTTCTTATTTTTTTAGTCTTTGGGATTTGTATAAACCATGTTTTCCAAATATGAATTTTATTAAAGTCTTTTTTGCTGTAAAATTTTAGATTCAGTTTATTTATTTTATTTGGATGTCTTATGTTTCTGAACTCAGGTAAATCGTTCCCAAACACTCATATATGATACTCAGGCACTTGTGAAAACCCGTTAAGAATGAGAATACCCTTTGAGTCTTTCCATGGACCAGATCAGGTGTGGGTTTTGAAGGTGACCAGATCTGGTTCGTGACACCTGGTTACAGAATAAGTTCATTTTTTGGATCAAAAACACATTTTTATAAAAAAAACAATTGTTTTATTACAATTTGAGTTTCAATATTAAATTATTTTCTCCCAATTCTATAAACTAAATCTTTAAAAAGGATTTCATATTTGGAATTTTAGGTCCAATTTTAGGAAAAGAATCCTTAAAATTTTTTTTTCATTTTGAATTGTAACCATAGTACATATTCATTATCTTTATAAGGTTAAATATAGTAATTAAGGTTAAAAACAATATTATAAGCACTATAGATAATGGTAACACATTAATTACATTTATTGAATGATTTTTATTTGGCCATCCTCATAAAATATCCTGATTTATGGTATTTTTGTGATATTTTCCTTATAAATGATTTATATATTATTATAAGTGAATATAAAGTCAAAAATGACACTCTATTTATTTTAATATCGAAATATATTTTTTGATAGGGATAAGAAAACAACATATGTCTAAATATAAATGTTTATTTTAAAAATAACTAATTTTATTTATCATGGTAATCTATTTTTTATTTTTCGTGATTAAATAATTATATTAAATGCTTACGCAACACCGACATAATAATTGTGAAAGAAATAAAAAATCATGTAAATATTTTTAAAAACTATAAAAGTAATAATATACATGTAGAACCCCCAATCTCAAGTAAGAAACCCTTTCATTAAGATTTTTAAGTATGTAAAGTTCATGGGTGAAGTTTGGTAGGGTTTAGAAGAATTTAGGAATGTTTTGGGGGATTTTCAAATGGTGAACAATTGGTGGACAATTTACAAAAAAATTTGCAACACCTATAGGAAATTGTGAACATTAAGATAGAGAATAATGGTTTGGTGTATGGTCAGGTGCACAGTTTTTCCAAATAGTGCGGCTGCCTAGGAGAAACCTTGTAACATAGGATAGTGGGATTTTTTAGGGCTGGAACATTGTTTTCTAACCGTGCAAGACAACCGTGTGAGGACCCTCCTTAAAAAAGTGACAGAAGAATTATTATTGCATGGTTTACCTAACCATGTGACTAACCATGCACAGTTTAAAAAAAAGATACAAAAAAATGGATCTAGGTCAGTTTTTTGTTTTAACCCCACTTTTTCCCCAAACTAACCCTAACATGATATTCATTCCTCTAAATAGCTAAAGAGGAATCTCTTATCGATTTTGAGGTGATCTGAAGGCCTCTCTTTGTCTGTTGAAGTCGGATTCTTATGGTAAGTCGTTGTTCTTGGTAGTTATTCTTGGTTTTGTTTAGATACATGTGTCCCCCTCTCACTCATTTTCTTAAATATACTTCCTCTGTAGATATATCTAAGGTATTTAATAATAAATATGATCATGTTTGGCCTTGTTGATGTTTAGTGAAGAGATATAAGGTAAATTTTTGGAGATTTAAGCCTTTTTTGTTTGTGTTTTAATGTCATTATTTTTTTTCACCATAAATATCATAGCCAATGTATTCACACATGAACCCTCTCTTTAGAATATGAAAGAATGATTTCCAATTTTTATGTTTTGTGTGAAATTTATTTTAATTTTTTTAAAATTATCATTGGAAACCTTCTTTAGTGACAATTTTTGGTATTGTGCAAAATTAGGTATTTTGGAAAAATGTGCATTTGGTAACATTATTTTAAAATTAATATTTTAAAATGTTGATTTTGTTTTGATTCATGGAAATTGGTTTTTAATAAAACTTTTATTTTATTAAAATAATTTTTTAGAAAAATGGTTTTCAATAAAATGATTGGTTTTATTGAAATAAGTTGTTGTTTTCGTTTTTAATAAAAGTGTGTTTTTATTAAATTGATTAAATTTGTTTAGAAATGGTTGTATTAGATTGTGATATGGCTTAAATGGTTAAGAGTTTTTGGAATGGATAGATATTGGTCATGATGCACCAACATCAAAGGGTGCAGGTTATGGATGTGAAGTTCCATATTAATGGTGACACCGAGTTTGTGTGTGGGTGTGTAGGTGTGTGTGGCAATGTGACCTGGAATGGGTAATTCCAAGTAAATGCATGAAATGTTTATAATGACAAGCTAGTTTCTTTCAATGGTAATTGGTTTATTTGAAAATACTATTTTGATATGGAATTTTTTGTCTTAGTTATAAATTGTTGAACTGTTTTAAATAGTTTTATGTAAATTTATTATATAAATGAGTTAACTTATTCTATCCTAGTGGTGTGAGTATGGAACTAAACATGGGAAAACCTACTGAGGTTCATTACTCACCCATGATTTGGCACATTTTCTCTTTTTCAAAGGTTTTTTACTGGGACATAGACAAAGGTAAAGTATCACACTTCTCTAGTGGTGATTTTTGGTACATGGGATGTTTTTTGGAGTGGATCATGGAGGAGGATGGATCTTTGGAGTTGTGGTGATCTTTGAGTTTTTTTCTTTTTTTTCATCCTATATGAACATGGTAGTTTTGTAGTATTTTTTGTGGTGATCTTCATAATTGGTTTTGATACAAATGAAATTTATGAGTTATCTTTCATTGTTTTCATGCATCATGTAGTGGTTTATTTGGTTACAGAATGTTTAGTTTTTTTTGTTTTATTTTCAATGAGAAAATCAACCCCCAACTGTAAGTGAAGGCCTTGGAATTTATTTCCTAAATTTGGCATCTTAGGGATTTCGCCTGAATCCAAGTAATGTTCCACCACCTTCTCAAGCCATTGATGAGTGGAGGGATGTTACAAGTCGTATCGGTCTTGGTCTTTCCAATTTTCTTTTTCAAATAAGTGGTATTAAGTTTTTTTAGTCTTGGAGTTGATATTCATTCTGTTATATTCCATATATCAGGTTCTTAGATTGGAGTATGATCATTGGTACATGAAATGTAGAGCATAAAAAGTCATACCTGACCACTTTATGTTGAACATCATTTTACGAGGGATTTGAGTACATAATTGTTTTGGAGACACTTATAGGAATTTGTGATATTATTATCATGGTTTGGCCAATGAGACAAACATGAAATGATTTTTAGAAATGAATTCCCACTAGGGGTTCATATTAAATTTTGCGTAATTATTTATGTTTTGGTGTAAATGTTTTGATTTTTGAAAATTGGTAAAGTTATATTCAAATGTGATATTTTGAAAATGCAAGAAATGGTTATTTTAAAAATGGTTTTATTTTAAAAAGGATGATTGAATTTTCAAAAATCATTAAACAACGAAAAAGTAGATTTTGGGAAAAAAATTATTTTCATAATTGTTACATCGTATAATTTGAAATATTAATACTTCAATTGATATATAGTAATAATTATGGAGTTTTTTGTTTGTATGGAAAATTGAACCTAGTAGGCATCATAGAAACCAACCGAAAAAAGTTGTAAAAAATGTGGTTTCACCTGATCCACAGGTGAACCAACAGCTGGTTTAGAGTTTTTTACAAGAATTTCAGGTTGTGGATAGAGTGAATATCGGGGATGAGCCAAGGAAAGTGGGTCATTCCATCCATTTCCAGAAGAATAATCCACCAATATTTCATGGTTATTCAGAACTAGAATAGGATATGGTGTGGCTGAATAGTAGGAATCTTATCTTTAATTTCCATGGAACACCATTAGAGATGAACGTCAAGATGGAAGAATATATGTTGGAGTATCTTTAACTCCAGTGGTGGGATTCTATTGTTCATGATAAATTGTACCATGAAATTTCATGGGAGAATTTTGAATAATTGTTTTGTTAAAAATTCTATCCTCACACATTATGAATTCAAATAATGAAGGACTTATTCAGCTTTAAGTAAGGAAATATTTTTATCACGGATTATGTGGATAAATTTACTAATTCAGTGCACTTTTCACCTAAATTTTCTACTAGTGAATATT
Organism: Viscum album; assembly: GCA_963277665.1. Lineage (NCBI taxonomy): Eukaryota > Viridiplantae > Streptophyta > Magnoliopsida > Santalales > Viscaceae > Viscum > Viscum album. The sequence continues at coordinate 910,057,539 of OY728153.1, forward strand.
TTAAGGAATGCATATTTGAATCCAGGATGGCATAGGAAGTTCACTAAAAGATTATCATGCTCTACATAATGGATTACACAGATATGGTCAATAAAAAAATTATGTCTTAATGAGACATCTTAGGAGCTACTGTTTGAGAGATTATAGTGATATATATAGGAAATTGTTGAAAATATAATTTTGGGAGAAAGAATAAGATGGACATCAATTTCTAAGATGGAAGTAAGGATGTGAATTAGAGAGTTTGATATGTGAATCTTCATCAAAAAACAAAGAGTCGGACTTAATGTTTTCAATGTTGTTTTTTCACCCACATGAATCGATAGTGTATGGAACTACATAGAGCATTCCATAATTTCAACTAAATATGGAATATATAGAGACATTTTCACAGTTATCTAAGGTTAGGTGTTCGGGACACTTCTCATGTGTCAGAAAAATCATGTGATTCAATAAGAAGAGGAAAGAATAATAATTATCATCATCAGAATAGAGATATCCACTATGATTCCTCGAATACCATGACTCCTTAGATAGTAAAATCTCAACAGGGAAATAGAGAACAATGTGTTTTGAATAATAAATTATATGGATCTGAGTAGGTTATTATGGATGATCATTCTGGATGACTACTATGTGAGGTATGGTTCTTTTTAATTCTACCCTTATACAACATTTTTTTGACATGAGTTCATCCCATTAATTTATTACTTCTCAAAATATTGATTTTCTATGTTTAAGAGTTGATATGATGCATTCTATCTTAAAAAAACTCATATTGGTCAAAGAGAATGTCGAGACTTTATGTGTAGAGCCTTTTCTGTAACTACTGGTGGATATGAGATGATTGGGACTTCTCTGTGCTTGATATGAATGTACATGAAATAATCTTCCATATGGATTACTTGAGATCATTCAAGTCTCACATCTACTGTTATACTAGAAAGGTCAATTTTACAACTGAAGATGGTTTTTAGCATCTCTTCTAAGGAGACAAGAATGAAAAGGTAGGTGAAATGGTATTTTTTGAACCAGTAGTTGGAATTATCTTGTAATAGTAGTTTTCCAGTAGTTTTGAATCAGTTTCATGATGATTTTTCATAGAAATTTATTAGGGTTACCACCTATAAGGGTAGAGAATTTTATGATTGTTCTTTATATGAGTACCATTCCTATTTCCATTTCATCCTATAGAATAGAAAAAAAATAATTAATGGAGATGAAAGTGCAGTTGGAAGAGATTTAAAGAAAGGGTTCAATCACCTATGGGATATACCTTGAGTTTTATCTCTTGGAACTCGAGTTACAACACCTCCTTTTTATTGCATCCAAATCCTTTTTGGTGCATCACCATCACTCAACATGATGCGCATCACTCCTCTTATCACCATTATACAACAGTACTAGCTTATAGGAAAGGAGGACTAGAGAGTATAAAATACAACTCTAAATTGGACATGCAGACCCATATACATATAATGACTCTTTGACGATTCACATATCCCCATTTATTAAACCAATTTTTAAAAACCATTGCAATAAATAAATTAAATAAATAATCACTAGACATACATTGGTTGGTCCATGGCTCATAACCAATATATACATTTAAACATGTGTATTTAAATTAAATTCATAAATACAATTTAAATTACATTATTTATTTATGTAAGGGATCTTTTATTGAATTAAAATTTTACTCTTATTTTAATTCCACAAGTTTCTTCATTCGGTCCCATTAAGTAATTTAATTTTAAAACTACAAATTAATTTAATTAATTCATTTAATTTAACACCAAAATTAAATTATTTTTAACCCATAAAAATAAAGATAGTTTTAAATCAAAAATTAATAATTAATTAATTTAATTTAGAACCAAAATTAAATTGATTAAATTAATTATTTTTTAAATATTTTAATTATATGGGCCCAAAAACCCCAAGGAGTGCCTGTGCGGGTCAATCCAAACCATCACATTCCCATTTCGAGTTGTGTTGACCCTGTACAAGGGCGTTTTGGGCCAGGAAGATCTGCCCAACCCCATATTGAGCTGGGCACACCCATATGGGCCAATTTCAAGGGAAAAAAAGTCCACCATTCAGGTACCTCCCAGCAATAGTAACTGGTAGGCTGACCTGTAGTGGTCATTACTAGTTGTGTCTATTTGATGGAAAGGGTGTCACGGGTAGACATTCACTCCAAATAAAGAGTTTGCAGTGGCTAGGAAGGGAGGGCCATGGCTCATGGGGAGAAGGTTGGACCAGCATTACTAAGGGTTAAGGAGGACAGGTCAGGCAGTGAGGGGGGAATATTCTGAGGCAAGCCATGTGGGAACTGGATCTAGACCTGGGTAAGGTGGGAGCCCAATGAGGCTCATGATGACATCCATGATGGTGGAGATCCGATGAAACATGGGTCATTGAGGAGCATGTGTCCACAAGAGGTCTAGATCTAGATGTTGGGTGACTCTAGCATTGGTCTAAGGTTGTGGTGAGGCGTCGAAGGTGCTGCTATGGGGAGACACTGACGGTGCAAGGTGGGCTACTAGAGTAGTGGGTTTTCCTAGGTTGCTGGTAGGTGATGTGTGTGGTGTTCCTCTTAAGAGGGTGCATCAGACTACACACAAGGGAGGAGCAAAGTTGGTGGGGTGGCTCAGGCATGCCATTGTGATACACGACAGGGTGGACGGTGAGGAGTCTGAGGGCAGCCCGATACATTCACATAATTAAGTATATAAGAAAGGGTGTCAACCAAAAAATGTCTTTTTTATGAAATATTATTTTTACAATTTCAAAAAGGCATCAACCACTTGTTTTTCTTTCTTTTCACATAACAAGGAAAATCATCACCCATCAATGTCATTAATTTTTTCCAATGTTTTGTATTATTGTTGACCTAGCCACACTTCCCTTAAACAATTTTCAAAGGGCTTGGATATAGCCTATATAAAATGAAAATAATATTATAATAATAAAATAATATAATTTTATCTCATCAAAAAAAACTATTCTGATGAAAATATCATCCACAGGTTCTCTGACGAAAAGTAGTGGTTTACTAGAAATCAGTCTCACAAATGGTTCTGAGTAGTCTTATAGATATCCAAAAAATAAATTCAGCAGAAAAAACCTATAAATTAATTTCAATTCATCTTTAAAACTTCGTATGACCTTAACTTGGTCATTCGAACTCGGATTGAGTCATAGTGAGTGGAATTGGGACCGGAATGATAAACTATACTATATTTAATGAAAATTTATTTTTATTTGTTTTAAAATTCATCACACTCACTCAGATACTGAAGAGAGTTATCGGGCATGCATCAGAATCCCCAAAAATGGGATTTCAAAAAAATCAATGATGATCGACACAAACTCTTCGACGTCGGTCAATCAATGATCATTATAAGATGATGATATCGTATGAAGAAGATTAAGAACAAATTTAAAACCCTAAAATACATGGATTATATCCAAATCTGATCTCTATGTATGCTCATCATTGGTGATCAATTCTCAAAAAATCTAAATCCAAATTCTTCAAGATCATCCACACATGATTTCAAAATATGCGATAGTGCCAATCATTGAATTTTGGGTGCTAGTGCAGAGATCTAACGATGCCTTCGGCACTTCGATGATCACCTCATCTCCATACTAGGGATGCATGAGAGAGAGCTTTATAGGAGCTCCTTGATCCATATTCTATCTATCTTTAGAACATGGGGGGAGAAGAAGAGAGAGAAATCCCATGAATAGTCTTTGGAAAATCTCTCTCCTCCATATATAGGGTGTTACGAAATTATCCGAAAATTCCTGGTCGACCCTTGAAAAAATAACACACTATAAATGACATATTATGAAAATTGTAATAATTTGTAAATATTATTTTCACTTTCTTGTAATATAATAAATATATTACATTATAATAATTGATCTATTGACTAGACACATCATTCCTACAAATATTAAATGAATATTGAATATTTTAAACTAATATTCATTTAATTAATATTTTCATGTATTTACTTTAATACATGTAAATACATTTAATAAATAAATTCAATTATAATTATTCTTAACTTGAATATTGTGAATTTATTTATTTCCTGGTGATCATTTATCATTAGACAAATCCTAGACCCAAGTGGGGGCCCACCAAGTCTAAAACTCATATTCAACTGAATAGGGCATATTCATGAATACACTATTATGTGTGACCATCTAGGGCCTTATTTCGACAGTTGTGAATAAAATTCACAGACCAAGAGCGATATCTAAAAACCCATTGTTCCCTATAAAAAGATAAGGATTTTCACATCAATGACAACCGACCTACAAACACGCACTGTGTCACATAATATGTTTGTCTTTAATATCACATAAATCAATATTCACACCCATGCCATTGCCCTTTTCTTCCTTTATTATTTTTGGATTGAATGAAACAAATTTACCTCTGAATTCCATGGCCATGGTCTTATAAATGTACGATCATCCTAATCAAAATGGCTTGAGATATATTACTTCATTGATTAGGAAGTGATAAATCATTTCTTGACCATTCAACCAATTCCATACCACCAATGATGCACCCAACACAAGCTACCTTTCCACGATTTCATTATCATGGTTTTTTATTTACATAAAAGTACATGATCAAATGATACACATTGGTAATGATCTCAAGTTAGAAGACCAATAAACATGTCTATAGATAGGAAAAACCAATTACACCCAAAATATGTGGTGTTTCTATTCTCAAGTATGTCCTCATGATCTCACTAATACAGAACACCAAGTGAAAACTTCATGTGAATAAATTTCAATGCTTATGATCCCCCAGCACCTAATTGTCAAACATATACTCTGTCCAGTTAGTAATATGTATCTATACCATAGTACATATACTTATTATTAATGTCATAATTTATAAAGATTCTCATTATGGTCTATGATCTACTATAAGCTTTTGATATGATAATGAATCCATGGAAATAACCATTTCAATAGTGGAAATAGAAAAGTCTACAAAAAAATGCTAATTGCACATAATGTATAACTAATTCTATACATGATATGGTAATCAAAATCACATCATAGTTGGGTATAGGGAACTGAATATTACTACACCTATTAATTCCATTTGATTCGTAGTTTTCCCTAATAATGGAAGGGACCATGTAGTTAGTTAAGTTAGTTTTTATGTGTATGGCCCTCAGTTAGTGGCCTTGTAATCGATTATTTCATGCTTAAGTAAAAGGCCTATTTTATTCTTTTATTGAATTGGTAAATGGGATTGTCCCTCTTAAATTAAAAGAATTTTTATGTGGCATGTTTATGAACATAGCCTTCTCCCTTATTAATTTAAACGATTAAATGAAGTTTGATATACCTTCAATGATACTTGGGTTCCATTTACAGAATTAATTGGATCGGATCATAGGTTTTTAGAGAATATATGTACCTTGGGTAATACATGGGTCTCCTATTTAATGAATGATAAGGATGTTCTCATAGGTTACTTGAGTTGTGATATGTCATGATCAATACTTGGTATTCCTTGGATAGGTTCAATATATAAATTCTCTACCTCCTTATGAGTGATATTAGATCCCTAAGGGAGACACCATGGATTTTGTGGATAGATGGTAACACCAGTCCATGAGTGATACTCGGTTCCCTTTATGAGATACCAGGGGTGGGCTTGGGGGGTTTTTCCTTCACACTACACTAGGAGTGATAATTGGGATTTCATTTATAAATTGACTTGAAAAAAATATTATGGTGTTTATTAATTATATTTCTCATAGTATGATACTTTTTATTCCTTTTCAAATCACCTTAGAAGGGATCTAGGATCCTCTTCTTAAATTCTCATGATAACTTTTATATTAAAAACTAATAATGCATAGTTAGTATCCAAGGACGTGTCCACCAATCCAAATCACATGCTTGGGTTCATTCTATATTATGATACATGTTTTGTGATGGAATATTTTCACTATAACCATATCACATATTTGTAGGTTCACCCTTGGTTTATATACATTATAGCTTGGATAGAAGAAGGTATGGTCTGCTAGGTTCCCCTGAGGAACCTGAGCCGACTTGTCTTCTTGTGTTATTTGTTTCTTTACCTATCATACCTACACACTATTATAAATTATATTCATAGACATGATTATTATTTAGACACCATTTTTGGTGACCTAATAATTAGATCTGACACCTTTCTTATGACTCCATTACACTAGGGTACCTGATAATATCTCATGTTCACAGGTCCATGGATTATTGTTTGTGTTGTGATTTGTAAATCGGAGTTAGGAGCACGAGACTAAGAAAGTACTCAGGATGCTCGTGAAGTTAGACTTGGAGATTTATTTCCTTTTTTTTTTACTTTTAGTGCATTTTATTGTATTTCCTAACATGCATATAGTTCATTAGATAGTTAGTTATTCGTACATGCATGCATGGTTATTTGTATTTGGTAATGGTCATTCTTACCGGTTATTATATTTATCTTGTGCTACTTATCATTCATTAATTAATGCTTCTGCTATTCTCTATTGATTCGTATATAGTATACCAAAATAATACTCTAATCATGATGGGAATAGTCTTCTCACCATACCATCCTTATACCATCACTGTTAGTTGGTAACTTCTGGCATATGGGGAGGCACACTTGAGGCCATGTGGCCTACCAGCTCGAGGCACCATTTGAGTGTCTCCTGAGTCGGAATGTTATAAAAGGGTTTAATATAAGGATGGTGTTAAAGTATAAATATTATTTTTATTATATCATTATGATTTTGTTATATAAAATTTAATAACCTATTACTGATATTATCAACAAATGATCATCATTAATTTAATCATTTAGAATAATCATACTAAGAAGATAATATTTAATTCAAATTGTTCAATGTTTTCATATGGATTATTTTTTCTTCCAACTCCATAAAATAATAATATATCACACTAATAAACACTAAATAATACCATTATATTTATGGAATAATGATTTTATAACAAAAACACTTCATAATCATTCATTAAATCGAGGTATGTTCATGTTTGGCTCGGTTTATCCACCTAATTTAACAATACCATGACTTTATATTATGAATGAATATGGGAACATAATTACTGGAATAATATGATATAAATTTTTAAAAACTTATTTTTTTCTAAATATTTTATATCAATAATTAATTCATTAATTAAGAAAACACACTTCAATCATCAAGAATCACCAAAACAGGTTATTTATCGATTTCAACTTCAAGAATAAATATTAAAAACCTTGAATGGAATTTGAAGAAAAATAAATTACTATAATTAATCCCTAATAGTAAAATTAATTACAAATTAATGATGAGATTTTTCGGTAAAAATAATATGAACATCATTATTACGAAACTAGTTCAAACATTCAAAACTATTATCACTCATTGTGAAAAATCAAAATAATTCAGGTAGATAACTACTTTTTAGGAAGAGTAAGAATAAAAATTGATATGAGTAAGGTAATTAATGAAATTATTAATATATCTATGTTTATGATAGATGAAGTTATAGTACATTTCTAAAATTCAGGATAATAGGTAAGTGTTTCCTTCTCAATTTGTTTTTAGTGAGACGTGTTAATGTTATACACATTGTTTTATTTTTTACGATTAACTTACCTCCAATTTTTAATATTTATATCAGGATTATATTATATTATATGATATTAAATGTACTATTTATTATTAAAATTATTATCGGATTTGGGTTATAATGTTCAAATGTTTTTAAGGATTTTCATCTCAAATTCCTCCAATTGAGACATGTTCAGTATTATGCATCTAATTTAATTTTTTTGGTATATATACTTATTATTTGAGATATCATATAATGAATTAACTTTTAATCATGTTATTTTATGTTCAATTATATTTCCTCTCTTTCAATGGGGTTTGATTGTAGTGTAACTCAAAAAACAAGGGGTTTCTTGGTGTCAATTTTGATTTATTGAGACATAATACATATTTTGCATTATGTTTCCTTTCTATGCTATATTATTTTCCATTGATATTTTTTTAATACTCTATATATTTCATGGAATTTATTGCCCAAACCATGTTCCTTTATTCAAGTTTTTGTTGGTCTAGTTTTTCTATTAGTAATAAGTGTTTTTATAACTCAACCTTCGTTCATTATGTTATGATCATTCTATTGAACTTATTTCACATTAGATGGGTATATCAAACTCTTGATTTTATTATTTGGTATTCTATAATTATTCTTTCAAGATAAACATTCCAACCACATAAACCCTTTTAAAAACATTTCTCACTTCTTAGGATATGTTTATTTGAAACCTTCCACTTTATTTCTCGGGATGGATTAAGATCAAGTTATTCCAGTATTAACTTAGTTGTATACTAAATTTTTTACATGATAAAAACATCAATTTTTGAATAACTAATATTTTATTATGTTCACATAGAAAGGATATTATTTTATTATCATGGGTAAATTTATGGGTTTTCTATATTTGTTTTCCAATATGGATGATTATTCGCTAGTTAGATATGTACTTTTTGACGATCCACATTATTTTTCTTGATGGGTTATGATAATTTTATCCTTTTTACTAACATGGTGAAAATTATTTAAATTAAATATTATTATTAACTATTAACATTGGTTGAGCCTGTATTTATATTCCTTATTATTCATTATATAGATAGCCCTTTTTTATTCATACATGGGTTTTTTAAGTAATTTTATGAAATTTCCTATTGATACTTATGGTGAATGCATTGGAATTAATAAAGTGATGGGTGGGTCCTAAAATTATATAGCCCCTTGATGCATTAATGGGTCTTTATAGACATATCATGTTGGGTATTATTGTACACCTCTTCCTATAATTTAATAATTCCTTGACACAATGCCTTGATTGCAAGATGTCTTGATTATGGTATCAAAGAAAGGTAAAGTTTCTTTGAATAAGTCCTTGAAATTATGATTTTGATGTTCATCATTATACATTCCAATAGTATGAGATCATTATTATTAATATCCATGATTTCATTTGTTTTCATGGATATATAATACTCCCTCTTTCAAGTTGATTATGGATTATGGTTGTCTACCTATTTCTACCATACTATTTATTTTATATTTATTTTATGACTATTTTAGTTATATATTTCCTTTTCTGGGTATTTTAGATCACCCCTTCCTATGTTTCCATTTCCCTTGGTTATAGAGAAAATTTTCACACATGACATGTTTATAAGGATAAAACATGTCACATACTTTATAAGAGACACTTGGGGCTGAAATGTGTGCCATGAGAATATTTGAAAAAGAAGCATCTGGAAAAGAGAAAATCTAATCCAAAATGGCCCCAAGACTAACTTGAAGTTTTATTCCCATTACCTGATTACTATATGAATCTCGTGGAGCTCCCAACCAAGAAGTGCCTCCACATCCATATGAAGGGTTGATGTTGTCCTCCATAAGTCTGATTCCACTTCACGAATTCATAAAGCATTGATAGTAGCCTTCATGAGTCTGACAGAGTTATTCCCCTTCATGAATCCCACATTTCTTTGGTGAACTACTTCCTAGCTTCGTGAGACCCCTTCCCTATAAATATCCACCTCATTCCAACCATTGAAAATAGTTACCCAAAACAAATTTGGCTTCTGAATTTCTCCTAATGCACAAAGCCCATGGTTATTGCAAACCAAGAAAACAATGGACTATCCATAGTACATGGGATTCATGAAAAGATTTTTTTGTGTTATTGAAATCCTCCACCCATGATGGTGATTTCATTCACGAATTCCAACCCCCTTCGTGAAGTAATAAGTACCTTATTTGTACTTGTGGCTTCAAGAAGCATTAATCCTTCACGAAGCAGTCATTTCATAAGACAGGACTTCATCCTAAGGTAGGGTCACCCTATTTTGTGAACCCTCCTCCTTCATAAAACCCATTTCCTCTATGAGGCATTTGAGCTTCAAAAAACACCCCTATGCAAGGTAGTATGATTTGTAGAGTTATTATCTTGGAATTATCCATGCCACCTCCATTATGTTGACACTTCTTCGCAATGGTTGTGTTCCCAAATTCTCCACAACCACCATGATCAGTTCAGCTACACCTCAGGTTCCTAGGTGACCTCTGTCACATATTCCTATAGCCCACTCCAATTCGGGTGTGGTATGCGATTCCCATCTAACTTTTTATTCTCAACATAAGTATGATAATGCATGTTTCTTCTCAGTTTAGGCATGCTAATATGGAACATGTGATCGACAAATCCTCCAAACCATTACAACCTAGCATTTTCAAACCATGACCCACCCAGGGGAGAATGAGCTGTGGTAATGTAAGCCTAATGGGTAAGGAGTGAGTTCCCAATGTTTTTGCTTCGTGACCTAAAACTTCCTAGCACTAACTTCTTCAATAGATGATGTAAAATTTATTATTACCTCATGAGATGAGCCTGGGATTCCCCATGTAAGATCATCATGGGATTACACAATATCCATCATCACTAAGAGGTGCTCTTGCATCAGATATCTTTCATGAGTAAGCCTCACACACCCTATGCCACTAGAATAGGATGCTCCATGAATGACTAGTAAGGATTAAGATCCTCCTCACATGAAATAATATCATCCTCACATGGAATGACATCCTCCATGAACATCTGCCATTAATAATATCCACTTCATCTCTTGTTGGCGCATTATTCATGAAATAAATGTCTGGTCTACTAATTCCTCTTATTTCTCACACCGAGAATGAATCACATGGGATTAGTGGCTATTAGTGACCATGACACCCATCCACCTCCACCTATGGGAATAATCATGAGTGTAATCCTTTCAACCATCCATACTCTAGCCCTAGACCACTTCCATTCATAATCCTCAATCATGTCCTCTATCATTGGCCTCCTCAGGTGTAAGCCCCAATTCCCCTTTCCAAACTGCAGGGGATTTGATTACCAATTAACTGGGATGCATAGAAAGCCTTCCCAAGGTTTAAACCCAATGATCCATCCCCTCCCTACACTTCATCGACATCCACCCTGATTTTTCCTAGGCGTCCACATCTTGGTATGATCATGCTACACACCTGGGTAGATCCCCTATGTTATACCCACACAATCTGACTTGGAGAAATACTCTTGTGAAGGGTATATTACAGGCATAATCCCTATACCATCCCTCATCAACACTCCTTTCATGGAATGATCATCCCTACTACAAGACATTAAACTATATGGACCAGTCATATCACACAACCTTAAAATGATGAATTGAACTACGTTGATTTTGATCACTGCATCCTAGAAAAGGAATGTAGGACACCTCTTTGAGGTTCAATCCCAACCAATGGTAAACATTAGTTCCCATACTAGGGGTTAACCTCCCTTATCTACCTTCATGTGTGTCCAGATCAACCATCACGGTGTGACATCTTCCCTTAACGGGACACACCTCCCCAGTTTGCCTCTATAGTGAACCCATCCTCCTTCACTGTGTCACATATTCTATTTTTGGGACACACCTCCTAGGTTTTCCTCTATAATAAACCCATCTATCTTCATAGTTTGACATATTTCCTTTATTGGATACACCTCCTAGGTACACCTCTATAGGGAATCCATGCTCCTTCACGGTGCGACAATGTCCTTTTATGGGACACACCTCCTGGATATGCCTTCACGGGGCATTCTGATCCATCTGTTGGTAAACTTTTCAGGTGATCCATCCTAGGGATGTAACTCCTCGATCCACCTTCATGGTATGTTTCAATCACCCTTCTCTATAGTATTTTAAACCCCATATCCACCTCAATTGGTGTACTCTCCCAATATCATGTAGTACCTCCTAGGGATAAACCTCCTTGACCCACCTTAGTGGGTTGTTCTGATTAGGCTCATTCTTTCATCACAATATATTAAAATCATGACCCAGGTCCATGAAATCTACCTAATTCTAAACATGGGATGCATGCGGTTTAAGACTTGGAAGATATGTTCCTATGACGTATTCTACCTCATGATAGACATAGGATTCCAAAGGTGAAATACTTGGAAGATATTCCATTTTCATTATATACCGCATGATTGATATGGGATTCATTGGTTTCTATTCTTAAGATGCCTCCATGAGATTCCCTCCTATGAGGAAGAATACAAGTGACCAATGTTATGAGAGTCTAGACATACTAGCGATTCGCAACATGACTACTCTCCTGAACAAAGGTTTCTTCCCTATTAGTACTTAAGGGAATGTCTAAACAGAAGTGGTGTAATTAACCAATATCCACAAAGAGATGAAAATAGGAATGAGTTCCATGAATGTGACTTAATTCTAGGAGGGAGACTCATACCAGGTGGCATTTCCCAAGTAGTAATCCATAGAAGGGGAAACCAACATCCCATCATTCAGTTTTGATCAAATAGAAGACGGCATTGGTGAAATTGATGAAATCCTCCAACATTTGGAAAGTGGGAATGCAAGATAATAGAATGCAATATTAGTGCAAATTGGACATGTGAGACAAACACACCCTTGTGAAAGATTCAGAAATAGAAAGGGTGAACTTGATGTGAATATTTTCTCCTTCAACCATGGGGATTATCCATGTTGGACATTAGATTGATGATTGTACTTAGACGAAACCGACGCCAGGCCACTAATAGAAATTTGGAACATGAAAGGAATATTTTCTCATTCAACCATGGGGATTAGTAGTATTCAAGACATTGTAAGATTAACATGTCATCAGATCTAGCTATCTCGCACCAGAATCTAGTAAAAAAATAGTGGGGGAAACATGGAATTCACTAGTAATTAGTGCAGTTAAAGGCTAGGCATTCCAGTCTATGAAATTTTAAGCATAGATCACTCTCTCTACCAGTAAAATATTAGATGATGATGGGGAATTAGCCATTTCTTTCCTTCTATCCATGCTGAAAGTTGAATCCTCATGATTTTCATGACCCAAGCTATAGGAAACCAACCACCCAATTCCCAATGATATAGGGGAAGAAGAAATTTCATTGCAAAAGTCCCATAAAACTCCACCTCAACCATGACTATTACTATGACTGTAACTACAGGGCTCCCATGCCCCGTCTATCGCTCTAAAATAATCAAAATAAAGGTTATGGACAAAATCATACATCGATATGATCTGTAGGGGTTCATTACCATAAGTGATTTGGCTCACCAAGACATAGAGGCCTCTGCTCCTCACTGAAACCGCCGCCCCTAAGGGCTGCGTAGGGAGACACTACTCCCCAATCTAATAGAAAATCATTTTGGGGACCTCCACCCAAAGTGGTACTATGAATTTCTTTCCAATCTCGAGGAGGTGGGGGGTACTCAAGTAACCCCGGTTGTGACTACTATTCTAGATCTGCCAAGGAGGGCTCCCACCAGGCTCCATTACTTCCATAAGTGATTTTACCACCATGTCAAAGAACAAGTGGATTATTCAAATGCTCTATCAGCCCTAGTTTGAATGACCTGATTCCAAAGTTGAGTAGAAGATTAGGAGGATGCCCATCAAGTGGTATCTTCTTCCACAGGTCCATTGGATCCTATCACCACCGTTGTATTCTACCAGACCCCAACCACTAATTATAAGGGATATTTATTTTCCTGATTGGGATTGAGACCCCCCTACAGGAAGTATGGGTTGACTCTGTCAATCACTGGCACCACCACAAGACATTATGGGCCAAACCATGATAAAGAGTTTCAGTGCGATGGTCCTCCTTATGCTATCTCCAACCTAAGAGGAGGTCCTCCCCGATTCAGTAACTTGTACGAAGGTAATCCTCATGCCACTACTACTAGTCAACATGATGGTCCTCCCCATGTGACATTTAGACTACCTGAAGGTCCTCCTCACACTGTTCCCAGCTCATGTGGAGGTCCCCACCACTCCAGCACTGATCAAAATAGAGGTCCTCAACACTTAATTGATAATCAATACGTACGTCCTCCCCATGTAACCATCATGCAACATAGAGGTCCTCCCCATATTATAGCCCACCAAAGTGGAGGTCTTACCCACTCCTTCAATGGTCATCATGGAGGCCCTCCCGATGTTTCCACTAGATAAAGAGGATGTCATCCTCACTATAGAACCCACAAAAGTTGAGTCTCTCCCCTTGCATCCAATAACAGCTATTAAGTCCCACCTCATACTTATGCTTTCCAACACTGAGGTTCTCCCTGTTTCAATTTTGATCAGTGAAAAGACCTGCCTCACACTTCATACCATCAAGGAAGAGTTCTTCCCCACTCCCACAGTTAGCATGAAGGGCCTACCAATGTTCCCACTAACCAAGGTAGGGGTTCTATCTTCTAAATAAACCCCTAGAGTGGAGGACCTCCACACTCCTACAATTTTCAAAGATTAGGCCCTCCCCGCTATGTTTTAAAATGATAAGGATGACCTACCCATTTCACAACTGATCAATGTGAAGGTCCTCCCCATACCATCACCCACTAACCCAGAGGTCCTATCCATGATGAAGAATTTACCTACCCTGAGGAACTGTCCTGAGGAAAAATTCTGGGAAGTGAGAAATCATCTTAAATCCCAATCACTTCTCAGACTCTAAGGAAGAGTGTGATTCACTGATGGAACCTTCACCCCAATACTCTGCATCAGAGTTTGGGATAGGATCCTCATGGGTTAATTTCATCATCTTGAAATGTGAGATTCACCTAATTCCAAAATCTCTCCATATGTACATGCAGGTGGAGAAATATTTGGCTCTATTCCAAGATCTCACAATGTAGTCACCTTTATCATCACAAGTTACATTCTATAACTCTACCTGAGATCATATAGAACTATTCTTGAGCTTTATAGATGATGATAATCTCATTGACCTACCTATGAGTTCCACTTCCCTCACTAATGTGGAAATAGTGAACACCTAGTCCTCTATGGATGTAATGATGTGGTTTATACTACCCTTGAGAGATGACCTAGCATATAGTGACCAATCAGCTCATGTAGCAACTTATCCACCATCCTGACCACCACTATACTGATCCACATCAGTGCCACTACCAATATATAGGCATGTGATGATTTAATCATGGGATAACCAAGAAAAAGGTTCATATTATAAACATGAAATCCTTTGGGATAGTTTGATTGTTGATCAGTTTTTAGTGGTATTATGGAAAATGAAACCTCCGAATTTGATATCTCGAAATCCCTTACTGAGGATCAGGTTGAGTGCATCCGTCGAACTATAAGGATGATGCATTTATGCCTCTATGAATTTCAATTAGTATACCTAGGAATCTTGTAACACTTCTATGATATTGATCAGTAGTGCCACTTGGTTGAATTCGAAGCACTCCTAGTGGATTAGTACCCTGCATCACCTGGCTGCCGTAGACCCTCCAATAGTGATGCATCAAGTTCTTCATAGTGATCCATTGAATCATAGAAGAGGCATCTCTGTAAGTTCATATCCATATTTGTGGATAGTATGCATCTCCCCACTTCAGCCTTATCTTGCTTCATCATGACTTACCCATTGATATTGATGATATTCTTCCGGGTAATGTTACATTGAATATGGTTGATATAGTGTTGTCTAAGGATGAGGGAACTAGCATAATATCTTCCAATGAAAAACTTCCCCTTGGGGAAGTGCAGTATCTGGTAGATCCTCATACATGTGTCTACACCCACCTGTAAAGGCAGACAATCAGCCTTAGAGATCCGTTTGAATCATTGCCTACCAGTTGGAACACCAACATGGTTAAAGAGAATATCGATACCACTAATACCTCTGATCTCTCGGACATCATGCAGAAGAAAAATATCAATCCCACAATTTCTTCCTTACTCCTACATGTTGTGGATAAAAATGGGATCATAGATGAGCTCCTCAAAGAGTGGTTCTCATATTATGATTCTCTTCAACAGGATCGGGTCCCTCCTCCAATGGGGCTAGAGGGGCAACCATAAGACCTTCTAGACTAGTTGCTCCAAATTGAGAACAATGATCCCACGCATCTTGATATAATAAATATGGGAGCTTATGGAATGTTACCATGTTATAAGTCACTAAATATGCTCAAGAAACATGTTAATATTCCTCAAGACCCAGATCAAGCCGATTCACAAGTTGTCAAGCTGTTTTACCGGGTTGATGACCCAATCAATGAACTGGTGGTTAGGAATCCTCATCAAGATAGTAAAACCTACCAATATGATCATGTAAACACTCTCCTTTCTCAAATAAAAACCCTAGAGATGAAACAGGTGATAATCCCACCTAATGGTAATCCATATCTGGAATGGGTGGATAACATTTGAGCACCCCCATATTTTAAGAATAGTACTTCACCCCTTTCAATTGGATGGGAAATCCAATGTAGCATCTGGACCACTATATCTTGTGGTACACACATATGTTGGGAACCCTTGGGTAGTAAGAGGTTTCCAAGATCCGATGATTCATTCAAATATTAGAAAGTCATGAATTCTTTGGGTATATCCAGTTACCCATCAGGTCCATCGCTGGTTGGGAAGACCTTTGTAGGTAGTTTTTCTACCAGTTCAACTCCACCACATCCAAGATGATCATTTTTGATCTCTTCAAGTTCAAGAAACTACCTAATGAGCATGTCATATTCGGTTCCCCCAGTGTAAAGGCCTCTCATATTCACTCGATATAATAGTAATTGAAGATAATCTACTAAGGATGTGCATGGGGAATTCCAAGATAGAATTTTTCTCCATCCTAATCACTCAAAATTTCCAAGTGGATTTTAGGATTTCATTGACAAGGCTTAATTCCTGGAAGAATCCTTGAAATAAGATAAGAAGACACAACTATTTCCTCTTATATCTCCTTCAAGAAGACCCACAAAGGCATATAATGGTGCCACAATATAGGTGGAGGCCCCAGAGCTACTAGAGCTATTACCAGCAGTGGCTCGCCAAGCTTGCCTTGATGAGTAAAACAACAGCCACATAATGCTCAGCCTCTCCCAATGTAGAATAAATATACACCACCTCACCAAGAATAGCCACCTAGAAGAGATAATGTGTCTTCATCCCCTCAGCAGTCTCTAGCCCATCATTGGGTCCACGATCCCAAATTTCCCTTCCTGTAAAAGAGAAATAAAACCTACACCTCAAGTATGCATAGGTTCTTGTGTATTACCATAGTGAATTAGATCAGGAGATTCTAAATCTTCTATAGTGAAAGAAGCTGCATGAATCTAAGTGAAATAATTTCCCAAACAACTAACCCTACCACATAATCCTTAGACATTTCATCAAGATATTATATCTATTCAAGGATTGGATTCAAGACTAAGTGGAAAGTGGCTTGGTCAAGTTGGGGAACGTCCCAGAATAGGTGGAACACATCTCCACCAAGCTTCAGCATGACAGTGAGGGTTTTGATGAATGGAAGAAGGTTTATTACCATGGGGATCATAAGTATAATGATTGGTTGGATCGCAGAGCTGTTACTCACACCCACAACATAATTCTCACCTACTTAGGCTGTCCTGAATCTCTTAAAGTCATTGTGCCTTCTCCAGCTAATTCTTCTTAATTCACATCACATACTTCTATGTCTAGGAAGAGTAGGCACTAATGGCACATAGAAAACCAAATCCCTCCATCGGTGCCAAATCCTTCTTGTACTCTTGGCGATGTCATGCCTTCAGAGTTGGGGATCACCCCTAGAATCTTTAAAACATTGGAATAATTTTCTAATGATGATTAGGGGTATGCCTCCTTGAATAACTTAGTGTTAGTAGATCCCTACATATTCCCTGATGATGAGTAATTTCAATAAATCCCTCAAAGTGTCTCCATCCAACATCATCGAAGGAATAGTCAAGGGAATGAAAATATATAGAATACATAGACTAATGATTCAAGAAAATTCATGCATGCTACTGAAACCAGATATCAAGTTCTATAAAAATCTTTGTAGGAACAAACATTCCATCCTACTTCATCAGCCTCATCATTGTAGCTGAACATGTTAACTAACCATGCAGAACAGCCACAATCGTATCGTGATCAACCACATCTAGCTAAAACTAGGACTCACCTAGTGTAAAGTCATCTAATAGTGATTCTAGGTGAGCTTTATGATGAGTAGCAAGGAATTTCTATCACCATCCAGAATCAATTGGTTTAACCAACAATTACCGTCATGATTTTTTAGAAAGAGAATCCCTTTATGGGTAGTAATCAGCATTTGGAATGAAAATATAACGTGTTAAAGAGCCTCACTAGCATACCTATGAAGATATCAATCCTCAAGGCCCTCCACATTTCAAAGGAGATGCACAAGGCCCACATAGAATCTTTAAGAAGCCCTATCCAGTTTGAAATGGAGGTAGATAATATTGATACCTTCTATATAGAGGAGTTTGACTGATCAGAATGTCATGATACCATATCTTTCTCTAAAGAAGATGAATGTTCTCTCGTGTATGGGCATATCTTCCAACTGTAAATAACATGTCATATCAATGGTGTGGAAGTCTATCATTGTTTTTTCAACACAATTTTTAGAATTAATATCATCCTGAACTGAACTCTATGAATGTTGAGACTCACTGAAGAACACTTGAGTCCCTCTGAACTAATGATCTTGGGTTATGAAAGCACTAATCCAAGACTGTGTGGTAGAATCTAATTGAAGAACCATTTTTGTGGTTTAGTAGAAAATTATGAATTCATGGTTTTCTGATAGGATTTCCTATATAACACATTGATGGTCAGTCCATGGCTCCATCTGAATACAACAGTTCCTTCATCTTATAACCAATTCCTCAAGTACTCTTTAAATGGTTGATTATGAATTTTTCAAGGTGATGTGTCTCCATTTGACTCTTGTGAAGCCCACTATTTTTATGCTACCTATTATAAGATCAAGAAAAAATAGTTTCATACTAATGAGGATGAGCATGAAACTGCCACAGCTAGAACATGGTTATATTTGGATGATTCGTTTTTTCCTTATGATTCACTAGTTGGAAGCCACAATAAAAATTGGGATATTTATTTTTCATTTATGGGAGGAAATGATGTAGTTCCCCTAGATATAAGGAGCATAGGAAGATTACCTCATACTCCTACACAGGCTTTTCCTAGATGATAATAAAATCCCTACCCCTATGAAGTACTAAGATGTTCTCCAAATGGATAAAACTATACATCATACTTTCCTATTTCATTTATTCAGGTCAAACCGAATGAAATTGACCGGACACCATTTCTTTGATATCATGCATGGATCCCATAGTTAAATCCCTAATGGAATCATCATAATAACATCTATTACCATGATTTCAGTAGTTCAAGAGTTTTCGAGTGGGGACTCCACATCTTCCCAAGACAACACCATTGTACACCATAATCGGTCAGCCAAGATGATCCATCTCCTCCCACAGATTCCCTTGCCTTAGAAATATAAGAGTGTTTGTAATATTATCCTCCCACATCTAGAGAGGGATTATCCACCACTATTGACGAGTTATTCAGGTGAACCTTGGTTCCAAATCATATTTGAGTCTAATTCTAATCAGTTCAGACAAGCCTATGGAGGAACAAGAATAGTATGTGGATTTACTTAAGATAAATGATGATGTGTTTTCTTGGATTTGTGAAAAGATGCTAGGAATAGACCATTGGGTTGTTGTCCACCATCTTGGTCACCTGGTTTTTCATCACTGATTCCAACAACCTCCCACGAAAATGAACCCTTCTCATGGTGCCATGGTCGAGCTCAAAGTTGATAAGTTTATCAAATCTAACTTCCTAGATGAATTTCCATACCGCATGTGGCTAGAAAACATTATTATAGTCAAGATGAATAATATATAGATCATATCTTGTATCAAATTTTAGGACCTCAATCCCCATTTTCTGATGGATGATTTCCCCTTTCCATGATAGAGTTGTTGATTGATGCCACAAATGGGTTCCGTGACCTCTATTTCATTGATAGATACATGAGATAAAACCAAATCTGGATGGACCTTGAGGATGAGGAGTCTACTGCCTCTAGAGAATAATAATTATCCTTATACTATCAGGTAATTACTTTTGTTCTAAATAATACAGGATCCAGATATCAGTGATTCATGCACCACACTTTCAATCTAGTCCTCGAGATGCTAGTGTAATGCTACATATATGACTTTATGGTAAAATCTGACCAGATTTGGGACCATATTAGAGACCTTGAGAAAGTTTTTGGCTTCTTATACTCCTTACATTTGAAAATGAATCCCTTTAATTGTTCCTTCAGGGTTACCTCTAATAATTTTCTCAGTTTTGTCATCATATACAAACATATCATAATCAACCTAGAGAAGATCAATTCCATCATCCAGA
Organism: Viscum album; assembly: GCA_963277665.1. Taxonomy (NCBI): domain Eukaryota; kingdom Viridiplantae; phylum Streptophyta; class Magnoliopsida; order Santalales; family Viscaceae; genus Viscum; species Viscum album. The sequence continues at coordinate 910,077,984 of OY728153.1, forward strand.
TGCCTCCTATGAGCAAACTCTAGTAGCTCTAGGGCCTTCATGGACACCTAGACTAAATGAAAATATTTATCATGAATCTAGATCAAAATTGTAAGATATTTTCTTGGATAATTAAGAAAATTACTGCCTACTAGTGGGATGATGAGTTCTAGGCCATATTTGAGTAAATCAAGCATTATTTACTAAATCCTTCAGTTATGATGCCATCCATCTTAGGGAATTCTCTTATCCTTTATGTGACCTCCTTGAAATGATCCCCTAGAACCATTCTCACCCATAAGAACATCAAAGGTATAGAGAACAATTTGTACTATCTCAATCGAATGATCCTAGACACAGAGTCTAGATACTCTCCTATCAAGTAGAGAAGCCTCACACTAATTTTAACAGTGTACTATTTTCATCGTTATTTGAAGCATCATAAGATATAGATAGTGTCTTTCATGGACCAATTATAGTATATCATAAATCTCATGTTGTTCACAGGATGATTAGTATGATGGGAATTGATCCTTCAGCAATTCAACATCAGGGTTTTTTTAGAAGGCCATCAAGGGTCTAGAATTGGAATAATTTCTAGCCACCCATCCATATCCTAAATAATTGCCTCTATATGTCAATTTTACAAATAGTCCATCCTTTTAGTGGACCAGTCCATGCCATACTGGTAGACACATTTCAATGGTTCCTCTCAGAGCCCAACCGGTAGAAGTCTCAATGATCCAAAACTCAACAGAGTAGGTATGGGGATCATATTCAAGACCCCATCATAAGCTATTTTATTCTATTCATTTCTACTTTCATAGGTCGACAAAAATAATAAGGTAGAGTACCAGGATCTCGTCACTAGTCATGATCTAGCCCTTGATATTGATTTCCCATATTTTCATGTGAAGGGAGACTCTGACTTATTCGTCAATAAAATTAATTGTGATTATTTCCTCAAGAAGCAAGGGCTCTTGTGTTTTCCTGGGCACACTCACTGGTTGATGGCCTAGTTCCCTTATCAATAAGAGGCGACTCATGCTCTATGGTCACAAAATGGTTGAGACGATGCCTTGGCTAGTCTAATCACCTAACCTATAGATCCTAAACAATCTGATCTATTTATCTATGGGTCACATTGGAGGTTTATCACTCCCATTTCCTCATATGATGATGACATCTGGTAGGTAAATTAACTAACTGGTAGTGCTTCCAAATTAGGACATTCATACCCCCCTGTAGGGTAGGATATATTCGATTGGAAAACTATTTTCTTCAATTACCTCCTTCATGATGTTTTCCCACTAAACCAAGCCGATCATGAATGAATCTGTCAGTGTGCAGCACATTTCACCCTTCAGAGTGGGAAAAATATCGAAAAAACTCTCTACATATGAGGGATTCATGGAATTATCCACTTTTTAATTCAAGGATATGATACTACCAAGTTTATATAGGAATATCATTTTGGGTCTTGCGGTGACCACTAAGTAGGGTAAAATCTCTCCCACCAGATTCAAAGGATGTTCTACATCAGGCCCACCATGGTCCATGAATGCATCGAGTTATACAAGAGGTTCCATGAATTTCAGATTCATTGCAAACTTCATGCGTTGAACCTTGAATCCACATCATACAACCTAGTATTCTTGTCCCATTTCAGTCTAGGGAATCAATGTCATGGAACCATATCCACTGGAAACCCCTTGCCAATTAAAGTTTATTTTGATCAGGATATATTTCTTTATCAAGTGGGATGAATCGATTCTTATTAATGAATTCAAGTCCTGCTCATTGGTTGAGTTCATGATATCTATTATCATCAAAAAATTTAGAGTTACTCATTCCATTCTCACTGAAAATGAAACCATCTTTTAGGATGTTGAGATGAATAAGTCGTATGCCAAGTACAACATCCATTCCAAAAATACTTTCTACTATTTCATGTAGGAAAATGGAATGATTGAGACATTTAAAAAACCATCCCAAACATTATACATAATATGGTGGTCCAAAATAAGAATATTTGTCTGTAAAAGCTCCTCAAATCTCTCTACACCTGTTAGATGATGAATCAAAATTCAACCTAATTGACTCTATATTCTATAATTTATGGAAAAAGGCAGTCCTTACCATCAAGATTCAGTTTTCATTTCTCCGGATAGCTTTCTATGGCTATAAGACACAAAAAATAATGGTATAAGTTTTTCTAACTGAGCTTGAATACCTTGAAGAAAATAGGCTCCATGCCTTGAATATTCTTGAGATGCACCAGAATAAGATAGCCATGTCATTCAACAAAATGGTTCACCTTCGCTCCTTCCTCTACGATGACACAGTTTTGTATCTCAATACATCACGTGAGGAGACTCAGAGTCCAGAATCTATGACCTTAAAACTATGATCCTAAGTCAAAACATCATGACTTCAAATCGTGCGTGGTTTTTCCATGGGAATGTGTTCTGCAACATGGGCCTCCTTGGCCCCACATTCATGTCAGGTTTCCCTATCATTCCATGAATATCCCTTTTTAGATACCCCATGGTCCAAAATCTATGACCTTAAACAATGATACCTCAGGGTCTATGATACATGATTATAAACTTTTCGAGATTTGTCCAAACATTGTGACCTTGAACTATTTTTATCCTCTACAGATTGAGATGCATTCCTTTAAATTGAATAGTGTCAGGGTATTAGTCGTACGATGTAAAACTGCACATCATTGATGGTCTTTTGTACATGACCTTAAAAGGTACATACCAGCATCCCTAGAAAATGATGTTAAATTTTCTACCTGGTATGAGATCTATGACCTTAAACATGGAGTTCAAGTCCAAGAATAATGACTTTAAACTGTATGAAAGTATTCCATCGGTCTGTGTGGTGTGGTGATAGGGCCTCCTTGGTCCGTTCTCACATTGGGTTATAGTTTCCACACCATGCACATCCTTTTCAAAAAACATTCCCCTCAATCTCTTAGTTGCCTGACTTTAAATTACGTAATAGCCATCATCCAACATATATGATGATAAACTTCATTGCACCATAATGTTATCACCAAGAGGACATATCACTTGGTATCATTAATTTAACATTCAATATCCAATAATTACATATTGATTGATTCCCTTCTTCATAGGATATGTAGAGATTCCTATATTTTTATAACCTAGGATAGCTACCCCAAGACAAAAAAATTACCCCTAACTTTGTGTGAGTTAGACCTATATAGGGAGATTTCCATCAAGAACTACATATATATTTATTCATTCAATTATATGATACATAGCGATGCCTGAGCATTTTGTTTTTGGGCCCAGACATAAATTCAACAACCCTATTTCTCCCTCATGCCCCATTAATAGAACACATGGCCTAAAAGGTTTCTATAGATCCATTCTCAAAGACTCCTCATAAATATGTGGTTTGGCACTAGATCTCCCCCAGTCCTCATTCAGGTTGGTTTTTTCACTCCTCCACACTACATATTTCTATTCAATGAATCTATAGCCTAAGATCTATGAACTAAAACTAAGAACTCCGTAGTCCTAATTATATGTCCTTAAACTAGGAACTATATGGTCCAGACAACATGAACTTAAACTGGTCACCATATAGTCTAAGCATCATGACTTTAACCAATATGAGGGTATATCCCTGAAAATGTGTCGTGTATTGTAGGTCTCATTAGTCCTCATTCATGTTAGGTTACTCATGTTTTGACCATCATATCCCTTTTGATTGAGATTCTCCCCTCACCTTTGGCTGGGTTATCTCTAAGATGCGTCGTGTAGCGGCCCTAGGTATCATTGGTACTTCTCCATGTAACCACACTAAACGTACCCATTAGATACATTCCCCCCATTATGGTTTGAACTCTATTAACTTAAACTAATAATTTAAATCCCCAATGTATGAAAATAAATAGTTCTCTTTCCCTCAACAAGATTAGGATTCCTCATAATAATCATGGGATTCTTCAGTTCCCCCATTAGAGAGGATTTCCCCCACCACTGTTGGTCACTTGACACACTGTGCCTTATGGGATACGTAGTGATGCCCATATATTTGTTTTAGGACCTACTGAAAATTACTCAACCTTTTGGCCCCTTTTCCTCAATTATACTCCAAGCAATATGACCTTAAACTATATTAAGATCATCTCAAGGCATTTTTTGGTCCTTGAGCATCCTTGGCCTCATTCAAATTAGGTTTTACCTCTTATGTTATATATTCATACCAATATAGTGAAATATCTCCTATATTCCAAGAATCATGAATTTAAACTATATATGACTCTTCTCATAATGGCATGGTATGGTGTCATGACTCCTTGGTCCTCATTTATGTCGAGTTTTTCACTCTTACATGATACAAATCCCCCTTTTGGGAATCCTCATCATTGATCCAAACTCAATGAAATTAGACTAAGATCCAAAATCCAAGAATCATGGACTTCCATTATGTGCAACCCTTCTTGGGAATGAGTGTTGTGGAATTGAGCCTCCCAGATGTTCTTTCACATCATGTTTTCCACTCCACCATGCCAGGCATGACCATTTTTGGAAGCCACCATCCCTAGGTATGAACTCATCAACCATAAACTAGGAGTCTATGTCGAAGTATCGTGTCTTTAAATTGTATGTAGGTTGTCTTCCTAGAGATCTGTTGTATGGATTCTGGGTCTCGTTTTCCCCTCATTCACTCTTATTTTATCCTAAAAATGTACTATACATAATTTTTTTGGACACTATTCATTATTCTAAATTCCATGACCTGACACTAAAATCATATAGTCTAAGATACATGACTCTAAACTATCTATCATGGTATATAAAATATTAATTTAAAATATTTTCAAAACCTATATTATAACCCCACTTTCCAATATGCTTCGTTCCATGTTTTGAGTCATTCTTTATTTGGATTTCTATCATCTTTAAAATAGAGGTATACCCTCTAATGGTGTTGGTATCATTCCATTTTGGTGCACCTCCCATGATGGTCTAATACCCCAATGTATCTTTGTCTACAAATAGTGGATCTTATGTTTCTAACTCAGTCAACAGACGATAATACATTTTCTCTCCCCATTCTTCACTAGTGTTGTAGTGGTCCCCATGTTTCAAAAAAGGTCAACAGTTAATCCCTACTCACAAGTCTCTCCTTTATCCAAATCTTGAATTTCTCAAATAATATTATTTCCACTCCCTAATCTCGTAGTAAAATTCAAAACCCTTGGTGTCACCCCTAATGTGTTCTTATACTTTTCAGGTAGACCCCCTTACCATTCCTTCTTTCCCAAACTAAGAAAGGATCATTTGGGTTTAGGAGTTCTGTTAAGGTGTGTAATGATGTGGTCCATCTGCATAGGGGTCTCTATTTCTAAACTATATGACCTTAAACTAAGATCCTTTAGTCCACAAAACATGAATTTATACTATGGGATAGGGTCCAAGAAGTATGGCCCCAAACTGTGTGCGACGTCCTAGTCACATGACATAAAACTATGATATGTGTCTTAATCACATGAAATTAAACAATACAATGATTTTTCATTATTTTATTATGTTAAATTTTGTTTCCAAGTTTCTTACAGTACAACATAATTTCGTATATATATTTTCCTTTTAGAATGATGTAAAACTATAGGAGATCTTAGGCCATTTCCTAAGACCTCTTACTTCAGTGACGTTCACCTACTGCATCTCTCATGTTCCTTAAACCCTCTCTTGGAATCCAATATAGAATTCCCCTGAAATATGGGTTTTATCTTTTTTCATACCTATACACTTACACCAATGTGATCTAAGACATGGTGGTTTAATTAGGAGAGTGTTAGAATCCATTTGATGATTTCATTGCCCCATTTCCACACTTTGTGTGCCCCATGTTTGGATACTAATACTTTTCTATGTCTGAAGGAACCCCCTAACGGTTTGATCTCATGCCATTTTGTCTCACCTACCATCTTGGGTGAACATTCGGGAAGACTTTAAACTACATTCTGAGATGGGTTCCATGTTTCGAACATGGCCCTCATTTGATCCTCATTTTTCTATCTCCAACCAAGGATAAAGGTATAGTTATTGAGTTTCAAAATGGTTATAAGTTATACCATATTACCATTCCATTATCCTCATGTTCCAATTTTTTGAAATTTCAATTCACACTTACCATTCCCCTTTGTTTGGGTTGAATTAAACTCCCCTAGCATTGTCCCATTTATGCATTAGAGCACATTTGAAAAGAAGATTGGCTATTCTAAGAGCCCTATTATCAATCCAAAACATATCTCATCCTAGGTAATTGTGGTGGGTTTTCAAAATTGTAAACCTTGGGTTTTTAGCAGTGTCCAATACCCTCAAACGAAGAGCAATCGCATGGATGTCCCTTGTTTCTCACAACAGGCATGATCCATAAGAGCTTAGGGGTTGGTTATTAGTTATCTCTAAACGATAATTAATTTAAGGAAATATATGAAGAAAGATTATTTGAGAATGAGAAATTAAATGACGTAGCTTATAGGGTCATCCACATATCTAATCCCCCCTTGAAAAAATGTGCCTATATGGATTTACCTCAAATATTGAGTGCTTAATATCATCCAGGTACTAATGAGTGATCTCGAAGTCCTACTACACACTATCAGGTATTCTTTATCCTAATTGGATTTCGATTTAACATCATTTTCCATGATCCACTTTTTCTCCTAATTAAAATGGTATTTAGCTACAAATTTTTTGATATCAAATTCCCTGACCTCCAGTACTTCTAGTTGACCCTGTAGGGTGCCTGTGATCTCAGCCTGAGTAGCAGCATCCACTGCGTTCTCCCCTGACATCCCCTATATGAGAGCTATCTCTTCCTTATACTTCAAAAGAACTAGGGATCCCTCCACCTTGTGTTTACTCCAAGCCAGGATGATCTCCTTCTCTTTTGTGCATGCATGATCAATGAGGAGTCCCAAGAAAATGCATGTAAAGTACTAGAATTCATCCCAATAGTCCGTAAACATACCAACCAATAGAAGAGATATCCAACCCATATCCACATCTGAGCCATCTGAATGTACGTAATGAATCCCCACACATCCTTACACACCTAAAGTGGATGGTTTATTTATCTTTAGTGAATTCTAGGATAGAATCTTCAAAATATTTAGCTGGGGATGTCTTATGATGAGGAAAGATCACCAATATGTTTTTAGTTGGGTCCTCTTATTACAGTTCTTATAATGTGAGTGGATGGATGACCATCCCAAGGAATAGTTTCTCATCAGCCTATCCACCGATGAAAAAATTGTATATTACACCTTGAGACACCACATATGTGGAAGTTGTCATCCTAGCTCCTTTGGATTCTCATGTTGATGGAAGGACCTCATCTTCGGCCTATTTAGTTTCCACTGGTGGTAATTATGGGGTCGGATCTCCCAATGTTGTCTCCCTTGTCACTTCAGCAATTGATTCCATCACTAATTCCCCATTATAATTTCATCCCCATAAATAATTTTGGTAATGATTCCACATCAGGTTCTGCCACCATGACTTCTTTAGCGAATCCAACTATAAGACATATCTCAACTTTATATATATAAATACTCCATCTCTAGTGGCCAATTTTTGTGGAACCTAATTTATTAGATCATCAACCACAACTTCTTCAGTCGGTCTTATTGTAGTCTTTGTCTTGACTCCCTCTACCAAGGGTGTGGTCACATCAGTTCTCTTCAGTGGCACCTCTACGGTTGGCCCATCCTCAACAGCCTCCCCATACGTCTATGGTGAGAGAGTATACTCTGCTATCATTTCCTCAGTCTCTACATCCACTACCTCATTAGAAGTAACTTATGGTTGATCATTCATGACCAAAATGTCATTAAGGGTCCCCACACATTCCCTTTCATGGGTTAAGGTTCCCTCACCTTCTACTTGGGGTATTTCATGGACTTACCTTTCTTTAGTACATGAAAATTCTTTCCTAAATCAATAAATCATCCGGAAATGATATAGAAGATCGAGTGATGATTAAGAAATGCATGAAAATATTAGTGATTTTATCTTGTAAATGATGAGATATTAATCTCTATCTAAGATTTTTTAGGCATCCTCCCCCTGGGAGTCCTCTTATTCCTCACTTTAAACTGCAGTCGGATGACTTGCAAAGGTATACAGAGGAAAATACATTCCTAGAAGTGTGTTCACCCAATCATTCAAGGGACGTGTGGTACCCCAAGAGTAGACTACATATTCTAACTCCACCATGTACCATATTGTTTCAACACTAGGGGCATAGAAACCTACATTTGAATGGCTCAGTCAAGTGACAAAAATCCCATCAATGATGAGATATTTCCACACATCCAAGAGAGTGGTTATCTGCATGTGAATTCCCCATGCCTACCGAGAATTCAAATACATAGAATTGTAGGGAAAATTTAGGTGAAATACTCTCTTCCCTATCCATTGTACGTGCACTCTTGGAATCAATCTAGAAGACCTCCTTGTTTTATACTGTCACATTTCCAAGATCCTTGGGCATATCGATGTTCTTCTCTCCACAGCTACTACTTTTATAGACCCATGAACTACAAGACCCACTGCTATTGTCCTTCCCATTAGAAAATATTCCCCTCTATGATTCTCTTTGACCATTGTTCGTCCCTGACCCCATGGTGGAGGGACCTCCCCTTCATTAGCTCAAATAGCCCACTACCTCAGCACGACCCCAGGGTATTCTATTTTCCAACTCTCCACATAGTCATGGGTAAGCCCGTATGCAGCAGTTGGTGGTAACATCTTATTCAAAATCTTTCCATATTCTCATGTGAACATAATCCAATGTTGTCTCATCAATTTACGGTGGCACTAATGGAATTCCTCTGAGTAAACTTTTGTATTTTTCCTCTGTAGACACCTAAATTTCCATGCAAATTACAATGGATTATAATGCTCGCAAACAGGATCATAGTTGACCCTTTCTACTAGTACTACACCTAAAAAGGTGAAGATATATGATCGATGCTCCTCAGACACCACTCTTTCATCATTCACCACCCTAGTTGGTAGGGAAAAAAGTGAAAGGTGAACGGATTCAGCAACCCTACCTTATCCATCACTTCCTATAGGCCCATCAGGAATGGGAAACTTCCCAAAATGTTCATAATTGTCAGCTTGAATCTTATTGTGGGAGGAGATATAGGGTTTGGATACTCATAACCCCACATGTGTGTGGCCACCAAACTATACAAAAAGTATAAATCCCCCCCCCCCCCCACACACACACACAATAGTTTGTTCCTCTAATTGATGAGATGATGTACATTGTAGAACATCTACAATCCTATGATTCCAAGTTTTACACGATGCCATGTTTCCATTATTTCTACCATTATGAAGGTTCTTGGATAAACACCCATGTGTGCATCCCTCACTTGTAGCATCAAACCATATATGAGTTCTGTGATAAATCCGACCAACCTAACCATGGTTTGATTATCTATCATGACATTGTATCTTCATAGATACCACCATCCCACTTCTATAATTCTCTAGATGGAGTCCTACATTCCTCACTGGTATCCCCTAGGTCATGTGCTTGGCCTCATTTGAAAATTAATTTTCAGCTCCTCTTTCTTAGTGGGCCTCTTTACTAGTTCATTCAAAAAGTATTTGAACTATTTCTTGATGGTTACTTATCTTTTCCCTAAATTCTCTTCACTGGTGCTCTAAATCATATCCACCAGTACATTTTCTAGAGCTAGAAGTGGATCCTGGTCTCCCCATAAATTCTCTACAGGGATAAATTATTTATACATCGCCCCCAAGATACGGATTCTAAATATTTCATTAAGGTCCTAGAGGCGGATGTCGACCTCCCTGTGATATAGATGGAATGTGTGGGTCCTCGAGAACCATCTACTCACCATATCGAGCATAACCTTTTTTGGAAGGTAAACATGGAACTGTGAATCCCATACCACTTCATAAAGTCCTACCTACTTTAGGTCTACCTCAAATTATCAGTAGGATGTGCATCCCTAGTAGGCACAGGCCCACTCATCCCTAATCTTTCATCCTTAGTAAAGATCCCAACCATCCTTCCATCCCTTATGTGGATCCTCCAAACCCTCTTTGAGGATAATATGATATTGTGGAAGGGATTTATCATCTTCCATCTTCTACCCATTGATGTTATTGGTGTGGTTTTATAGGTAGTTAGTTGTGATGGGTGTGTGGTCCCTAAATATATGGATGAAAATAGTCTTGCGCTAGAGGTACTACCTAGGTATGCCTCTGAACCGGTAGTTTGGTTCATTATTACTTACCTCTAGGAGGAATGAATCAGCTCCCAGTATAAATATATATAGTAGTAGCCTCTTCCACAAGGAATATGTCTTATGAGACATCAAAAAAAGTAAAATAAATGATTTGTGGTCTAAGGCACTTCAGAAGCACTCCTCGATCACGATGTTGTTCTCCATTTCTTCCCTTTGATCAGCATCTGTAATGAATTCCTGAGTGAATTCATGAGTGGAAATTGATATTGAGACTTAAGAGTTTTCTAAGATTGGTTCACAGTGCTTGGTCAGGAATCTTATACATGGATCTGGTTCACAAAGCATGGGTTCACGAAGCAAATTTCATGGAGCATGGGTTTGAAATGTCTAGTTTTCTAAGTAGCGTTCGCAGAGCAAACAAGTCCTAATGTTTTTTTTTGGAAAATAGAATTCATCTATCATGTTCATAGAGACAAAGAACTTCATGAAAAGAGTGAACAATCATTTATTTGCACATAATTTTGGTGCTTTTTTTGGGCCCCCCATTTCACTATTTATAGGCATATGTCCACCCGAGCTTCGAGATGACCTTCACGCACCATGCCTATCATGAATCTCCATCATGAGTGATCATCGCGAGCGACCTTCAAGAAAGGGAGAAAATTTTCAATTTTCATAAATTCTCCCTCATAATCTTACCTTACTTTTACCATCAAATACCATATTGGGGGGGGTCTCTATTTATATAAAAATTTATTCCATGAGATTAGTTGAAGAAGAAGCAGTCGAATCATAGAAAATCCAATCCAAAATGGCCCGAGGACCACCCATGAAGCTCTATTACTTCATGAATCACACAAATATCATGGCCAAGAAACACCTTTGAGGCCATGAGAAGTTATGATGATGTCCCCCACAAGTCTGACAATGCTTTTCGACTGTGAAAAGTGTTGACATTAGCATTTATGAGTCTAATGGAGTTGATCCCCTTCTCAAAGACCAAATTTCCTCCACAACCCGCTTTCTAGATTCATGAGACACCTTGAATATAAATACTCACCTTATTCTAGCCTTTTAGGATTATTAAACTTCCCTTTAAGATTTCAAATTTCTCACATTTTTCAAAGAAACTAATCATCACAAACTAGGCCAAAAATGGACTATCTATAGTACTTTTGATTCACAAAAACTCATTTTGTGTGTTCTAGAAAGCCTTCCCCCATGGTGGGGATTCCTTTCACAAAGGCTTACTCTTTTTGTGAATGAAAAATTCCCATAAGGGTACTTGAGGCTTCACTAAGCATTAACAATTCCCAAATAACTCCTTTCCTATTCCAAGACTTCATCTCGTGGTAGGGTCACCTTGTTACACAATGCCCACTCCTTTGCGAAGCACCTGACCTTGATGAGGCATCCGAACTTTGTGAAGCACGCCTATGTCGGTCCCTATACTTCAAAAATCCATTATCCTTGGCTTATCCATATTTAATCCCGTCAACTGAAACCTCTTTGAGATGGTTGAGTACCCAAATCCTCCACATCCATCTAGGATCGGTTCAGTTACACCTCAATTTCCTATGTGAACTGTTCCACTTATCCTTGTGTCCCACACCACTTCAAGTGCTTCTGAATATTCTCACCCACCTTTTGTTTCTCAGTACATGTACACTAACTCCGGTTTCTTCTTAGTATAGGCATGCTAATGTGAAATTATTGATCAACCACTCCTTCACATTTTTCAAACATGGAATTACCATATCCATTCCCCTCCCAAGGAAGAATGATCTATGGTTATGTAAGCCCAAGGGGTAAGAAGTGAGTCCCCCAAATCCATGCTTCATTATATAAAACTTACTATCACCAATTTCTTTATAACATAGTGTTAAAATATAGTCTTACCACATGAAATGAGCATAGGATTCCCCATGATTGATCATAATGGGATTTCACCCTCTCCCTCACTATAGAGAGATCCTCTTTAATTGTACATCTTTCATGCCTAAGCCCCACATACAATGTTCCATAGGCATAGGATGATCCATGAATGAATAATATGGAATGAGATCCTCTTCACATGGAATGACATCCACCATAGTAAACTCCCTTACATAATCCCCACATCATCTATCATTGGTGCATCTTTCATGACATGGACTCCAGGTCTACTATTTTGTCTTGTTTATCACTCTAAAAATGAATCACGTTGTCTTAAAGGTTAGTATCATCCATGAAATCTATAAAGACCCACCTATGGGAGTTCTCCTAAGTGTATTACCCAATAACCATCCATACTCCACCCATGGGACACTTCCATGCATAATCCTCAATCATGTCCCCTCTATTGGGCCTCCTCAGGTGTAAGCTCAAATTCCCCTTTCTGAACTATGTGGGATTTGATTTTAAATTATATAGGATATATAGTAAGACCCCCAAAAGTTCCAACCCAATGCTCCATCCATTCAATACACTCCCTACACTTCATCCACATCCACCCTAATTTTCCCCAGGCATCCACATCCTGGTATGATCATGCCACCCAACTAGGAGGCTCCCATGCCTAAGCCCCTCACAATACAACTAGGATAAATCCTATTGTGAAGGGATGCTTGCATGAATAATACCCATAACATCCCTCATCAATAATAATTTTATAGAATGATCAACCTTACTACATGACATTTAACTTCATGGAAAGGTCATGTCACATGACATTAAACAACGTCATCGAACTACATGGGTTTTGATCCCTATCTCTTAAACAGGGTATGTAAGACGCATATTTGAGGTTCAATCCAACCAATGGTAAAAATTAGTTCCCCCTATTAGTGTTGAACCTCCCTGATCCACCTAAAGGTGTGTCCATATCAACCTTCATGGTGTGGCATCTTTTATTTATGGGAAACACCACCCGGATCCACCTCAATAGGGCACCCATTCGCCTTCGTGGTGTGATATCTTCCCTTTGTAGGACACACCTCCTGGGTTTACATCTATAGGGAACCCATTTTCCTTAATGGGTTTACATCTTCCATTTATGGAAGACATCTCTAGGGTCTACCTCTATAGGGTACCCATCAACCTTCACGGTGTGACATCTTCCCTTTATGGGACACACCTCCGGGATCCACCTCAAAGGGGCATTCTGATCCATCAAATGGTAAAACATTCTAGTGCTCCATCCTAGGGATGCATCTTCATGCTCCTCCTCTATATGTAATTCTGATAACCCATCTCTATAGTAAATTAAAACCCCTAAATACCTCAAATAGTGTTCAATCCCAAACTCAGGTGCTCCCTCTTAGGGATACACCTTCATGATCCACCTCTATGCAACATTTTGATCAGTCTCATTTCTCCATCATAAAATGTTTAACTAATGACACAACTCCATGAAAACTACCTCATTCTAAATATGGGATTCCAATTTTCGTCAGACACATGAGGAAAACACGCCCTGGTGAAATCATAAGAAATATATAAGTTGAAGACATATAATGGATTAAGTAGTTTTGTATATAATGGAAAAATTGTCTGGTGGTACAGTTATAATTTCATTCATCAGTTTATGATGTGTCCTAATTCTCTAAAGCTACAGACCTAAAAAAATTTCTTTACGTTTAATAGATTCAATAATCATTAATTATTTTCTATTTTAATATAGTAATATCTAGGATTTTTCATCTTGTATCAAATAAAGTTTGTAAAGTATATTTCTATGAGCATTGGATTCAGGAGTGTGGGTCTAGTGTATCATATATTCCCATTAATAATAAATGGATTTTCCTCTCCTTATTTCATAGGATACATATCCCCAAAATGATATAAATGAGTGACTATAAATGGGCCTTACCACCTAGAATGAAGTTTACCTAACATTAGCTTGAGTGTCAAATTATGAAGCAACCTTTGGTCCCTCAGATGAATTTACTTATATATAAAATTAATTTTTTATGAACCTATATAGTTTTTTTAAAATTTTTTAGTTAGGAAAATATTCTATTTTGATTTCTTCTTAAATATGTATATTTATTTTCCTCTCCTTATTATCTCTATACAAGTCTGTATTAACCTCTATTACTACCCAATGGTATTTAGGATCTAACTCCAAATTTAGATGATAGATATTTCCAAAAAACATGTATGGGATCACTATTATGAGTTTTTATAGGATTTCATGTAATCCAATAAGGTCTCTTCCAACCTTTTACTCTATGATTTTTATTCTGGTTTGATATTTTTTTATAAAATTTCTTTAACCTCCCTGTTAGATACATCGGTTTGACCATTTGTTTATAGATGGTAGGGTGTAGTTGTTTTATGGTTTACTATATATTTACTCACTAAAGCCTCTATTAACCTACTATAGAAGAGAGTACCTTGATCCTAGAGGATTTAATTTAATACTCTGAACCTAAAAAAATTATATCATACAAAATCATTGAAAAAATTATAATGATTAATTTTTATGGCATTGGATTCCACCCATTTTGAGACACAATCATCTACTAACATAATTTAGAAGTTACGAAATGACTTGTGAAAAGGTCCCATGAAGTAAATTCTCCAAAATTCAAAGATCACACAAAAGATTATGGGACTTTGGGTAATTATTATCATTTATATATATTGTAATTTAATTTTTGTTGATTAGACCTTCTAAAAAATCATGAGAATCATTAAATAAAGTAGTCCAATATTTTCCTGATTCAAAAAGACTTCATATTAGTAATTTTCTTTCCAAAGTGGATTCCAAAACATAGGGTCTAAAAAAACACAATAATAGATTATATCTCACTCTCAGAAAAAAAAAATCTTATTATTTTAACATCAAATATTTTCTAAAAATATGGATCTTTCCAAATGTAAAATCCTACTTCAACTTGTTGGAGGATAAGATGATATGAAACTTGAGAAGATAAAATAAATCCAAAATAGTATGCTGGGGTACCCATAATTATACCACGTATAGCTTCTCTACTAGAAGGATATCACAACCCCCTCCATCTAGTAGTACCCCTCCTAGGTCAACATTTAAAGAAGACATATAATAACCTTGAGTCTCAGCTCTAATAGGCCATGGGTCGGATACAATTACTATGGGTATAAAAATATCACATATGGAAGGCATTACCCGCTATAATAATATTGGGTCTCAAGGTAGGACAAACAACAATCTAATAGCTCTAGGAAATAATATAAAAGTAAAAACAAAACCATCAAATAATGAATATTTAATGTTCACTATTGAGAAAATTAATTTTTGCAACAGAAACCCGTCGAAAATGACCTTATGTAGTAAAAAAAATTGTAAATATTACTTTTTGCGATGGTCTATCATAAAAAGGTAATATTTGATATGGGTAGTAGCATCATTGGAAAAAATTCCTCAAATTTTTTTAGAGACTCTATTATGATGGGTCGACCTCCCAACACAAAGAGTTTCTTGTTTTTAACTATTTGCGACAGACCATCACAAATTGTTGGAAAAAAATATTAATATAATTAAATGATTTATAAATTAATAATAATAATATAATATTAATACAAATAAAATATTAATATTCATAAAATAAAATAAAATTAATTATAAAATAATTAAACAATATAATAATATTAATATTAGTAAGATAATAAAAAGCTGTGTATTCACAAAAATATAAAAATATATTAATTAATAAAATAATAAATATAAAAATTTAATATTTGAGGCAATATAAGAAAGATATTATTTAAAACTTTACATTTTTAATATTAAAAAAATCGTTCAAATGTTTTATTATAAAATAAAAATATATCACTGAGGGGGAGGGTTGTCTGGAGGAGATGTAGGAGATGGTGGAGGGAACTACATCCAAAAACAGCGAGTTAGACGTCTCATGTACTCCTTATATTATTGTTTTGGCTCATGCCGGCATTGAATCACATCATCCTACATCTCCTATTGTTGTTTCTGCTGTTATTGGAACTCTTTTTCTTGTTGTTGTTGGCATTGGTACATCTCCTCCTACTCCCAATTCATAGTCTCTATAAGCTCACTTAGAGCTTGTAGCTACTCCTCATACTGTGCAAGAGATGATGATGACTCTCTATGAGCTCCTCTTAAGCTGGACCTTAATAATGTTGAGGTTCCATTAAAAACCCCCAAGGGTCAATTGAGAGCCGATACCAAAAACTCAACCTTTCTCAAAGGCATACTGGGTTGTCTGCATCAATGGTGCCTCATAAAATTGTGGAGAAATGGTATGACCATCAGTCTCGAACTAACTCTCAACATGTGTCTGATATTTCGTGGCCTCATATGACTCTGTCAATTGCAGTTTAAAATTAAAATATTTGAAATATTATTTGTAGTTAAATTTAAAACTAAAAAAAGTTATACTAACCAAAATCTGACGCTGGCAAGCATCTCTAATTTCTCTAGTGGCTGGGTCACTATACATCATTATATAAACATCATACTCTGAAATACCGGGATGTGTGACTACCTATATGAATATAAAATAAACTATTTACATATAAAATTTATTCAATATTTTAAAAAAATGTACTTACTATATACTCTCTATGCATACTGAATGTACCACTACTAGCTCGATGTGTCATCTCTTGTCTCCCCTTATTTTTTTGACCTACTGATGATCTACTCTGAAACCACCCACTTAACTAGTGTATACATAATCCATACCAAACCTGATATAAAATATAATCTGGTCTGTGGATGTGACATGTCTAATCAAACTCTGTGACTCCTTCTTTATCCATTACTTTCCTTTTAAATTGTTAAAAAACTAAGTGCAACGCAGATGCATAACTCCCTCTCATGCCTTCCAGATAGCCTCACACATGCTCTCATCAATTGGATACCATAAACCCTACAAATAAATTATTATATCATGTTTTTAATTAAATTAATTAGAAAATAAATATTATTTATTTATGTACCATCCAACGTTGGAACATGAGATACTAAAAATCAACAAGAATATAATCCCATGACACTCATGCATCAGAAAAATAATTGTGCAAAATACCTCTCCCCTATCCCACAGCTATATGTATAAATCCATGAAAAAAAATATCCATTAAACAAGAAATTAGAATATAGATAAATTAATGAAAATTAACTAAAATACATAAGTAAACATACCTCTACATGAGTGTATCGAACCCAAGATGTGGATGTATCTCGGGGATAGGATTGAAAATCATCCGTTGGGAAATACCACACCCCCTCTAAGTTCCCCCTATACCGACAGCAGTCTGCGGGTTAGCTGATTCAACATCCTGCTCATCCAAAGGTAGATCATCCTCCTGTAACATATGATATAGTTCCTCGTCCATCTGAAACATGAAATGATTTTTGTTTGAAAACAATTGAAAACAACTATTATATATAGATATATATTATATACAATTATAAACATCATTTAAATGTGTCAATGTCCATATTCATCCTTATCTTCATAATAGTCAATGCAAATGTCTTCGTCTTCCTCCTCAGCATCATCAATTCCCATATTAGTTTAAGTTTCATCATCTCTTGTCATTTCAAATTCAATTGTAACATCATTAACATCATCATCACCATCAACCTTTAATT
The DNA here is from genome assembly GCA_963277665.1 of Viscum album. Classification (NCBI taxonomy): domain Eukaryota; kingdom Viridiplantae; phylum Streptophyta; class Magnoliopsida; order Santalales; family Viscaceae; genus Viscum; species Viscum album. Next base: position 910,095,854 of record OY728153.1, read on the forward strand.
GTGGGGTTCCATCAATAATATTCATGTCTCTTCATGTAAAAGATGGATTTAGAGCAGTCACTTGAAAAAATTTAATTTTTTGCACTTCAATGGAACCACATTCACTTTCAGTAAACTGATTATCTTGAGATTTAATTTTTATTATGCATTATTGTCACCATCAACCTTTAATTGTGGGATTCCATAAATAATATTCTATTCTCTTTGTGTAAAAGATGGATTCGGAGCAGTCATTTGAAAAATTTCAATTTCTTGTACTTCAATGGAACAACAATCACTTTTATTAAACTAATTCCCTTGAGATTTAATTTTTATTATGCACCACCAATCACCCAACTCACATAAAGTAGTACAGTAATTTTCATAATAAATTTGATGTCCCTAATGAGCCAATAAAAATGGTTCATTTACAGAATGAAGACTTATATCTTTAATATCAATGATTCCATGGATCAGATTAACACACAAGGCTCTCTTAGTATCCAACCACTAACATTTGAAGATCAATATGTAATGTCTTCCTAGATAACATAGTTCAATGATTTCTTCTATTATTCCATAAAAGTCAACTTTAGTTTCTCTATGAAGATATTTTCTCAAGAAAACACCATTATTAATTATTTTCTTATTACCCATATACACGTGTATGAAATTGAAAACTATTCAACAAATATGAATTTTAATATTTAACCATTTTTTATGCTGGGATAATAAATACTGACAATCGATTATCAATTTTTTCAGCATGCTGATATACCTAAAAATTTGTAAAAAGATTATCACTATAAAAATTATTAAATTTAATTTTTATGTGAAGTTAAAAATAATTAATGTTACCAGTTTTTGAAACCAGTAGGAAAAAAAATTTGACAACATTCATCAAGAGCATCTGCTGTAATTTGTGAAAACTATTTCTTGATATGATTCTCATATAACCTATAAATAAAATAAGATTAATGTACTGTTATAAAAATTATAAAATAATTTATAGGAGAACTCAGATTACAAATATTGTAATTTATTTATAGTTGAGAAGAATATATGTATGATCTCTATGATGTTCATCATCTGAAATCAATTTTTCATGAACTCCACCTGAATATCCCAAAGGCCTTCTTTTTTTATTGATTTTTGATAACCCCCTTTCAAGGGATGAGGGGGAACCCTTTCAAGTCCCATAAGCATAGATATTACATAACCCTTAAATGTTAAGAAATATACAGGCCATAACTACATGAAACTGCTCAACCCCAGCTTCTTCATCATGATGTCAGCTCTCCACATTCACATGGCTAGTTTGGCTAGGCTTCCCGTGCAAGCACAAGCTAGTCCCAATGACAAATTCCATACCCTATTTTTCTAAAAACTATACTCAACATTTTTCTCTGGTGAATGTGCCTTCTCGGAATCCTCATATAAAGTTTTCTCCTAATATATTCTACCTAGTCGTTAAGCCCAATTTTAAGAGGCCTGAAGACCTTGAGGTGTTCGGAAGGCCTTAAGGTGTTCTGAAGGCTTTATAGTGGCCCGAAGTCCTTGAGGTGGCCCAAAGGTCTTGAGGTGTTCCAAAGTCCTTAATGTGACTCGAAAGCCTTACTGTTCTAAAGGCCTTGGGTGGCCCAATGGATTTAAAGGAACTGAGTCCCAAACCAATGGCCTGAAAGCTCAATCTGATAAATAGTACTGGATGCTATAGTACTAAACACTGCCAGCTGCAATGCTTGCTACAGTACTGCTATAGTACCAAAAATTATTTCTCCACCAAGTTTTGAACTCTGGTCTCTTGGATGCACTTGTCGATTCCTTGCCAACTAGGTTGGGGCTCTTGTACCAAATGTGTGTAAGGTTAATGATCACCTCCCACTGGGGGCCCCACCGTGCCTAGAGTGTGTCGCACGTTACACAGCTAAGAAAACGTCTTTTAATCACCCTGTGCATAATAAAAACAGTGTCTGAGTCTGGAGGGACTCAAGCTTGGGCCAGTTCCCACAGAGAGCGAGTGGTACAACCAGCGAGTACCACTCGGCTAACACCCCATGGGATCATGAACTCCACCGAAGCCAAGTTCATGCTGATTGAAAACTAATAATTGATCGCTCAGATCAACATTAACATTTCCATCATTATTGATCATGTAGTTGTGTTTTGAGGGATATTATTATTGAAAGTAATGAGAACATAAAGATGAAATTCTCTCTTCCAAACAATCTTCTACAATTGATCCTTCAACTGATTCTTTGTTACATACTTTTTTTCAATTTATACATGCATCTCTCAAATGGATACATTCATCTAAACTATACCGGACCTCTCCATTTTTTTCATGTGGAAAATATAATATCAAATGTTCCATTGAGTCAAACAAACCTGGTGGAAATATTTTTTCTAGTTTATATAAAATTAAAACGACACCCTCTTACAGTTTTCTTATGACATCATAGTATATTGTAAAAACAATGTCTCAAAAAATATGATATGTGTAGGACCCCGGGACACCCTGAGAGGGGAGGGGTGAATCAGGGTGACAACTTTTTCTTTTAAAAACAAGGATATTATTCCCACGTTGGTAGGAACTAGTTAAACCCATATGATGGATATGATCAGTAATGAAACATTCACATGCAAAGATATGAAACATCAATTTTTACTCGGTTCACCGCTAAAGGATACATCCAAGGATCATACGCAGACAAGTTTTTGGTCATACAATATTCCACTATTCTTCACTAGTTGTGGTTTATAATGGTTCGGGCACAATAACTCTGTCCCAGGATCAATACCTTTACAAAAGTTCAGGGATAGCCTAATGCGTCCCTTGGGTCACTCACATTGACTCCCCCTAGCTCACTGCCCTTGGTGAAGTCCCACTCAGTTTATAGATGTGAAGGTCTCTTCAAAAGTTAGACATGAAGTTCTTTGTCTCCTGTTCAGCATGAGACTTTTCTTTCATAAGGGTTCAGAGTTGATGCTCTTTTTAGTTCAATCCTACTTCTTTAGTGCAATGACTAAATGAACTAGATCCTCTTGTCTTTGTTTTCATGAATCACAACCACTTATGTGATTGCTCAATAAATGAATCTCAGCTTACTTGGCATTGTCAGAATCAGTTCTCCATATATGCATGAGATTATGCAAGTATCATTTAGATTTCCACTTTAATCTCACTTTCCACCGAAGGTATCGGGTAATCTTTCGGCTTTTGTGTATCTCCAAAAAGGAACGACGTGCTTCAAATACACCTGGTGCGCTTCTCCAAGCCCGGTGCGCAAGTTTCAAGATAGCACGCAAGTCTCGGCACGCAAGTCCAAACTAGCGCACAAGTTCACCTCCACCACTTGTGTGACACCCACTTCGTCAACTTAAAACTTGCGCGACTCACATCCCTTTACGCCCAAATCGATTTTTATGCGCAACTATGAACTGTCACACTTCTTCAAAACTTGGAACGCAAGTGTAACCAATCCACTTGCGCAACACTTACTTCTTCAACTCAGAACTTGGGCGACTCTCTTTCTTCCTCTCCCAGACCACTTGGGGTGTGCAACTATCACCTGGCATGCAACCTCTACTTGCGCAACCACACACCACTTGCACGACCACCACACCTATGTAACGGGAGCTCTGATTTTCTCCAAGTGTTGATCTCATGTCGAATGAGGAGGGGTCGAACTTTATTTATAGCCATTTGGACAACCTGCACGACGACGCACAAGTATCCCCTCGGTGCGCAAGTCTTGCCGCCTTAGTCCTGCCACGCTAGTCACTTGCATGACCAAACCGAAAAATTGCGTGAACCTTATCCCTTTTCCATATTTTGATTTTCTGATCTTGAAAAACATATGCCGCACAAGTTTCCAAACCTCCAAGACCTCAGCGCACAACTCCCATTTCCGAAAACATTTTTCTCCATTTGTCAATTTTGAGGCCCAAAAATTTGGCAAACGCTAGAAAACGGTGACACCTTGTATCTACTTATTTTGTACCCCCTCCAGATCATCCATTCCTTTTTCGACGTTCTTGAATCAAACATGGATCGTCAACCATATCCCTTGAACTTGACATGCCACCATGAAATTCTCTTTGTCAAAAAATTAGTATGTCATTTTTTTCTTTGTCAACGATCACAACACAGATGTCCAGTTTCTCAACAAACACAATCACCTCAAAAATGATTCTTTTATGTGATTTTCCTTCTTTGGAAACTCTTCTTCTTTCATCACAAACTCCACTATCATGATATATATACTTTGATAGACCATCTTTAGCGTCATCATATTTTGATACAATGTGAAGTGCATGTACATCTTAGAATTCAAATCCCTTGCACATTGTCTTCTTCTTCAACCATTATTCTCTACTTCATGAAAATAATATGATTATATTCTTCAAGAAGTATCTTGTATGGTTCTTGTAAAATCATGAATAATTTCATGGTCTTCATCAAATACCCATTCTCAAATGGAGTATACCTCACCATTCTTCACTGTTGTAAAAAATGTTTCACCTTTGACACAAGTTCTTTGAACTTATGATCAGTACAACAATCATCTAAATTTCCATTCCTCCATTTCATTTGAGTACTTCTTGATCTCCTTCATTTTGATCTTCATTGGAAACTATTGACAACAAATACAACCTTATACACAAGTTAGTCCCTACAATATTTCTGTTAGCGCATCCCAAATCATAGGATTTAACAAACCTCTTTATCCAATTAGTAGAAGTCTTTACATTAAAACATGACAGTCATGAATTTTAGATCTAGTAATATGACCATTTCTAACACATCTTCCAAATTGGAAGTATAACCATTTGGAAGTATAAAATCTGCAATACAAGGAAGAAATAATAAGAATCTCAATTTGGATAGTGTATAAGCTTCTTTTGGATTCATTAACATCTATGATCTAACTTTTTCAAACAATTCAAGTCTCGATCACTTTCAAATTTGGGAAAGATCTAATCAGGACATTATATAATCTGTTGTCTTATGTGGTGTATCCAAAACTGTATGAAATAAATTATTAAAATAGTTCTTATCAATATGTATCACATCAAACAAGTGACAGACCAACAAATTAGACCAATATTGAAAAATCCCAAAAAATTCTCTATTTTATCCAATTGGGCTCCTTTCCAAACCCATCAATTTTATGTCGGTTTATTATTGGTCCAAATTTGATGGGAGGTAATTAAGAGAAAATTTATTTTAACTTTGAACTCAAGATCATTGTTGGAGGCCCACATTTTTCAATTGTTCCCTTTTTGAGATGATATTTGTTTCTTCTAAAAGTATGGTCACTTGGAAAAAATATGTGATGACTGTCGAAAAAACAAGGTTTGTTTCCATTGATGAGCATAAACTCTTTGATGTATCTTATATCGTATGGACATGATTTTGGACCATCTTTACTTCATCCAAATAACATACCATATGTTGGGAAGTCAGTAATTTTCCACATCAATGCAGTTTTTAGTAGGAAGTTTTGTTTCACAGAAACATCATATGTACTGACACCATTACTCCACAATGAATTCAACTCATTAATTAATGGTTTAAAATAAAAATTGATATTATTTTTTGGATGATCTAGAATAAATAAGGTCAAAAATATATATGGCTCATTCATCAACACTCATGGAGGTAAATTATATAGAGTTATAAAGATAGTCCAACATGAATACTGACTATCGTAAGAACCAAATGGACAGACATTGTTAGTAGAAATACCCAATCATATGTTTCAGGCTTCTAAAGAAAAAAAGACAAATACACTTAGTCAAAATGTTTCCATGAATCACCAACAGAGGGATGATTTAAAAATTTTCTGGTTGAAATGATTGTTATGTTCTATGACATCAAGGATCTTGGGTTTCGAGACATAAATAAATGATACAATTTGGGTGTGAGAAGGAAATATCTCAATTGTTTTATAGGAAAAAATCCAGACTTCACTAGTTGAGCTTCTTTATACCTTGATTGTCTATATGTAGGAAAACTATCCAACGACTCATTTTCACCATAATATAAGATGCAGTCATTTGAACATTCATGAATCTTCGGATAACCAAGACCCATATTACGAACCAACCTCTTCACTCGTATAAATTTATAGGCAACACATTTCCTTCAGGTAGATATTCTTTTAACAAAGAGAATATCTGATCAAAACAACTATTTGACATTCCATTATCTGATTTAATAGAAATAAATTTAGAAACAAATTCAAAATTTCTTATCTTACAATCATGATATAAGGTATCCTTATGGGACCTCACCAACTCAAATAAATTATATGATTCCAACTTAGGAGTTAAATCTATATCATATAGGGTTTCAGTTTGTTGAAAATATGGACTTGCCACATCATGTCCAAATTTTTGAAATTATGCTGGTTACGGAACCAAATTATTCATATCTTCTCTGCAATTGCATTCATGAGGTTGATACCAAAAAACATAATCTGGTTGAAAACCAAAACACAATAAATGACCACCAACATTGTCAAATGTTTCATACATCCTCAGAGCAAATTTTTACAAGGACACTTAATTATACCTTCTCAAAAAAAAATGGTTGTGATGATGAAAATGATAAGAATGCTTGAACACCCTCAATATATATAGGATTTAAACCAGAATCATTTGGATTACTGTGATGATTTATCCAATCACAATCATCTAATAATGACTATTATCGACTTGCTTATTCCATATTTCTCTAAATAATATGAAATAATTTGTTATTTTGTATAATTAGAGATAAAATAAACACTATCCAAAAATAAAAAGACAATTAAATTATCTTCTCTTGCAATTTATAAAAATTTCTATTATTTTTTAGTTATTTATACAATTTTTATGCTTTTATAGTAATCTGGACTCAATTATAAAAAATTATACTAATAACCTCTAATTATTATTAATTATAGATATTTTTTACTAATTATTATTAATTAGTGGCGACACAATTTCCAACAGATTGGCAATATCTCTTTTACCAAATGACTCATCCCCTTGAAACTTTTTGTGACTCAAATCATTATGAAAAGTCTCATTCGACGTACGAAAATCCATTTTCATATGCACAAGGATGTAGTGCAGAAACATATCTCCGCATATATCCCCATGCTTGTGTATACAAAAATTGATATTTTTACATTGGAGCACACTTTTCATTGGGATTTAAGTTGTAGAAGTTCTAAGAAGATGAGTCATCAGGAAAAAGAGCTTCTTTTGTCTGACGCCTCATCTCATTGCAATTTTCTCCCATCGACATTAGTATGAAAAATCTTATATGACGTACGTCTGAGCAGATTTTTCATACTGATCTCACTTGGAGAAAATTGAAAGGAGTTGAAGCCTCAATCAAAATAAATACCACCAATCCACTAGAAATTGTGCCAGTTTATCAATGTACATGAATTTATTGAAATTTATACTAATTAATCCAAATTATTACTAATTAATACTAATTATTACAAATTAATCCTAATTATTACTAATTAATCCTAATTATTACTAATTAATCCAAATTAATACTTATTATTCCTAATTATGACTAATTACTCTTAATTATTACTAATTAATCCTAATTATTACTAAAAACCCTAATTATTACTAACTAATCCCTATTATTACTAATTAATCTTAATTATGACAAATAAATCTTATTAATTACTAATTAGTCATATTTTCTACTAATTTTTACTAATGTTTACTATCTATTACAAATTATTCCAATTTATTACTAATTTATCCTAATTATTACTAATTAATCCTAATTATTACTAATTTTTTCAAATTATTACTTATTATTCCTAATTATTACTAATTAATCCCAATTATTACAAATAAATTTTAATTATTACTAACTAATGCTAATTAGTACTAATTAATTCTAACTGAAAAAAAAATATTACTAATTAATCCTATTTATTACTAATTAACCATAATTATTATTAATTAATTATTTTTATTACAAATTAATCCTAATTATTATTAATTATTACTAACTATTACTCTTTAGTACTAATTATTACAATTTATTGCTAATTATTACAATTTGTTACTAATTAATATTTATTATTACTAATTATCACTAATTATTTCTAATTATTACAAATTATTATCACTTATTAAAATTTATTACCACTTATTATAATTTATTACCACTTATTACTAATTATTACAACTTATTACTAATTATTACCATTTGTTACTAATTATTACCATTTGTTAGTAATTATTACCATTTATTACTAATTATTTCCATTTATTACTAATTATTACCATTTATTACTAATTATTACCATTTATTACCAATTATTACAAATTATTACTAATTATTAAAAATTATTACTAATTATTACAAATTATTAATAATTATTACGAATTATTTCAATTTATTACCATTTATAACTAATTTTTACCATTTATAACTAATTATTACCATTTATAACTAATTATTACCATTAATTACTAATTATTACCATTTATTACTAATTATTACTAATTATTACGAATTATTACAGTTTATTAATAATTATTACAGTTTATTAATAATTATTATAGTTTATTAATAATTATTATAAATTATTATAAATTATTATAAATTATAACAATTTATTTCTAATTATTACAATTTATTACTAATTATTACCATATATTACTAATTATTACCATTTATTACAAACTATTACCATTTATTACTAATTAATACAAATAATTAGTAATTATTACAAAAAAATTCTAATTGTTACAGTTTATTACTAATTATTACAATTTATTACCAATTATTAAAAACAATTACTAATTATTACCATTTATTACCATTTATTACGAATCATTACCATTTATTACTAATTAAAACAATTTATTACTAATTATTATGAATTATTCATAATTATTACTAATTATTATAAATTATTTCAAATTATTACAAATTATTACAAATTATTTCAATTTTTTACCATTTATTATAATTTATTATCATTTATTACTATTTATTACCATTTATAATGAATTATTACTATTTGTTACCATTTATTACTAATTATTACCATTTATTAATAATTATTACGAATTATTACTAATTATTAAAAATTATTACATATTATTAAAAATTATTACTAATTATTTCAATTTATTATTAATTATTACTATTGATTACAAATTATTACCATTTATTACTAATTATTACCATTTATTATAGTTTATTACTAATTATTACATTTTATTACTAATTATTTAAATTTATTACTAATTATTACGATTTATTCCTAATTATATTGATTTATTACTAATTATTACAATTTACTACTAATTATTATGATTTATTATGATTTATTACTAATTATTAAAATTTATTACTAATTATTAATTTTTTTACTAATTGTTAAAATTTACTACTAATTATTAAAATTTATTACTAATTATTACAATTTGTTACTAATTGTGGAGAATTATTTCTAATTAATCCTAATTATTGATAGTCATTACTAATTATGACTAATTATTACTAAATATTTCCAATTACAACAAATTATTTATAATTATAACATATTATTACTAATTATTACTAATTATTTATAATTAAAAGTTAGACATAATTATTTAAAAAAATAAATACTAATAATAACTATCTAATTCTAATTTAATTTAATTGCATCTAACTAACTAAAATTATAAATAATTTAAAATAAATTAAATTAACTAAACAATAAAGAAATAGATAAATACATTGAAATAGAATCTTTTGGAGTATAAAATTTGCGGATTATGCTCCGATTGAAAAGTTTAAACAATAAAAAATTTTAATAGAAAAATTTTCAGAAGAGATATAGATAGAATTCGAGAAGGAAGTAGAATTAGAGGAAAACATATGAGGGTATATATAGGTTAGCTTATTTGCGACGGGCTTATTTGCGACGGTAAGCCCATTTTAAATAGTGGTATTTTCGACAGGACCCGTCGCAAATGCCCCAGTAAAAAAATATTTGCGACAGGTCTCATCGCAAATGGACGCCTGCCAACACACTATTTGCGATGGGATACTTTTCTCGTCGCAAATAGTACAAACCGCCACTGAGCATTTCAGATGGGAATTGGGAACCCAACGCAAATGTCCTCCCCATGTTTTGGTGTGCATTCCAGCAAACCCTTTTGCGACGGGTCATTACTTACCCGTCGCAAATACTTATTATTTGCGATGGGATAATGAGCCCGTCGAAAATAGTCATTTTATCCATAGTGGTTGTAAAATATAGTAAATGTATCCAAGTAAATATCACAAGACAAGTCCTATAGTAGTGACTCAGTAAGAGCTCCAAAACCTAAGCTAGTAATGTCCAACTTCGTCCTAGAAGTCCTCATATAAACCTAAAATATGGTTTATATATATAGTTAGAATAAAATGTATACTCAGAAGGATAACGACCAAATTCTCTTGTGAACATGTGAATAGAACGTACTAATGAACCTGTGAGAATACAATAGAACCCACAACACCTATGTTGGTCAACTAACCAATCCCATCATCAGTAAGGCATGCTTAGGAAGTAACACTTCCAAGTGTAGTAACATAATATAAAGCATATCAATAAAGAGGGTACACCACACCAATTTCCCACTGTTTTTTCTCTCTCACACCCCAACATCATACATCCTAGAACTTCCATCTCATCCATATAATCCTACACGAAGATAATTAAGAAGCAGTGTTACGCTAAGAACCCTATGTGAAACTAGCCATCATATCTCGAATGAAGACACTTGGGTCGCCACATAGAATATCACCTCAAGACACTTAGGCTATAACATAACACCTTAACCACAATTATATATAAATAATAATAGGGTACCGTGAACATGAAGTAAATAAAACTCATTCCCTCATCCCTCAACGCATGAACTCCGCTGTAAACCACATCATTGTCTCATCAAATATCACCACTAGTTCACTTATAAATTCCTTCCATCAAAATATGCGCATATAAAACTTTCTTAGATGAGACATGTGAGAAGACAGGGTAGTTAACAATCCATCCTCACTATTTGGATGACGGGAAAACACCCCCAATACATTTGGTTGTTGGAACATGTTTCTCAACTGGGTGGGGAATTTATAGAAATCACAATGAAAAATACAATATATTATATTCACACACACAAACCCAACCTATGGGTTAAAAACAAGAGAACCATACCAACTCACAACATCTGCACAAAGACTTATAATCCCCCACCACTTTCACTGCCACCTCTAATGCATAATATCACATGATTAATCCACAAAAAAATATCCATCTATTCTATCAAAGTTAATCCATTACCATATTTTTCGAATTAACAACCATTTTCATTATTAAGGCCATTCATTTTCATATTTTATAAACCACTTTAACAACACATCCCATTTTATTCCCGGAGTTCATTAGCCTTTCTAATCCAATCCACTTCATTTTTGTATTAAAATTTATTAAATCACTAATATATATATGATTCAACATCTCACAACACAAAAAAACCCATCCATATCACATCAACAAGTCCCCATGCCACAATCACATGCCATCACAACTACCACATCTCATCACAACTACAACACATTAGCCCATGTAACATCATATTCCAACCAACCATCACATCACTAAACAACAAGTACTATATCTCATTTAGTCATCACCATCACCACACAACATCCAACACCACATAAAGAAACACATCCCAACATCTACATATTTCACAATTTAGGTTTATGGTCTTCCATTAATATATATTCAATAGAATTATCACACAAACCTATATTTTTTTCATGGGAAACCATTTCTTCATCCATATATAAGTGATTAGATATTTCATTCAATGGGACTTTCAAAAATAACACCACAATGTTCCACAATCATATCAAATACAACATAAATAATGCTCACAATGACCTTGATTTTTAGTATGGGAATCATGAATTTATAAAATCTTCATAAATAACATCAAAGTAGTAAAAGATGTGATTTATTCCCTTACCCCATCAATTTAAAATAATTTTTTTTATTATCTTTATTAAGCTAATGTATACTATCTCCCCAAAGGAGAAAAAATAATAATCCCCCTACCTGAACAACTGAAGAAGGAAATATGAAGGATCCCCTACCTAAATGAAGATTTTTGAATCACTACACAAAACACGGTGATGGAGAAACAGCCAAATGATCACAACCACTCAAGGAAACCTCATATCAACCTAAACCATGTCAATGGGTTATTAAAACACATCCCAAACACACCCCAAACCAAAATTACATCACCTCTATGATTTTATGAACGAAGAAAAATGAGGATACAAGGGATGAAAGAAGATAACTCAACTTTCATTTCCAAAATCAAGACTTTAGAAGACAAGGAACAATGTTGGAGGAAAGGGTATGAAGGATCTTTCAATCTTCCAAAATCATTGACGTTTCACCCAAGGATCGAGAGAAATAGGAGCAGAGTGATAGAATTTGGGTGAGCCCAAAAATTTATAGAAAAACTAGACCTTGGAACTTTCACACCATGAAAAACATATCCATGTTATTAATCATTGTGTGGCCCTCCAATTCATGACATGAAATAAATTTAGAACATGAATTTATTAATCTCTAAACCTGAAAAACACTTTCCGAATTTCATGAATCCTATTTGAATTCATGACTAATTCCTTCATGTGGTGAGTTCTTTGAGTATAGAACATTCATCCAGAACTTAAATCTATGAATCAACACCCACTAAGATATTAAGATACCTCTTACTTAATGATCACATCTTCAAGTCATGAACCACCAACATGAGAAGTATTTCATCTCTAAACACTATCGAACCCTCCTCAAGCCTCCTATAAAAGACTCCAACTCTAAAAAAATGAAGTAATAGGAAATGGTGGTAGAGATCATTACATTGGATACCTATAAAATTATTCACATCATCAATAATCAAAACTAAAACCATAAATTAAAGATAAGGGTTCAAACAACCATCCAATGAGATATCTCTCAGAGATATCGTTGCACCCTATACACTACCACCAACAAAGCACAAAAATTCATGATTTAAATTTCCACAAAACATCCCACACAACCATATCACTATGTAATTTTACCCCAATTTTAGGCCACCAACTTTTCACATAACTATTACAACCTCAACACAACACAATCTAACAACTCCTATGACCACCACACAACACAACCCCAAGCACACAAATGGTGAAATTTCACCTTCCAAATCAAGATATTATCCACTTTGGGAAACATAAACTCACCCATATGGTTATAAAAAATGTCATAATATATTATTTCTTAAGTATTATGCGATCTTCCCCTCTTCATCTGATATAATATTTGACACATTTCACTTTATTATGGAAAAATCACATCTCATAAAAGAGTAAAATTTAATCATTGCATCGTCAAGAAAAACAAAATAATGAATAACTCAAAATGTCTTTGAGTAATTAGAAAAAATTTATGTGTCATGTTCTTAAGTACTATCCTATGAGCCACCATTCCTCTACAAGAAACAATCCAAGGGGATGTTTAATCCATGAAACACCTTCTCTCATTAATCCTGGATCCAATTAGCCTCTCTACTAATGGCGTATCATACTTGATATACAACTCTCCCTAGTCTATTCCATGGAATATATCATGAAGATACCATCATAGATAATTCATGTGAAAAATTTCATAGATCCTTTACATCCATGGTGGAAAATACAACTGATACACCATGAGGCCGAAATGCTCCTACACCTCAAATGGTCCAATGAGATGTGGAAAAATGTTATTCCCTTACAAAACATATTCACCCATCGAGTGGAGACCATTAAGAATATATGTTTTTTAACCTCAAACTCTAAGGTCCTATGACTATTATTAGAATAGGTCATATGATGGCCCTACACCACCCTCATCTACTCTCAGAACATCTAGATCTTCTTTATCATGATATACACCACATTAATACCAAGAACAACTAACTCCCCAACCTCTATCCAGCTTAGAAAAGAACAACATGTCCACCTGTAAAATTCCTCAAATAGAGAAATTACAAAAGATTATTTCAATATATTGTTTTGGGTGAACTTATCCAAGTGTAGATAATTTTCCTAGGATCCACCAAAGTCTAAGAATTAGTCTAAGAATATATACACTAGTGTTTGAATGGACAAATCGATCTTCGCATCCATATGAGGGAGGAAAGGAGTGTTTAGAAATAATTGAGTACTAAAATCATGCTATAATACTCCCCAAACTCCTGTAGTAAAATGAGTTCCCTGGTCAAATATTATGTTCCTTGGATCCCCCAAGTTCCACAAATTATGATAACAATATATCCTCTAGTGTTTGGATGTCCTACTCTATCTTACCATCTATATGAGGGAGGAAAGGAGTGTTTAAAAATAACTGAATACCAAAATTGTGTTATAATCCTCCCCAATCTTTTGAGATAAAATGAGTTCCCTATTCAAATATTATGTTCCTTGGTAACCCGTGAAGCTTAACCACATCATTCTCATATTAACTCTCCAAAACCTCTATGTAACTCTATTCATGGATCTCTAAAAAACGAGTTCACTTCATTAGGTGGTCCTAAATTACCTAAAATGAATTGATACCGTCCAAATAATTGGGTAACCTGATAATGAAATTCATTAATATGTATTCAAATTTTCACTCATTAACATTCAAGGATTATATTAAATCTTGAGGAACACAACGTTATTCTTTCACCTACTAACAAACTAGACACTTCACCACAAACTCTTCCATTGACCATCTCATCCCTAACCACCAATGATGGCCCATCAATCCATGGTATATCTATTTCACATCAGGATTTATAACTAAAGGTGATCTATGAAACACACATAGAACTCCCTTAAGTATTTCCAACGGGAAAAATAGCCTCCCCTCAAACCCGAATGGCCCGAAGGCCTTAATTTTTATTGATTTTTGATAACCACCATTTCAAGAGATGAGGGGAAACCTTTAAAAGGCCCGTAGCCTCATAGATTACATGGCTCATAGGCTTATGAGATTACATGACCTGAAAGTCTTAGGGAATTCAACCAGACTATCTATAAGGAACTACCCCTCCCAAGCATATGCATCATGATAGTAGCTCTCCAACTTCGCATGGCAGTCTAGCTAGGCTTCCTGTGCAAGCACAGGTTGGTACCGATGGAAAATCCACTCCCTATAATTCTGAAAAATCCATTTGTCTCTACTCTGGTGAGTGAACCTGCTCTGAATCCTCTTCTGGGGATGCTCTTTTTTTTGTAGAGTCTGTCTAGGAAAACTGCATGTGGCCCGAAGGACTTGAGGTGGCACGAAGGCCTTAAAGGTGGCTCGAAAGCCCTACTGACCTGAGGGCCGAGGTGGCCCGAAATCCTTAAGGACTCCAAGTCCAAACCGGTGGCCCAAGGTGAATAGTTCCAGCTACTATAGTACCGAACATTTCTTGCTACAGTAACTACTACAGTGCCTGCTACAGTACCTGCACAGTGTACAGTTCTTCTACAGTACATGCCCAGCGAACAGTCTGCTACAGTACCTATACTATGTACAGTCTACTATAGTACTAAAAATATTCCTCTACCTAGTTTTGAACCTAGGTCTCATGGATTCACTTAAGGATACCTCACCAACTGGGATGAGGCTCATGTTCCCCCCTCAAACAATACCCATTTTTACCTCCTTTATTCATCCCTCTAAAGCATTACCATGTCTAATATGTTCATTCACCACCTCTTCCTCTACGTCTCTCCAATGAGACTCCTCTACCTACTACATCAATGAATACTTCACAATCATATGATAATGAAAAAAAAGACCATTTCTTTCCTACAAATCATGATACATCATTTCAAGCTCCTCCATCCCTTTTATAACATCCATTGACTCATAAGCTATATCTCTTCAGAACTTCCAACTTAACACATCAGAAAAAACATTCACCCTGCTTAGGGTGTGAGAGATCTTGAAATCATAATCCAGAAGAAATTCCATCCACCTTTATTATTTCAAATTCTTATCATGTTCAAAAAATACAAACTTATACACTATTGATATTTAAAGACCTCAATTCATTTGATGATAAGGTAATGTCACCACAAATTCAGAGAAAATAAAACCTCTACCAACTCCGGATTATGGGAGTCATATTTACACTCATGGGTATTTAAAATCCTAGACCTATAGAATATCACCACCTTATATTACATTAAGACACGTCTTAAAAATATATAGGATACATAAAAGAAAACATAAAACATCACCCCTACCTCTGAAAAAATTAACGTTGTAATAAATTTTCCCGTCATGTAGTCAAATACATCATGAAACTGATCAATCTAGATAAAATATAACTCATTTATAGTCAGATGTATCAATAGGGAACCAATCCATGAGAAATATAAAATGAACCTCAATTAAAATCCTATATGACTAAGGATACTATAGACTGTTACCTTGTCATTAGTGGTTTCCCACAAAAAATCTACCTCAACCATGGATAGGTCTATGGGAACATCCGAATATGACACCAAATGGCCAAGGTAATTCACCTCTCACATATAGAACATGCAATTTAAAAACATTCCATAAAAATGGTGTTGTCTAAGGACCTGAAATACAACTCTGAAATGATCGGAATTCTCTTCATCTGGATAGAGTAGATGAAGATATCATTGATGAAAATGATGATGATCTAATCTACGAACACATGGAATATAAACTTCATGAGACCCATGAATACAATTAGTCCGTTAATGACACTAAACAACATGACCATGAAATTTAAGTTCCCATTCCTACAATAGAAAGCAATCATCACGATATCATCCTCCTCCACCCCCAAT
This sequence comes from Viscum album, assembly GCA_963277665.1. NCBI lineage: Eukaryota > Viridiplantae > Streptophyta > Magnoliopsida > Santalales > Viscaceae > Viscum > Viscum album. The sequence continues at coordinate 910,112,751 of OY728153.1, forward strand.
TAATGATACTAGGACAGTAGATCAACCGTAAAGAACCAACTAGCCCCTATCAGCTAGTCAAAAGGATCATTGATCCTAAGAAGAGGTTAATTATTCTTGATCATCACCTAGTTCAACCTCTGATATTTTATACATAGCCTCAAAATACTATCCTCTTTCTTTATGAATAACACAAAATACCCTCACGATGAAAAACTAGGGTGAATGAAACCCTTATGCACGAAGTATCTCTAAATCATAAACTCCCACAACTTAGATGGTATCATCTAATAAGGATCCATTGAAATTAGAGAAGCATAAAGCTATAGATATAGCATGTAATGGACCAAACCCTCATGGTCCATTAATTTGAGAAATCTTGATGTTTGAGGCATCCTGGGGACCATTAGTGACTCATTGAGGAGTTTTACAAATTTCAGGTTGAATGAAGGGTGGAACCGATTGGCCATCGGTGGCATTGACGGGCATCAGTGGCACCGATCAGTATCATGGCACCGATCGACATAGGTGGCACCGATCGGCATAGGTGGCACTGATCGACATCGGTGGCACCGATCGACATTGGTGGCATCAATCGGCATCCGTGGCACCGATCGCCATAGGTGACACTGATCGGCCATCATTGTAACTAATGGGTATTCATGGCACTGATTATCATCGGTGGCACCGATAGGCATCAGTTTCACCGATCGTTATCAGTGGCACTGATTGTCCATCGGTGGAACCGATCGACATCTATTGCAGAGATCGGCCATCGGTGGCACCAATGGGTATAATGGGCACCAATGGGAATCAACGACATTGATTTTCCATTAGTGGAACCAATGGGAATCAGTAGAACCAATGGGATAGCCTTGTAATGATTTGAAACCATTTAATTGGGCTTTTTTCTTTGTTTAATTGGTTTTTGTTATTTAAATTCCGTGTTTTCATGCTTAAAAAGGAATTTTTTTATCATTCTCAAATTATATTTAAATTCCTTATCAATTTTTGAAATGGTTTTAATGCGGAATGAAGGGAATTGACTCGATTTAGGTTTCAAAGTGTTAAAACAATGTGTTTAATGGGAAATTGGTATTTAATTTAGAAGTATTCCTCAAAATGATGTATGAATAGAGATTTTGTTTGGATTTAAATGGGATATTTTAAATATGTATTTTTTGCCATTTTTGAAATTCCATGGTTGATTTTTTAAGATTATTTGATGAAAGTAGTTGGCCTTTTTTCCTTTTTTTCAAAGAGGAATATAATTTTTTGAAGAGTATGTTTGAAATATTTTAAAAGAAATGGGTGATTTATTTAAACATATTAAAAAAATTTAATTACTTTTTTATGAAAATATTTATGGAAATTTAGGACTTTGGACATGTTTTAGATTTTCAAGGAAGATATCCCTTCAATAGGGTTGACTTTGAAATGTTTTAAATTTTAAAGAGTTTTCCATCATTTTCTAAATGGTGTTTTGTAATTATTTTATTAAATGTTAAATGGATTAGAATTTATATTTTTTTAGTGTTAAAGAATCATTTGGAACTTTGGTTTTAAATGGTTTATGTGTATAGAACCATCAATTTCTACATTCTTGTTACCCCTTTTGTGGTTTTTTGATCACTATGTGATTATTGTTTCTCCCCCTGTTTGGGAATGCGCTTTGTATTCCTTGAGTTCATTTTATGTGTATGGGGATTTTCATCATTTGGTGGTAGGGGTGAGGATACATATGGTTATGCCTTGTGGGAAGACTTTCCTTGTTTACACTATGCCCCACTTCTTTTATTGGTCATGGGATTCTAAATACTAAGTGGGATGTATAGATTGTTCCTCTAGTTTCTTCACACACCACTAGTTTCCCACGAGTCATTCTAGGAATATTGTTTGAGTGGGGGTTTGTCATTACAATGATAATTTTGTGGGATACTTGTTTGAGGGTATGGAATTAGCGTATGTCGGTAGCTATTTTGGGTGGTTATACCTATGTGGTTAGATTATTAACATGTTAGTTAATTTTGTTAGAACAATAACACATTTTTCTTAGTTAATTCTTGATTGAGGGGAGTTTTATCTGGTGATTTTTGTATCATTTAACCTTCTTTAATTAATATGGAACTCTTATTTTTTTATGTTTCAATTTTACATTCCTTGAGATATATGTGTGGTTCCTACTTGATATTATTAAACCTTGTGAGTTGGGTTTATTCTATTGAAAAATACTTTTAAATGATGTTTTTGAATACCTATTTTGATTTTTTAAAGAGTCTTATATAAGTGACATAAAGGGGATCCCAAAATGGATTTTGGTTTAAAGACATCTTCAGCCAGTGAAATGTTTAAAGAAACCATTTTCATTTTAATAGACATGTTAAATGAAATGTGTATAAATGTACTTAGTAAATGGATTAAGCTGGTGTATTTTCTTTCAAAACATGTGTGTATGGTTTTGTAAAACAAAGTAAAATGTTTTTAAAGTGATTTATGTAAGTTTTTTCCTTCCATTAATTTCATGTATCTAAAGATTACATTTTAGATTTACTTTAAAACTATAATTTATGCATTTAATTATGAAATTATTTTATAGTTTCTTTGAGTTGTGGTGACCTACTAGGTTTTTATCTCACACCTATAAAATTTGAGGTTCCAGGTTCTCAATTGGATCCTTCTTATTCATCACAATCGATGATGGGTGAGTAGGGTGGTAGTTCACAATATCAGGTTACATGGAGGTGGTTTAGGAATTTTTTGAGTTGGTTGGTTGTTTTTTTGTTCTTTTATTTAGTTTTGTTTCCTTTTAGTTTCTATTATTTTTACATTCTTTGTTAATGTATAATTAAATTGGTTGGATCATGGTAGTTGTTTATGAAATGTATGTGAGGTATTTTAATTATTTTTTCCTCATGTATTAATTTATTCTATTTTTTATCTCTAATTTTGAAAAACCTTTTTTACAAGGAGTTCCTATAGTGCCCCGGTATCTTTTTTCATCCTATGGGTATTGAAAATTCCCTTCAAGCCATTTGGTAAAATAGTTCAGGTGTCGGGTAGGATGGTAGGAAGCCCAATCTAGTTTGGTAGAAAATGGTATCATAGGATGGGTTTCCTTTGGTAGGAGCCTAATATTCTTGTGTATCCCATGTTATTTGGGGATGTCCTAGTGGAAGGGATAATAAGGTTGTTTGATCTTTAGAGGTAAGGGTGGGGAGATTCTAGCTATCCATTTCCGATCTCCAACCTCAAACTTTCTTGGGTTTTTGGGTTTCAAATTGTGAATTTCAGGTTTATTTTAGTTTTTTAGTGGGTTTTGAAGTAATTAATGTTTTGATTCCATTTTATAATTAATGTGATATTGGGGGGGTTTCTCTTTTGTTTTAGTGTTAAATATAACTAGAGATACACAATTAGATTTCATTGTCTAGGAAACCATGTGGTGCATGTGTATTTGAGTAAGACCTTTTTTTTGTGTGTTTCTTGGTTAACACCTAGTCACCCCATCCGTGGTGTTCAAGGTGTGTGTAACAATGTTTCTCCCAGTAAATCCTTCATGGACTCTTCTTGGGTTATGGATTTCTCTAAAATTAGTTTATACTTGTTGAAGGTGGAATGAGGAGTGTTTGGATTCCTTTTTTTGGAATGTGGTTCTAGTGAGACATTCTCATTTCTTGTGTAGTGCTTGTGTGTGATTGGTTTTTGAAACCTTATTTTGGAAAATAAATGGTTTTGTGAAAAAATTTACTTTCAAACTTGGTTTTATGAATGAATGGGAAGAGTGTATTATCCTGGTTTCATGAAATTTTTAATAATGTTCTGGTTTCCTTTGTGATATGGAAAATGTTTCAAAATGGTGTTTTTAAACAAGTTTTTTAATTGTTTTTAAAAAGGGAAAATGGGTTTTGAAAATCATTTTTGATTCTTGGTTTCCAAAATGTAAATTGAATTTGAAGTTAATTTTAGTGTTCTTCCTTATTTTTGTGTAATGTGTGTGTTCCACCGAGTCTGTTTTCTTAACACATTTGGTGGTTTTGAATTTTGGTGTGTATCTCAATGGAGGGTGATTTAAATGTTCTTTGGTAAAGGGGTGGTTTTTAAAATAAAATTTTCTTTTGTTGTGAATGTATTTTGCAACATTTTAGGGATTTTTTTGGTTTTTGGATTCTAGTTTGTCTATAAATTTCATGGTTCTTTTTTGGTACCTGACTCAATGTAGTTTAAATCATTATTATTGATGTCCCCTAGAATGGTTGAAAAAGTTTATATGGTTCTAATGACTACAAAGACTCTAAGTATAATGGTGGATGTGGAACCTTCATTGATCTTTGAATAAATAAATATTGTTATAAGTGACTGTGGTAATCTTCAATTCTCTTGGGACACCCAAATGTTCTTAGGTTTGAACTATTGAAATCATCGTGTTTTTTTAGCTGAGTTTCCATGATATTTTGTCCCTCCTTTTTGTGTGAGGGTTTATCCTATGGTCCTTCCATGAGAGTGTGAAAGCGTAGAATGTTATTTAGTTTCCTTGAGTTTTCCTCTATTATTTATTTGTGTGATATTTAGAAGATTTGTAAGATCAGTTATTGAAAGAGGTATTGGTTTTGACCCTTTTGGGGATGGTTTGGTTGTTTTGGGACTTCTTCATTAGAGGTTGGGACCTTGGTTTCCTGGGATTTGGACATGGTTGTTTTTTCATGATGTTATTCCCTTTTGGGGTGTTCTTTTTGGATGATAACCTTAGGTATGTTTTCATGAATGATTTGAATGCTAGTTTTTTGGATATTTAATTATGTTATAAAGTTACCCACCCCTGTCTTTTCCTCTTTTGTGTTTTTGGGATAGGATATGAGTTCTTATTTATTAAGCCTCATTGTCTGGTAAAACCTCTCTTGGGGATATTGGGTTGAACCCATTATATGGGTTGAGACTAGTGATGATTATTGTTTGGACTAGAGATAGGCTATTGGGGGCACAATAGGGTAACTACGGTGTGTGATACACAAGTTGAGTATGGTATACTAACTATTTTTTGGTTATGGGGTTTGTATGGGATGCACTATGTGAGGGTGATCCAGTGTTGACCATATTTTGTCCATGTATGTTGTGTCCTTAGGAGACTGTTATTTTTATTCTTATAGGGCACTTTGTGTTTGTTATTCCTTTTTTTTGTTCAAAATAATTTCTATTTTAGAGTGTGTCTTTATTGGTTTCTCTATTTTTAGAGGATGTGTTGTCAATATTAGTTCCTTGTGCTACCATGTAATATGAACTCTAAATTGTTGGGAGACCATTTTAGTGGAATTATAAGTGGTGGGACACAATTTTTGGGCTCTTTTTCTTCGTAGGTATTACTATTAGAGGTTCTAATCTCATTTTTTCTTGGATATGATTGGTATTTTATGGTTGATCTATTTGATCATTTTGAGGATCTTGGGTATTGGATTCAAGGTAGAGTTGTGTTGATTTGTTCATTTAGTTTGTTCGTTTTAGGATATTCCTTTTCTTTTTTATTTAATTTTTACCAAGACTTTCTAGGGGTATAAAGTAGCATGGTGGATATTTTTTGACACCCACTGTGTCATAGTGTTATAATTTTTGAACTCTTTGGTGAGGTGGAGGCTGAGTTTGTGTTTCCAGGGAGTTTCGGCTAGGAACTTCTAAAAGTTTTATGCTTTCATACTATTAATAGTTAGGTAACATGGATATACAAAAAAAGTATCCTATTTAGAGTAATCATGTGGCTTAAAATTTTTTGGAGGCAGTGGATCCCAAATGGTTGGTGAACAGATTTAATAACTCTGTGGCTAAACCATGTGAGTTGTCCATGTCTTTAAAATATTGGGTAATCCCCAAATTTTCCTTAATAAAATAGAGTTAGTCACCCATATTATCCACCACATTATTTGAATAACCCTTGCGACCCCTTATAGAAGTTTCACCTTCCCCCTCTTTTGATTCTTTCCCTTACATAGTGTTTTCCAAGAGACTTTAGGTGAGTTCTTCCTCTCTTTCTCTCTTCTCCCTTTATCCCTCTCTTCTCTTATGGTTTTGGATTCCCCCATGAACCCTATTTTTCGTGTGTCTTGATTTTAGGATTCTAGGTGGATCTAATGATACGTCTATTGGTTTTTAGGGGTTGTAGATAACATTACTAGTCTTGTTGGTTTGTTATCCATTGAAGGTGACATGTTTCATGATGTTTCATCTTTGTTTCCACTTTTCTGAGGTTGGTGTTATAATTAAATTGTTTCATTTTGTAATTAGAAACATGATTTAATTTTATAAATTCTATTTTTAGGTAATTAAAACTATATGTGGTATCCTTGTGATGATTTGAGACCATTTCATTCATTTTTATGGTTTGAATACTAGGTTTTTTATGATAATAACATGTTTTCATGCTTTAAATGGAATGTTTTATTTTTATAATATTCTTGAGAAATTCTGTATGGATTTATGAAATGTTTTTCATGTGGAGTAAATTTTTTTGACATGTTTTTGGTTTTCGAATTATGAAAGAAAAGTTTTTATTAGTAATTTGGTTTTAAATTAATGTGTGGACCTAAAAATGGTTTGTGAATGGAGATTTTATTTATATCTCAAATGGTGATTGGAAATTTGTATGTGTTTTACCGCTTGTGAAATTCCATGGTGTCTTGATTTAAATGATTTGATGGAATTATTTGTCCTTTTGGACCTGTTTTAGTTTTTAAAGATGATGACCCTTATTGGAGGGTATATTTGAATTGTTTTAAAATAAATAGGTGTATTATTTAGATCTATTAAAATTTATTTAGTTGTGTTTTATGAAAATTTTGATTGAAATATAGGACTTTTTTAATTTTTTTTATTTTAAAATAAGAGAGTCCTTATATAGTGGTGACTTTGAAATGTTTTAAATGTTTTTGTAATATCCGTTGTTTTTTTATTGGTGTGTGGAAATTATGTAATTAAATGTTAAAGGGATTGGTATGATGAGTCATGTTTTGGTGTTAGAGGCCCATTTGGAACTTTGTATTTAAAATGTTCTTGTGGATGGAACCCTTGATTTCCACTTCTTATACCCCTTGTTTGGGTTTGTGGTCTCTATGTGATGGTTTTTATAACCCTTGTGTGGGAATGTTATTGTTATTCCTTTACTGCATGTTATGTAAATTTGGATTTTCATCCTTGGGTGTTAGGGGAGAGGGTAGTTATGGTTATTCCTTGTGGGTAGACTTATCTTTTTTACACTATGCTTAACTTTATTTATTGGTCATGGGATGTGAGCTACTAATTAGGGGATATATCTACTTCATCTAGTTGATTCACACACCACAAGTTTTGCTATAGTAATTTTAGGAACAAGGACTAGGTGGGAGTTTTTTATTCAAATGAGGCTAGTTTCATTAACATATATTATGATGTTGAATTATAATATATTGGTAGCTTGTTCGGGGGTTATATAGAAGTGGTCAGATTCTTGGCACATTAGTGACTTTGGGTAGGACCCTGAAAAATTCATTTTCTCGGTGAGTTATTGATTAATGGGAGTTTAACCAAGTGTTTGTTTGTATCATTTATTCTACTTTAATTAATATGAAACCCTTCTTTGTTTACGTTAAAATTTTATATTCCTTGAGATATATGTGTGGTACCTTCTTGATATGCTTATCCCATGTGAATTGGGTTTTTACTTTGAAAATTAATTTTCAATGATGTCTATGAAAACTTGTTTTGGGTAATTAAAGACACATTTGTGAGTGATTTAAATTGGATCTCAAAATAGTTTATTTTAAGATGGATTTGTTTAGTGAAATTTCTAAAGAACCATTTTCATTTATATAAAAAATGTGCCACATTTTTTAGAAATGAAACATATTTTTGTGTACTTTGGAAATGAATTAGGCTAGTAAATTTTCCATCAAATTGTGTATGTTTTTTTTAAAACAATGTAAAATGTTTTGAATGTTCTTTGAGGAATTTCTTGTATTCCATAAATTTTATTTATATAAAGATTTATTTATTTTTTGTTATTTTTAAACAAGAATTTATGAATTTCCTTATAAAATTAATTTCATATTTTTTACATATTTTATTAAACTACTAGGATTTTTATCTCACACTTGTAGAATTTATGGTTCTATATTATCATTTGGATCGTTATTTTTTTTCATGGCTAACATGGGGTGATTATGCTAGTGGTTTGCGACCAATGATTTCATTTTTTTAGTTCGATCTTGGCTTGATTTTTTTTTTGTTTATTTTATTTAGTAGTTTTATTTAGTTTAGTTTCCTTATGTTTCCTCTTGTTTATATATGATCTATTAATGAATATAAAAATAGATTGGATCATTGTAGTTGGTTATGATCTGTTTGGCATGATTTATATTTATTTTCTCTCATTTTTTGATTCATTCTACAATTTTATCTCTAACTTGAGAAAAAACATTCCCAAAAGAGTTATTATGATGCTTGGGCACTTGCTGCCAGCCTGTGGGGATCAAAAACCCCCTTCAGGCCTTGTGAAAAAATGGTTCGAGTTCCCAGTAAGATGGTATCTAGTCCAGGATGGTTTCTTACATAAAAAATATGTGAAGTAACCTAAATCACATAATGAAAATAAAAAATTCATGGATTCAATGGTGTAATGTATACGAATTTTCCTCAGATTTTGAAATTTTTTAGGAAAATGTGTTATAATATTAGATGAGAAAATTATTCTATGTTTCAACTTCTCATTTTCTTGAAGCGTATAATTTTTTGTGAAATTATTTTTAATGATCATAGTGTACATGGATATATATTTTATAGCTTCAATAAGATAAATAATGATATAAATATTTTGGAATGTCTCCAGAATTTCTATTTGAATATATTACTCCTATATCTTTTTAGATTAGATCATCCTTAATAGGAATAGGATTGGGAGATATTTATTTAACATTTATAACATCTTAAATGGTATACATGGTCTCTTCTTAAATATAATTTGTTAATATATTTATTCATTGCCTATTTATTTCTCTATCCTGGTCAGGATTTCAGAAATCTCTCTAGATTTTACATCTTATTTTCATTATTGATGGATCTGTTCTATTCATGTTTAGGGGTGGTTGGGGAATGAATTTCCTTTTCACATTTTCTTGCTTCCATACTCACATTCCAATTTTAGTTAGTAAATGGACGATTTAGTAGTTTCCATGGGGTTTAGGACATGATTCCCATAATACTAATTAGTTTTTTCTTCATCTCATTCACTTCATTCATCAACTTCCCTACTTCATATCTGTATGAATGCTACATAGGGGGTGTACACTAGTTAAGGGTTGTTCATATTTTATATTTTAAAATAATGGGGAGTATACTTCTTGGGTATATCAATATTTGAATGGTTATTTAAAGGGTAGTGGATGTGGTAAAAGTGTTTATAGTTTCTAGAATGGGGTTTTTTCTGGTACTTGTTTTGTTAGGGTGGCCTAGTCTAGTTCTTTTGATTTCAAAGTCCATATTAGAATTTGGAGTTATCTCTCCAGTATAAATTTGGTTGTGGATATTCCCTACATGGGTAGGCTTCAGCATAATATTCCATACCATATATTTCAATACAGTAATCAATGAGATGGTTTAGAGATAAACATAATTCACATAACATTAGTATAAACTATTATTCACTAGTTTGGTTCAACAGTATTTTTTACCATTACATTCAGTTCTTAAATAGTAGACTATAATAAAAGTGATTAATCAAAATTTATTACCTTGTAAAGGCCTATATTACTTGTACATTTTGTTATAGAGTTTTTGATTTTTTTTTTGTTATTTTCTCCATGAGTCCCTTGTATTCTACTATATATTTTTCTATTAGAGCTTCTCAATATGAATAATTTACCATATTCTTATTATTTTCATGAAATAATTGATAAAAGAATAAATGGAAATGGTGTTAATCTGTGTATTGATTTGGGAAACTAGCACATAGCTTCTGAAATTTCTCCCAGTACTCAAAAATACTCTCTATAGTAGCATATCTAAAGGAATAAATATCCTTTCTAATGGTTAATCATCTGATTATGGGAAATAATATTTAGAAACTTTTTCTCTATAGGTTATACAACTCTTGTAATTCTCCATGTTTAATACTATAAAACCACTTCATAGTTTCTCCTTCAAGTAAAAATGGGAATTCCCTCCACATGACTAGTTCTTCTTCCACTCCTCCAAGATAAATTTTTTCGCAAACAAGGGTAAAATATTTGATGTACTTGTTTGTTTCTTCACTTGATAAACAATGATTTTTTTTTATAAATTTAATCTAATGGTTATTCAATTAAAAATATTTTTATAAATCTGTCATGGAAATTGGATTGTTTCAATTAAATAATTGTTGTAGACATGGGTCTCGTAAGGATTGATATGGGTTGGATGTTATGGTGGAAAGATCATAGTAAAAACTTAATGTTTCACTAAGGTATATTAATTAAAATTACTCAATTTCATATTTTATGTTTAAATTTTTAATTCCTTTTATAATGGTTCTATCTATATTAGGTTTAGGATATAATATTTAGTTAGCAAAAGATTTGGACATGTAATTAAATCTTAATATTTGGAACTTCCTCCGATGAAATTGTGCTAAATGTTTTAATATAATTGTTACGAGAGTTATAAAACGATTTTTATTTCCTTGATTAAATGTAGTATTATTGGAAACCTATGGTTTTATCTAGATATGATTTCTCATAATCATTTTTCAATTTTATAAAAAGAGGTTTTTTGGTTTATTGTATTTTTCAATAAGTTAGTAGTAATAAGATAAAGTGGTTGAAAGTGGAATAATGAGATGTTATTAGGTTAAGGATGAATTTACAATCAAAAAAATATTATAGTCCTTAAATTAATGCCTCTGATTATTATTAACTAATGAATGGGAGGTTTCCAAATTGCTTCACCTCTCACCCTTCATTTAATGGATATGGTTGGGTTTGAAAAAACAAAACTTCTTTCATGTTCTACCCTCATTCTTATGAGTGTAATTAATATATTAAATCACTACTAGTTGACTCAAGAAATACATAGTATATAGTTATCCAGGTTTAACAAACATGGATATTATATCATTTTTTATGAGTATTCAGAAAATTATAAAAGTAAATGATTGAGGATTGTAATAGTTTAGTGTCTTTTGAAACTGGGAACACATTATTCTATTTTGGTTAAAGATATTCAAAATCTCCTATAATGATCTTCCCCTGTTAGAACTCTTACTTAAACCCTTTGTTCATAACATGTGGAAAGGAAACATAAGAACGGATAAGATTATATGATCATTAAGGGTAAATAAAAAAGATACGTAAGCATAACATGAACATAAGGGTATGACCACAACATAATAATATTTTAAGATCATGCCCTATATATCAAAGATAATAATCATGATTCATGGAATAAGGATTAGCAATTCATAAGACATGAATCATATGGGAATCAAGATCATAATACATGATAGAATAACATAAGAATAAGATATTTAATTATGGTAGATACTTAAAAATGATATCTATAATAGTCTGGGATTATTTTCAAGGCCATCATAGTGGGATGGGTTCACTCCCCAAACCATCTTGGTAGTTTAAGGTTCACTCCCAAGACCATATAAGTAGAAAAATTACTTTACTGAACTACTTTCAGTCCTCATTCCATCCATGTATTAATAAACCTAGTACACTCTTCATTTCAGTCCAATATTACTAAACCAGGTTCACTTCCTATTCGAACCTTGTATTACTAAAAATGGTTCACTTCACGTTCCAACCCTGTATTACAGAACTTGGTTCACTCCTCATTCTATCCCTATATTAATGAACCTAGTTAACTCCTTTTTCCATACCTTTCATTCTAATCCATGTTCACTCCTCATCCTATAAATTTCTACCTCAGGAGATATAAATATTTACCCAATACATTGGAGGGAGATACATATCCCACCCATCACATAATGAAATCGTATACATGTGTACCAAAAGATAGTAAAACATTCATCATATCATAACCCATGAAATGAAATGGGTATCCTAAACATTTAATCATGCCATAACCTATGGAAAAGAGGCAAGTTTCATAATCATTCTATCATAGAGTAACCTATGAAAGGAAGCAGGTTTCATAAGCGTTTTATCATGGTATAACTCATGGAATAGAAATTGGTTTCATAAAAAACTTTACATATTAAACCTGAACCATTTAGATAAATAATTATAAGTTTTTCCTTATATCATATCCCCAATAAACCATAATATATATCAATGTATTTCATCTTATCTAGAGGATTATTTTGGAACATTTCTTAAGAAAAATAACCTTTCATTGAAAACCAATTTCTAAGGAATAAAAAAAATATTCAAAATCATTTTCCTGAAAAAAACACTTTTAAAACATATAAATAAATATTTAAAATAATGTAAAATATTTCATGAGTAATAAATACTTTCTATTTTGAAATTTTTTTTTAAAACATAATACATTTTTGAAAAAAAAACTTTTTTATTTGAAAATAACATTGTAAACTTATAAAGGTATATTTGAAAACAATTTTAAAAACTTTAAAACAAAAACAAATTATGTAAAATGTTTTTCCTTTAAAAAGATAATAATAAATCATTTAGAAATTTTTTTATAATATCTTTATAAAACATGGTTTGTGAATAAAATAGATTTTCGACCGAAGAGTGAAATAAAGTTGGCTTTTCCAAAAAAACATTTTATTCGTCATCTTAAGTACCAATGTTTAGTAAATTGGTACAAATACCTGAATATATCATTAAAAACAGTGTATAAAACAATTCAGGAGTGTTCTTGAGAGATTTTTCATAATATTTCATCAATATAAGAATAATCATAACATATATCGATAAGATACGATATTATAGTAATAAACTATTACTACTTTGCTAACTTTGAATCGTAATACCCATGGAAGGAAAATATTACATGAAGATAAAAATACCATGAAAAAAAGGATATTTATGATATAAAATGTCAATGTTCTGTGTATACACCTTTTATAAGAATATAGGTTCAAAACGCAACATGTTTCTCAAAGAATGAAAATTGAGTCAAAATTACATTACCGAGTTGGTAACTTTTGAACCATAAAACCCATGAAAGAGAGATCATAAAATAGAATTGTAAATAAAAATAAATTTAAGTATAATAATAATATAATATTTTCTTTGGAAGTATATATATGAAACAAAATAAATTAGTGGTGAATAAGGCATAAATCTCAATGAAATAAAAGTGAGACGAGAAAACTCTTACCAAACATCTTGACTTTCTTTGTACACATTCAAACCTCCAATAAAATAAGTATAAGTTGATTATACATATACCAGATAAATATATTCTCATATATAATGCCATATATAATTTTATTATGACTTTATATTACTATTTTATTAATCATTTCATGTTAATGTTATATTACATGAAATATCCGCTTTTTTTTACATATATGTTTTAAATTGTTATTTATGATCCTATTACTTAGATCACTATTTTCTTATTTCCAGAATGTAAATATCATATATGTTCATTATATAAATATTTATATTTATCTATAAAATATATAAATATTAAATGGAATACACTGTTCATGGAGACACTAGGTCGTTTGTACGCTTGACTGCTATTTCACTTTTATTATCGCATTAAATGAAATAATGTAAATCAGATATATATATATATATATATATTATAATTCTAGTATAATTATTATTTTATATATATCATAAAATTTTACTAAACTCATCCTTAATACATTTCATGTAAAGTGTGAACGAATCACATTGCTTTGAGGAGGCAATAGTCTATACATCCACAAACGAAGTTATCATATTTGGAAAAATGGAAATAATGAAGGTATATATTACTTAAAAATTAAAGAAGAATAAATAAATCATAAATATCATAAATATCATTTAAAAACTTTATTCACATCTTAATTTCCAACAATTATAGGTGGTAAAGAAAAAATGAACGCTATCGTTTCACAAGGCGGTAATCCGCCATACACACGAATGGTTGGTTTTTACCCATTTAATGGAAGTGTGTGTATATGTAGGTATATCCTTTAGAATAAAAAAAATAATTATATTTAGTCTATTTAGGTTATTATATAATCATGTAATAATAATAATTAAGGGGTGAAAATAAAACAAAAGGGCTTGTGGAAAGTTGTTACCTCTATTTTGGGTAATTCCTTTTGGATTGCACCAATGGATGAACTTGGTTTGATATCAAAACAAAGTGAGGATTATATGATATATGGAGGGTATTTGGGAGATTATTTTTTCATTGGTTTTATTATCCAATGGGGATATATAGGTGTGAATAATTGAGGGGGTGAGTTCCCCTTTATAGTGGAGAAGAAGTGACATTATTGTAAATATAAAATGGTAAACAACATTGAGAGGTATCTCTCACATCATGAGTCTCAAATAATTTTAAATTTTGTATAAAAAATATTATTTGTCCTAAATATTGATATAAAATTTCATTTGGACATTTTTCTAGGGTACTTGGACCCTTATGTTAAAGTTTAATCTCAAAGTAAAATCGTTTTTACTTTAATTATAGAAATTAATTTTAATTACTTTGACTAATACTTTTTGTCAAAAAATAATTTGACCTTATTATAAATTATAAATTATTATGATTCAAAATATTTAATTAATTTTTCAGAATTAAAAAAACATAAGTGATATAAATTAATTTAAAAAATAATCTCATGGATGGGATAAAGTGAGAGGATTTTAAATTGAAAATGTTCAAACAATTAAATTGTTTTTATATCCAATTTCAGTGTGAAATTTATTCCAATGACCTAAAATATATTAATCTATTAAAAAATTATCTAATATAAATTTTAAAACAATTTAAAATATATTTTAACTATATAATTACATTATTTGAAAATAAATTTTTCAATTAAACTTTAGTATTTTTCACTATTCATCAAAAAATGAAACTTCTCATAAAAATACCAAAAAGTTTCCCAAAGTAAATTTTGATATTGATATTGCCAAAATTATATTTATTTTGTAAAATAAAAATTATAATAGTGTCAAAATTATTTTTAAAACAGATTTTCTATTAAAATGTGTTAACATTACATTTTAGAAAAATACATCTTTTAATCATAAAATTCGATTTATTTTTATCTCTTGTATAGAAAATGAATAAGATGGAAATTTAATAGTTGAATAGATATAATATATTTATTTCATAAAAAAAATTTATTGAAATTGTTTTAATTATTTTATTAAGGTAAAACTTGTTTGATTCCATAAATATAGATTTCCAAAAAAAGTATTCCCTATATTCTCAAAAGGTTTTTATTTTTATTTATAGTTAATTAGTCAACAAATAATTCTTCTTATAAAATTGTTTAAACAATATTTTCTTAATTTAATTAATCTTATTCATTACTGATATTCCAATGTCTAGGTGACAACTATAATAATATTTTAAAAATAATATTAACAGTACATTGTAGTTTGGTAAAACTAAGTCTTGTGTGTAATGAAATATATCGAGGGAACTTGGGATTAAATATAACATAATCCAAACATAGTATTTAGTGTAATAAAATTTAATCTAATTGTTTCTTGTATCACAATCTTAACTTGGTGTTGCGAATAATTCAAGCCAAACTTAGTGCTTTCATATAAAAATCTATATTCAATGTTGTGTGAAATACAAAATATCAAAAATATTAAATTAATTCAAAAAATAAATTTCACAAAATTTTGAGGTGTTACATTTTATACCCATTAAAATGGATTTTCCCTCAAAATTAAACTAGGTTATCAAAGGTTTAATACTTAAAATTTTCTTTTTTAGAAACCCACTTTAAAAAAATGAATACTAAAACTTCCTTTAAAAGAGGAATGTTAGATCCATAATGTTTAAGCAAGGTAACTAATAACTAGGTTTCCACATAGGATAACATAGGTAGAAAGTGAAATCGTGGATGTGGAAGAGAAATTTAACTATCAAATTATAATAGAGAGTAATAGAGAACAAGGTTAGTACAAAGTTAATGATCAAAAATCCATATCCCAAAGATGCATGAAAAGGGTCATTGATATAATCAAAAATAATGATAATAGGGAAAAAAATTATTTAAAGTCCCTTTTTCTAAATTTTAAAGTATTTTCATGAAAAGATACACATACATGATTTAAGGACAACCTCACCCTTTGTTTTCAATGTTCAATTTCTACTTTATCTCTTGTTCTAAGAAATAAAGGCGAATTCATAATTCTTGAAGCATTAGGAGAACATGAGATCCGTAAATGAAATGATAGGTCATTCCATCTATCTTTATCAAAACAAAAAGTTTAGCACATGTCATCCAATATACATAAATCCTCATATTATGAGATAATACTTTAATATCTAAAACCTCATCTAAAGTTTAATATAAACAATTCCATAAATGGTTAACCTTATACCCCTTATGAAATATGAAAGTCAAAAAAAAATTAGAAATAAAGTCACTGAATTTATCAAAATCATATTAACATTGATCCCTCAAATATCATAAGTTATATCTTGCTTGTTATATACCAATCATGTTAATACCTTCATCATGTATTCTCTTGAAACATGGTAATAACCATAAGTCTTTATTGAAAACACGCATGTTTCCTTATTCCAAAGTTTATTGGGTATATTCCTTAAATCCAAAAATATGTTGATCTCCATCCATTATAGAAAAACAACTTTTTCAACAAATCCCTTATCAGTTCTGATCTAATCAGTAATGTCCAATTTACTTATTCATATCCTATATATCTTTATCCAAATATAATTATCTCAACATTAGGAACAAATTAATTTTTTTCTTCCCTGACTCAAAATGTCATGTTTCCATTAAATTGCTTTTCTAGTCCATCAGGAATATTTATTATATTCTTGTAAATCCTTAGCGAAAAAATATAAACTAAACAATTTTTTAATATTTCATAATTCTTGAATCCAAATACATAAACACTTCAATAATTTCTGTTTAATGATTAGTATGGAATGGGTACTTCCTTATTTTTGAAGTAAAATATTAGTTTTGGGAATTAAGTTGGTTAATGACCATGTTCTCCACATATAAGACATTGAAAAACATGACAATTCTTCACTCTATGACCCTTGTTCCCACATAGATAACATTATCCCCTCTATTTAAAGAATTTCTCAAGGTTCTTTTTTCCTTCCTTTTCACATTTAGGAATCCCAATATTTTTTCCTCTATTTTCCTTAACATGGGAACATTTATAAAATTCAATCTTCCTATTATTCAATGTGTTAATAATATCACAAAATTCCACATTGTTAATCATATATACTGATATCTAATTTAGCTTAATTTCAATATCTTTCTCTCTAGTCATTATCCAATTTTGTTGCTCGTAGTAACCAAATTTTCCATCAGATACAAGGTTAACACATTCCTTTTGGTTCCCTCTATTGACTAAAACTAGAAAGCATAGTGTGAGAAGAACGTATCATAGAAAAAAATTACATAATCAGGAAAAATAACTTATATAATGTCTACATTATGACTAATTATTTAATCTATGAAACTATAGGATTATCCTTAGATATATACCTATATATATCCTTAAAAATATCTCTAGGTATCTTATGAAATATTTCCATCAGATTCAAGGTTAATCCATTCCTTTTGGTTCCCTCCATTTACTAAAACTAGAAAACATAGTGTGAGAAGAACTTATCATATAGAAAACTCACAAAATCAGGGAAAATAACATATATAATGTCTACATTATGAATAATTCTTTAATCTATGAAACCATAGGATTATCCTTAGATACATACCAATATATATCCTTAAAAATATCTCTAGGTATCTTATGAAATTTTTCTCACCCTAGTCTCTAAAGGTTAACTAAATCATTCCTTTTATACCAACTATAGAATCCTAGGCTTAACATACATGTATATTACATCATTTTTTATTAAAATTCATCACATTACAAAATTACATGCCTGAGGACAATAGTAGTTTAGTGTATTTGGAAATTGGGAGCACATTATTCTAATTTGGTTAGTAATATTCAACTTCTACAATAAAGATATTACCCTTTTGGTACTCCTACTTAAAATCTTTCTTCATAACCTGGGGAATGAAAACATAAGAAACAGTGATCTCAGATGATTAATAAGGGAAAATAAATGAGATATGTAATAATTATATGAACATAAGGGTATGAGGAAACAATAATAATATTTAAGACCATTTCCTACATATCAAAGATCATAATCATGATCCATGGAATGATTTTTAGTAGTTAATAATACATGAATAATATATGAATCAAGAGCATAATCCATGCGATTATAATATAGGAATAAGACATAGAATTGTGGTAGAAACATAAAAATGATTTCTATTGTTGTCAAGGAATATTTCTAAGGTCATTTTAGTGGATCGAGTTCACTCTCCAAAACATATTATTATTTTAAGGTTTACTCCCAAGACCTTATTAGCATCCAATGTACATTAATGAACTAGGTTGACTCTCCATTTTAGCCCTGTATTGCTGAACTAAGGTCACGCCTTGTCCCATCGATGTATTACTGAAATTGGTTCACTTACAATTATATCCCTGTATTAGTGAACTGATTTTACTTCCCATTCTAGACCTCTATTAATTAACTAGGTTCAATCCTTATTCCAACCCTATATTATCAAACCGAGTTCACTCCTCATACAAGGATTTTTTTTACTGAACTATGTTCACTCTTCATCCAAACCATCTTTATCTCATGAGATATAAATCTTTACCAAATGCATTGGAGGGAGATATAGATCCGAAAAATCACATAATGAAATAATATATACATGTTCCACAATATATTAAAACATTCATCATATCCTAAACCATGAAATGAAATGGGTATCATAAACATTTCATCATATCACAAACCATGGAAAAGAGACAAGTTTCATAATCATTCTATCATAGAATAACCCATGAAAGGAAGCGAGTTTCATAAGTGTTTTATCATGGTATAATCCATAGAATAGAAACAAGTTTCATAAAAAACATTTCATCTTAAACATGAACTATTCATATAAACAATGAGAATGGTGTCCTTAGATTATATCCCCAGTAAATTATACACAATATCAAAGGATCTCATCTTAGTTGAAGAAGGATTTTAGAGCATTTCTTAATGAAAATAAACTTTCTTTGAAAATCACTTTCTTATGAATAAAACATCTTCAAAATCATTTCCTACAAAAAAACACTATAAAAAAATATAAAAAAATTTAAAATTATTTAAAACATTTCTTGAGTAAAACATCTTTCCCACTTTGAAAAATTATTTTCAAAACATAAAACATTTTTTAAAAAACCTTTTTTTTTTAAAAACATTGAAAACTTATAAGGGAATCTTTGAAATCCATTTTAAAAATTTTAAAATATAAAACATTAAAATCTTTTTCATTGAAAATGATCTTATTATACCATTTAAAAACGCATTTAACAATACTATTAGATAACATGGTTTGTTAATAAATCATATTTCCCATCGAAGAGAGAAATAACGTCAGATTTTCATAAAGGCATTTTCTTAATCATATTAATTACCAGGGAGTGGGAAATTGCTACCAAAACATGAATATATAATGAAACACCATAGTGTAACAAAATTCATGATATTTATTGAGATATGGATCATAATATTTTATTAGTGGAAGCATAATCATAAAAAATCCTGATAAAATATGTGATTATAGCAATAGACTATTACCACTTTACTAACATTGAATATTAATCCCCATGTAATAATAGTATTACATGAATCTTATAATATAATGAATTTAATTTTATTCAAGATATAACATATCAAATGTCATTCTATACACCACATAGAAGAATATAAGTTCATAACATGGTATGTGTCTCAAAGAAGATAAATTGAGACAAAATTACTTTACCAATTTGGTAACTTTTGAACCATAAAACCCATGAAAGAGATATAATCAAATGGATATGTAAATAAAAATAATTTTAAGGATAAGAATAATATAATATATTCATGGGTTGTATATTGATGCACACCTGTCATGGGGTGTGGAAAAACAATATTTGAATTACCTAAGTACAGTTTAACTGTTGATCCAAAGTTGTCTCTTGAAGACGAGTGCACATAAAACAAGGTTGTTACTTTTTTGTGGGTTTTCCAAAAATGATTGGTTTTAATTAATTTGAATTATTATGAGTGAAATAAACAGATTGAATTGATTGGTGTTAAAAAATGATAAATATGGTGATCAGATTGGGTTCGCCTTGACCTAGTTTTGTGCTATCATGGTTTTCAAATTTATCCTTTTTCCTTCCTTTAACTGATAAGAGAGAGATTAGTCTATCGAGTACTATCTATCCCTTGTCCAGATGGCTATGATTAGAATTTTCCCATCCAAAACCATAGACTATTCTATCCTCCTTCCAATGTGTGTAGGGTTGCAGATGTTTTCTTGATTAATTAGAGCAATCCCTAACCCGAAATTATTGTTCCCTAATAAACCAATATTCCAAATGAATGAATACACATGTGATGACTACCATAGAGAACTCACCACCCAACCCTAATCTTGTTCCACTGTATAAATATTAGAATTTGGTTGAGGGAGATGCGATCATCAACCAATGAAATTTATATTAATAGAAACAAAACCTAACACAACCACATTTGGAATTTAAAAATGAATTAAGAATTCAAACCCGAATAAGAAAGAAGAAGTAATTTGATTCATTTTAAGCATAAGAACTCAAGAACCCACATAGGACCAAGATCCCCTCTTCTCGATCACTCAAATGAAAATACCCCTCCATGGATGGGGTAAGCGAGATGATTTGGGAGAGTAGAGACATTTTAAAGTATGGAATAAAAGATATAAAATAAATAAAGCTAAAGACGGTTATCCTCTGGTGTCCTTTGGATTCCTCCTGGCTCCGTGTGTCTTAGAAGGATGTTGGAGGTCAGTATTTATAGGTCTTCTAGTCCAAAACCCACAACTGCTGCATTTATTATTTTTTCTGTGTGTCGCCATCTACACGACATGTACTTGGGGTACATGATGTGTACTTCTTTGTGTTTTCCTCTACCGTGTTCGGTGAGTCCTACATGAATATCGTATAATGTTTTGACTATTTGACTTTGGTCACATTTTTTATTGAAGGTACATGATGTCTACTTGAGGTTGATAAAGTCTTTCTTCATCATGACTTGTTCAATATGGATCTGATTCACTTGATACGGTCACGACGTGTACTGAAGGTACACAGAGTGTAGGCATATTTCTTCATATTTCCATATCTTCTTATCTCTTAAAAATTCTATGTCATTCTACTTCTCTTCACTTGTAGTGTGAAGGGTCCTTGGGCACATAATTTCTCCCCTTTTTTCTCCTTTTTCATGAGTTTGTCATTTCCTTCCATAAAACATAAAACAAATTAGATAATTCAAAAAATGGCAGGATTATTCATTTAATTACACAAATTAATACATAAAATAGTCACATAAATTTTCTCTATCATATATACACCAGAAAAAATAAATGAGTGGTGAATAAGGCATAAATCTCACAGAAATAAAAGTGAGATGAGAAAACCCTTACCTTAAGTATTTAATTTCTACATACAAGTTCAAACCTTCTTTATAATAAGTATATGTTTATTATACATATAAAAAACCATATTTTTATATATCATACCATAATTTACTTTATTATGACTTATATATCCCTTTTACTAACAATTTCATGTTAATGTTACATTTTGGGTGATATTCTCTTTGTTTTTCCTATATGTTTTGAATTTTAATTATTGATCCTCTTAATTAGATAATTAGTTAATTATTGAAATAATTTAAAAAAATATTTAATATCATATATATTCATTATATATTTTTTTAATAATCTGTAGAATATAGAAATATGAAATGGAATACACTTTTCAAGGAGACATTAGGTCAAACATGAACTCAGTTTCCATTTAATTGTCATATTGAAAGAAAAAAAGTAAATGACATATATATATATATTATCATCCCATTATAATTATTATATTATATATATTATAATTTTACTCTACTCATCCTTAATACATTCCATGTAATATTTGTTGAGGAGGTATTAATCCACACGTCTAAAAACAAAGTTATCAAATTTACAAAAAATAAAAAGTATGATGGTATGTTTTATTTAATAATTATATAAGCCTAAAGAAGTAATAAATATAAAATATAAAATATAAAAAAAGTATTTCCATCATAATTACCTACTATAAGATTTGGTAATGGAAAAATGAATGACATTGTTCCGTGAGGCGGTAGTCTGCCACACACACGAACAGGAAGTTCATTACCCATTTGATGGAAGTGTGTGTAGGTGTAGGTAAACCCGTTATATTAAAAATATCTCAGTATATTGATGATATTGGTGTTATTATATAATAATGTAATAAGAATAATTTAGGGGGAGTAAAATGAAAATAAAACAAAAGAACTTGTGGAATGATGTTACCTCTTTTTTGGGTAATTTCTTTTAGATTGCACCAAATGACTAACTTGGTTTGATTTATTCCCAAATATATGATTCTAGGTTGATAGGAGGGAATTTAGGAGCTTATTTTTTCCATTTTATTATGATACAAAGTGTCTTGAGAGGTTTGAAGAGGTGAGGGGTGTGAGTGCCCTTTTATAGTGGAGGAGGAGTGGAATTCATATTAATGTAAAAAGGTAAACACTATTGAGAGGTCTCTCTCATATAATGTGTCTCCAATAATTGCTCATTTTCAAGAATATGGATTATATTTTCAAAATATGTCTATAAAATAGAATTTTTACATTCTTCAAGGGTATATTTTCCCTAAAGTTAATGTTTAACCACTGTGTAAACTCTTTTACCTTGATCACTCTAATTATATTTAATTACATTCACAAATATTTTTGGTCAAAAAGTATGTTGACCTTAATTAAAATTATAAATTTGGATTAATATAAATTTTAAATCAAAATTTTCAAATTAAAAACATAAAATTGGTGGAAATTAATTTATATAATAATCCCGCAGATGGGATGAAACAATAGGTTTTTAAAGTGAAAATGTTCAAAAGTTGAAATTATTTTTATATCCAATTTCAATGTGAAATTGATTAAAATGACCTAAATTGTTTTAATTAATTTATAATTGATATAAATTAACTTTAAATTCAATTAAAAAATAATTTTACTTTATAATTAAATTATTATAAAATGCAGTTTTTAATTAAAATTCAGTATTTTTTACTATTCATCAAAAATAAAACTTCTCATAAAATTTCCAAATATTTACCAAAATTAAATATAGATATTTTAATTTAAAAAATTATATTTTTTTCATATAAAATTTATAGAAGTTTCAAAATATATATTTAAAATAGGTGTTCTATTAAAATTCTGTAAAGTTACTTTTTAGAAAAATTCAAATTTATTCATAAAATTGGATTTATTTTTTCTATTGTATGAAGAAAACATAAGATGGATGTTAAATATTTGACTTCATAATATATATATATATATATTATTAAAATCATTTATCAAAAGTTTTTTAAATAATTTATTAAGGTAAAACTTGTTTGATTTTATAAATATAGTTTTCCAGCAAAATATTTGCTATATTTTCAAAAGGTTTTTCACATTTATTGTTAATTGGTCACAAAATAATTCTTCTTATATACATGTGTAAAAAATATTTTCATAATTTAATAAATATTATTTATAACCTCAATTACAATGTCTATGTGAAAACTATAATAATAATTTAATTAAAATATCAATAATACATTATAGTTTGGTAACACTAGGTCTTGAGTGCTACACAAGCTATGAAAAGAAACTCAAAATTGTTCATAGCACATGAAAAATAGTCTTTAGTGTACTGTAAGTTAATCTAAGTGTTTCATATTGAAACCCCCCTTTTTTGGAGATGTCTCGGGCTCATTTATAGGTACTCTTCTTCCTTATGGTGAGTACATTTTATTCAGGTTTTACCTTGAGGTGTGAATGGATGAAAATTTGATAAAAGTGGAAGAAAGAGGTAGTGCATAGTTGGTACACATTTTCCCAAAACCATACACCCTAACCTAGAAAACCATTCCACCCTATATAGAGAGTATTTCCATGGATGATGCACATTTTATCAAACCATGTTCCCTAAATGTATAAAATGTGCACCCCCCCCCCCCTGAGAAGATACACATGGTTAAGGGGCATGGTTAGGGGGAATTTTGCACCTCAAGCATAAAACTGTCCATATAATATTTTTATTTCCTGAAAATTAGTTTTAAAATTTTTAAATCCACCATCTTAAACCCCATTTGGCTCTAACTAGACCCCTAACGCCTTTCCATGATTTTGGAGTCTCCCAAAGATATTTCAAGACTTCATAACCTTCATTATAGGTAAATAAAAGGGAATATTGAAGACTTGAACCCCTCCTAGTAAGAGGATCTTATCTCATGTGGGTTCCTTATACTTTCTTATATATACCTTGTCTTTTAGAGAGAATTTACCATCCATTTCATTAGATCTATATCTAGGATTATTTGATATAGATTTAAGATTGTGGGATCTTCATTGCTCAATATTGAATTGGGGTTTCAGATCTAGATCATGTTATTTATCATTTCTTGAATGATTCACTTTAAATTGAGTATTTCTGTTGGGAAATTTCTCATCAATAAATTGCGGTAGGTGGTATATAATTCAAATCCCAAAGTCTCTATTTCAATTATTTTTATGTAACTATATAATTTCTATTGATTTTTTTTCAATTGTGTTCTTGATTGAATTAATTAATTTGGTGAATTAGTTAATAAAGGGATATGTGAAATTAAGGATATTTGAGATTATAGATTTGTGTTAAATAATTGTAGAATTAATTATGATATATATAGGTTGTTGATTTGAGATAAGTAATTCATGAATTAATTACGATACATTAACATTTTTAATTGAATATTTAATTGTTGAATTACTTATATGATATTGAGATTGTTGATTTGAGATAATTAATTGGTGAATTAATTATCAGATATTGAGATTTTTTAATTAAATAAATAATTTTTTATTGTAATTATAAGAAACCGAGATATTTTATTTGAGATAATTAATTGTTAGATAATTATGAGAAATTGATATTTATGAATTGAATAATTAATTGATGAATTAATTTTGAGTTATTGAGATTTTTTATTTGATATAATTAATTAATGAATTAATTATGGGATATTGAGATTATGTATTGATTAATTAATGGATGAATTAATTAATGATGATTGTTTCATTTATAAAATTTATGGAATGTGATTAATTAATTGTTTAATTAATTAATGAGATAGTTGTGAATAATTAATTATTGAATTAATTAATGTCATGATGTTAATATGTAATTGTAGTATTGGATTAATTGATTGGTGGATTAATTAAGGGGTTGTTGTTTTATATGTGAATTGAAATGATTAATGGTAAAAATGAAATTTATAAGTGAATTGAGGTGATGAATGGTAACAATGGAATTCTTGTGTGAGTTGACACAATGTATGGTAAAAATGGAATTCTTGTTTGAGAATTTACATAATGAATGATAACAATGGAATTCATGTGTGAAAATTGAGACAATGAATAGTAAAAATTGAATTCATGTGTTGATTGAGATAATGAATGAAAAAATGGATTTCATTTAATTATCTTGATGAAGAATGGTAACAATGGAATTATTAGAAATGATATCCCTCATGAATAATTCAGACTTCATCATGGGTTGAAACAGGTGTTACGATATGGGTGTCTATGGGTACTCAGGGTTTATGTGGTTAAATAATGAATAGTTGATATTGTGATAACTATTTATCTATGAATTGTGATTTATTCTTTATAAAACTACATAAAATTTAATTTGAGTGGGTATTGTTTTAGACACCATTGGTGGTGGCTTACTAAGATGTACTCACACCCTACTCTGGATTCCTATTCAGTACCCAAATATATTTCATGGTTGCAGGACAAGATAAGGTAAAAGGACCTATTTTATATGGTCGAGTCAGGATGGAGAATTGATGGGGTAACTAAATGTGGTTCAGTACCTACTTGGGATTTTCCAATTTTATTAATTTTGGGATTCATTTTGAAACATATAACATACTTTAGTATGGAATATCTACAGTTTAGTTTTGATATTATATTTCTAGATTTCTTCATCTTGTGATACTATATTATTTAGGTTATTTAATATTATTATTTCATTATTTTTTTTATTTTTGACGGTGTATTACTCTGATAGAGAGGATATAATATCCCTATGAATGATATTATACCCTCACTACTAGTCGACATCCTCTATAATATGGGGAGATGTGCTTGAGGTTGTGTAGAGGACCGGGTCAGGGCACTAGTGTGTGGCACCCAGGTCAGGATGTTACAAAGTGGTATCCAAGCCTAGTGTTCATTTATTTTCTTTTGTATTACTGTTTGGTAAATGTATATAGAATAATAGAAAGTGTTGTGCCATGGTTGTTAGATCATTCATGGGAGTATCAAACCCATGTATGGGGGAGAACCCAAATACCCAGGGTGGGAATTTTGTTATTGATATTTTCTATTAATGTTTAATGATATTTCTCCTTGGGTGATTCACTTGTGTGTGGTGTTATTATTGTTTCAAATATTTGTTGAGATTTTACTCATGGCTTAGTATAGCATGAGAGTTTAGTTTTCTTGCATCCTACTAAGCACTCAGGATTCATTTGTGACATGCATCATTTTAGACATGCATAGGAAAATAGATTATGGGTAAGTTGTTTAACTTGAACTATTTTTCCTTTCTTGTGAAATTGAAATTAAAATGTGCCTAATGTGAAATTGATAATTTTAAATTTATGAAAAATTATAATAAATTGGTTTCTAATGAGAAACATGAATATGATAATGAGTTTCCCTTTATTAACTATGACATAGATATAGTATAGATAATGGTAGTGATAGTGCCTCAATTTTTCTCATGTGGTCGGTTTTGTGGAAACATACTTTTTGTTCCTTATTATGTTTACCTCTTTCATAAATGTGATAAAGTGGTGTTATAAGTACTAATTCCTATGTTTTTGTAATTTTAGAGATCTTCCTCCATGAAGACACTTTTTGAGAGGGAGATAGGAGGATATGGCTAGAGATGATCAACTAGTAGTGGAACCCAAGGCACTGATAGTGCTGGGTGAGGGAGCATGGGAGAAGTTTTAAGTGATATTTATATACTTCATGCAATTTATGTAAAGAGACTCAATGTGGGTAGTGAGGAGTATGTCTGAACTCACATGGTATTTTTAGTTACAATATCCTCCAACCTTTACTAGAGAGGGTGGACCTGAGGGAAAGATGATTTCTTAATTGAGACCATTGAGAATATAATTGACCATTTAGAGACTCTTTCTTAGAGGTTAGTCAATTTGGATACTTATGTACTATGAGGATCAAAAAATTAATTGTGGAACATCCAAGCACCATCTAGACATGATGATGGTGTGTTATGAAAGTAATTATTGGAGAAGTTCATATAGCACTTCTATCTAGAGACACTGAGGTAGGAGATAAAGGTTGAGTTCATGACATTAACATAAGGGAGTATGTTTGTGATGGACTATTATGGGTACTTTATAGACTTACATTGATTTTCTCTAGAATTAGAAGGGGTTGAGACGACTATAGTGAGGTACTTCTAGGATGGAGTTAAATATGAGATTAATTCTCATGTTAACCTATTTTTATTAAATAAGTTTTCTAAGGTGGTGGATAAAAATATCATAACTGAAGGGAATATGAGGGATGATTCTGGTGCATTAAAAGTGGTTGATCTTGGATGATCAAGACATATGTATTCAGAGAGCATGAAACATCGTTACGATGGGGTAATCTAGGGGTATATTAGAAAGAGTGTATAAGGGAAGGGTCCTCCACACATGGCCTTACCTAGATTGTATTCCACCACTATGGTTGGAAGGTCCACTATTATATACACTATCACTGACCACCAGTAGAGTTATGGTCTTAAAGTGGTATTGGACATATGTAGAATTTATGTAGGAACCTCTGTTATATGGGTATTGTTGGAGGATCTTGATAGAATCAGGGTGCTAGATGGGGGATCTTCTTCACCATATTTTTGTGTTAGTAAGAGTTTTACTAGGTAAAATGATAATGGAAGTGGACATAGGGATTCTAGGAAAGAGTGCATGTATCAGTAGAGTGGTGCAACATAGGGGAATCAAGTTTCATCATAGTGAAGACGGGAAGGAGAGTTGCATGACATTAAGACTACTCTTGTTGATAGTTAGGCTAGACCATAAAAAATTATAGGTATTATTCTTGTAGCATCAGTTGATAGTTGGATATTTTGATATACCTAAAACTGCTTTCAAAAGAAGTTATGTCCTTTTTTACTTCGTCATAATTTTATTTGGGTTGATGAATGCACCAAAAGTGTTTATGGACTTCAGGAACAAAATCATCCATCCATACCTTGATCAGTTTGTGGTAGTGTTTGTGGATATCATCTTGGTGTACTCCAAGATTCATGGTGATCATTCCCAATATCTTGAAATCATCTTAAGTAAACTAAAAGAGCATTGGATAAATTCCAATCTATTTAAGTTTCAGTTGTGGATTGATCAAGTACACTTATTGGGTCACCTCATCTCTAAGGAATGTGTGTCAGTGGACCCAAATAAGGTTCAGGAAGTGGTTTCTTGGGAGTAACCTAAAAATGTTATTTATATCTATTGATTTATGGGGTTAGATGAATATTACTAAATATTCATATAGGACTTTTCCGGATTTAAATCGCCTCTTTAAAGATTTTCCAAGAAGGGTAAAAATATTGAATATTCTGGAGTATGGGATAATTATTTCCAAGAGATGTAGAAGTGATTGACATCGACACTGATTTTGATCGTACCTGATCCAAGTGAAAATTTTAAGGTGTTTTGTGATGCTTTTGGGATCATAATTGGATTAGTTTTGATTCAAGGAGATCGATTTGTGAAATATAAGTCATGAAAATTGAGGCCACGTGAATGGAATTGCCCTATGCATGACCTCGACCTAGATACAATGGTTTGTTCTTTTATGTTTTGGAAGCATTATCTATGGAGTGAGAATTTTAATATGTGTAATGATCATAATTTCTTAAAGTATATATTCTAAAAATGATATTTGAATATCTGGAAGTAGATATGGGTTGATTATATAAAGTCATTTGATTTTCAACTATCATATACACCAGAGAAGTGGAAAAGTTTTTCTGATGGTTTAAGTAGGAATACTCAAAATAAAACTATTCAGGAGTCTAGTTATAAGTGGAAGATGTTGACTATACTAGAAGATATTCATATTGTGGTTTAAGAGAGTTAGGATCATATCACTCTCATATTAGTTTCAGTAGAGTATTCACTTTTGATATGGATTGATGATAGACAACATGAGGATCTAGAGTGTTAGGCCTTGAGGGAAAGCCTTGAAGGTGAGAAGTCACCTTTCAATTAGACCGTAGAAGGGGATGAGATCATCTATGTCAGGAATAATGTTTTTATACCTATGAATATTTGAGATGAGAAGATCCCTGAGTTTCATGCCTCGTAGTGGGTAGTACATCTAGGTGTGCACAAACTGTATCATGACCTATGATGATTGTTTTGGTGTCCTGGCATGAAAAATGGGATTTTAGGGTTCATGATATGATGTTACTTCTATAAGTAGGTGAAGGATGGGAATTAATGACCTGGTAGTTTACTACAGTCATTGACCATTCCATTATAGAAGTGGGATAATTTGACCATGAACTTTGTGTTGGGTCTCTCGATGATTCCTTGGAAGAATGGATCTAATTGGGTGATTGTGGACTATTTGAAAATGGTAGCACATTAGTTGTATATATGGGAGACCTTATTAGTAGAGCAGTTGGGAGAATTTTATGTTTAGGATATATTCCATCTACACATGGTGCTATGGACTATGGTTTCAGACCATTACTTGAGTCTTACTTCACACTTTTGGAAGGGCTTGAAGAAGGTGATTTACATGTAGGTTTTTTTACTATGGATTTCCACCCATATATAGATGGGAAATCAGGTCATACTGTATAGGTTCCTGAGGATATGATACGATCATGTGTTCTAGACTTTGGTGGGTATTTAGAGAAGAACCTGAAACTAGTGGAGTTTTCCTATAACTATAGTTATCGGGAGACTATATAGATGGAACCATATGAGGATCTTTATGGTAGTATATAAACATCACCTCTATGTTGGATGGAGGCAGTTGTGTCTGACATGTTAGGATCGGGTCTCATCCATGAGACATTAGTGAAGGTAAAACTAATTTAGAATCATATGTCTATGGTTCAAAGTAAATATAATTCATAGACTAATATACATGGATGACCCCTAGAGTTTTCAAAGTCTTACAAGTATTCCTTTGAGTTTCACCTAGGATGGGTCCCTATATGATATAGGGATTGGGAAAGATGGTGCCCAGGCTTGTTGGATCATTTGAGGTTATGGAGAGAATCAGGTCGATGGCATACATATTAGCTCTTCTATAAAGAAACAGTGCTATGAATGATGATTTCCAGGTGTCACAACTTTGGTAGTATCTCCCCGAATCATTCATGTGATTGATGTGTATGATTTTGAGCATGATATAGAATCATCCCTTGAAGAGAATATGATATATGTGTTGGATCATAGTGAGAAATTATTGTGGGGAAAGAAAATACTGATAGTTTATGTATATTGGAAACATGGATATGTTCAGGAGGAAAATTGAGAGAGATAGGTAGATATGAGGTCTCAATAGCCCCGTCTTTTTTATTCATAATTATATAGATGTTTGTGAGTACAAATCGAGGATGAGATGTTATATTTTGGGGATATCGTAAAACACTAGCCTTTTCTGGAGATTTATAGGGTTCTTTTATAGGTACTATTTTGCCTTGTGCTGAGTAATTTTCATTTGGATTTGACCTTAGGGTGTATTTAGGTGAAAATTTTAGAGAAAAGTAAGAAAGAGGGTAGTTCATGGTTAGTGCAGGGTTTTCTCTAACCATGTGTCATGTCCTAACAAACGATGCAACCCTGGATAGAGATTTTTTTCATGTATAATTCATGGTTTGTCAAACCATGTGCCCTAAAAAAACAAATAACAAACCCCCCTACCCTAGAATATGGGAATAGTTTAGGCACATGGTTAGGGGAAACCATGTTCCTAGAGAAGCAAACCATGGGTATGGGATTTTCATCCCCAAAAAAATAGTTTTAAAATTTCCCAAGCCCCCATTTTAAACATTATTTGGACCTAGCATGACCCCTAAAACCTTTACATGATTTTAGAGCCTCCAAAACACATTCCAAGCCATCTTGACCTCCGTTATTGGAAAATTAAAGGGTGGATTAAATATTTTCACACCTACTAGTAAGAGGATCTTATCTTGTGTTGTTTCCTTATTTCTTGTATCTCCATCATCTTTTAGAGGGATGTTATCCTCTATTTTATTGGATCTAGATCTAGGATTACTGGATATAGATCTAGGATTTTGGGATCATGATTATTCAATCTTGAATTATGGTTTCAAATCTAGTTTGTGTTCTTCATTGCATTCTTGATTGATCTTCAACAAATTAAGTATTTTCATTGGGCAATCGCTCATCAACAAATTGAGGTAGGTGGTATATAATTAAAATCTCAAAGTCTGGATTGAAATTATGTGTATGTAATTATATAATTTCTATTAGATGTTTATAAATTAAGTTCTTGATTTAATTAATTAATTTAGTGAATTAGTTAATTAAGGGAGATGACAAATTGGGGATATTTGAGGTTATAAAATTGAGATAATTAATTATTTAATTAAGTATGAGATTTTGAGATTATTTATTTTAGATAATTAATTTTTGAATTCATTATTGAATCATTTATGATATATTGAGATTTTTATTTGAGATAATTATTTATTAAATTAATTATGAGATATTGATATTTTTGAATTGAGTAAATAATTATTGAATTAATTATGTGACATTGAGATTGTTTATTTGAGATAATTAATTATTGAATTAATTATTAGATATTGATATTTTTGAATTGAATAATTAGTTGATGAATTAATTATGAGATATTGATATTATTATTTGAGATAAATAATTGTTAAATTAATTATGGGATATTGGGATTTTGAATTGATTAATTAATTTTTGAATTAATTAAAGGATATTTTTTCTTTTATAAATTTGATGTAATTTGACTAAATAATTATGAATTTAATTAATGAGATAGTTGTAATTAATTAATTGATGAATTAATTAACATGATTATGTGAATATCTATTTTTTGTATTGGATTAATTAATAAGTAGATTAATTAATGGTTTTTTTCATATGTGAATTGAATTGATGAATGGTAACAATGGTATTCATAAGTGAATTGAGGAAATGAATGGTAACAATGGAATTAATGAGTGATTTGACATAATGAATGGTAACAATAGAATTTATGTGTGATAATTGACACTATGAATGGTATCGGTGGAATTCAGGTGTGAGAATTGAGACAATGAATGGTAATAATGAGATTCATGTGTTGATTGAGAAAATGAATGGTAAAAATGGAATTTATGTGTTTATTGAGATAAATAATGGTAACAATGGGAATATGATATATGATATCCCTCATGGATAGTTCATACTCCGAAATGGGTTGAAGCAAGTGTTGAGGTATAGGTGTCCATGGGAACCCTGTGGTTTATATGGATAAATAAAGAATAGTTGATAATGTGATAAATAATTATTTTTTATTTTTTATTTTTTATTTATGCAACTGCATACACTATTATTTGATTGGATATTGTTTTAGACATTGTTGGTGGTGGCCTACTGAGTTGTACTCATTCCAAACTCAGGCTGCCTAATCGGTACCTGAATATATTTTATGATTACATGATAGGATTATGGGAAATTCCATGTGTTAGATGGCTGAGTTGGGATGGATCTTGGATTAGGGAACCAGACATGGTTTGGGACCCACATGGGAGTTTTGGTGTCTTTACTTATGAGTTTCATTTTGACACATGGAATATACTTTAGCATGAATTATCTAATGTTTATTTTTGATATCGTATTTTCTATTTTGGTCATCTTGTGATAAAAGATTATTAAGGTTATGTTATATCCTTATTTGGTTATTTTTTTTATTTCAATTGGTGTATTACTCTAATAAAAAGAGAATAGTCTCCCCATGACTGATATTAGACCCTTGCTACTAGTCGGCAGCCTTTGGAATATGGGGAGACATGCTTGAAGCCATCTAGAAGACCGGATTGAGGCACCAGTGTGTGGCACCCGAGCAAGGATGTTACATGTGTAAAGAAATATTAAATTAGTGATTCATATAATTAAATCCATATATAGTGATATCATATTAAAAAAATTATATTTAGTGTTTTTTGGAATAAAAAATATCAAAAATAATAAAATAATTCAAAAATATATATTTCACAAAATCTCATGGTGTTAGATAGTAAACTCTTGTGATTCCTAAGAAATCTAGGATTGTCCACTAACAATTCCACATGTTCCAAAAATCACCATGAACTTCCCCACTCAACCTAGATTATTCTATTTTATATATTCTAGGTTGAGTGGAGGGAGATAATGGATCATTGACCAAGAATTATATAATAATAAAATCAAATTAAATACAATCACATTAGAATGTATAAACTTCCACGTAACACGAGTGACATTCAATAAAAGATAGAGATTTTATTCATTCAAGTATATTACTCAAGCATTTAAACTTGTTTTCTTTCCCTTCCTTGTTCTCTAAAAGATTTACCCCTCTATTAAAGGGATAATAGAGGTGGAAGGGAAACTATAATTCATTATAGAAAATTTAATATTCCCAATGTTTGTAAGGGGATTAAACCCTCATTTATTGTTATTTATAAGCGTTTTGAGTGGATATTGATTTATTAAATGAAAATAAACTTATAAATTATATTTTATATATTTATTTTCATAAGGGTAAAATCTTTGTTAATACATTAGAATATTCTATTAGATACTTTCAAAGTTAAGAGAAGGTTTATCATGGTATTTTGGGTCCTATAAGGCCTCGACACTGATTGAATAAAAGTATTAAAGATATTATATCACATACATGGAATTTTTATGAAATAGTAAAGTATCTCCATAATGGTGCATTGGATGGGAAAGCTGAGACCATCATTAAATTCAGAATATGATTTTTACCCTAGGTGCAACTTAACCTTTATATGCATCAGGAGTTTGGCTAGATCGTATGTAGGGTAAATATATTATATCATGCACATTTGATTTTTTAAAATAATGGAATATCTCTTCAATTATATATAATTTGGGAAATGTGAGAACACCATTAAATCTAGAATAAAGGTTTTACACTAGGTGTGACATAAATTCTGTGTGCATTAGGTGTTTTGTAAAATAGTGCATTTAGGTAATTAATTTACCCTTTTTCCTTTATTAATTAAGTTTTTGTTTCTTTTTATTTTCTTTTTTATTTTCCCATATTCTTCCTCGCACACCAAGATGGCCATTTCATGCATCCTTCAATCCAAATCCTTGAAATCTACTCATTTTTTAACCATTTTAAATTTACAATGCATTCAATGGGTGAAATCAGAGACTACATATTCAATATTAGGTTAAATATTATATTCTAACTAGGGTATTGAATTTTCAGTTTCAGAAAATAGATGAGTACTAGGTTGTTTATTATATATCCTAACTAGCCTTCTTTCTTGGAAGTTTCCATTGAATCCAAGAAATTCAGAGACTCCCTTGTGGTCAATTGGGAGACCCCTTAAGTTTGGTTTTCCTTTTAGGATTTTAAGTGAACCCCCTATTTTTCTCTATGAATGGGGGCTAAGGATTAACATGTTTCTTTTATTAGTTTTTAATTCTTTTTTTCTCTTCTCCTTCTTCTCGAATGTATGGTGAAAATAGAAAAACAAGGTGAATATTAAATAAAGTGATAATACATAAACGTTCTAGGCATAATTTATTAAATTATAAAATTATAATTACATCAAATTATCAATGTAAAATCTATACAAAATTATAAAAAATAAAATATGAGAAATAATCAAAGGATAATAATCATAAACTATCAAATGATATGCATCAAATTATCAAAGGATAATTTATTAAAAATTATCAAAATATAATTAAATAGAATTATCAAAATATAGTTATATAAAATTATCAAAGGATAAATTATGAAATATTAGCACAAGATAATTATGAAAGGATAATTATGAAAAATATTTAACAATAATTATTTATATTACCAAATAATAGTTATAAGGTATTTCCACCTTAGTTTTAAAATTAATTTAAAGAGATTTATGATATCAAATTTGGTATTATAATTATTCTTAAGGAGAATTATGGTAGCATATATGTTGGACTAAAATTATAATATATAAATAATCTAGGAGAGAAAAATTATAATCACATGTGATAATTTTTTTCTTTTGAAATTAAATAGTTTGGTTTTGTTATAGGGATATTTGATGAACCTAGAGCATTGTTATATTGAAAGCTATAATAATAAGGCCTATGTGGAGGTGTTCTTAACTGTTGTGGTATCCACTCCAAATTTTAAACCACACATGGTTTTTTACCCTTTCCACTAAAATTGATGACTTTTGAGTTAGGAATTTCCTTACCTCTTAATATTTTTTTACACTTTTTCCCATGTGATAATTTATGTGGTGGAATTATTTACAACCATTCTTGAATTTTGATCATATTTGAGTGTGTGTGTGTGTGTACCTTGTGAGACCTATTATGATATTATATTAATGATAATTTTTGGAATTAAAATATTTCATGTTTGGTATGATTCACATATTGAATTTTATGCTATTAAATATCTCATGATGTCATGTTGTGTTTGTTATCATGTTATGACTTATTGAGTATCATCTTTCCTTTAGAGGATTTGTGACTGGTACATGTGAACTTTTTTGGTAATGGTATAATTATCATTTAGAGGGGGAGTGTTTTAGATTTTAAATGATGACAAAAGTGGAGGATACTAGCTTTGTCACTGGATGTAACATAATAGCCCAACAATTCTGATAAATGTGTCATAACTCGGTACCTTATGGATTATGATTATCTTGTCAACCAGATTCCTTGTGGACTCTGAGGGATATACTAATAGCCTTATGGAATGTTGTGATCATTCTGACACCTCTAGTCATCATTACAGCATAAATATGAAATAGTTAAAATTGAGGTTTTGTGGTGGCTTAGTTAGTGAATGACCACTCAATTTTGGATTGTATATTATTATATTTTATGAAAGGCTTATTATCATGTAATAAACATTTTATAATTGAGTACATTTGGTTAAGGGTGCATCAGTGGTGTCCTACTAAGTATTTTACTCACAACCCACTTTGGAATTTTAGTGTTCTTATAGATTTCAGGACCATAGATTCGGTGAAGGGAAAGGTCCCTATGATGCACAGCTGAGCAGAGGAGTATGATGTTACCAGTGAATAGGGATGGGCTCTAGAGAATGGATAATTTTTTTTATTTATCTATAAATATTACTCTAGTAGGATTTCTACTTTGGGAGACCATTTATTTATATTTCATTTATGTCATATTTAGATATCGTCATGTACTCTGATAATATATGTTATATTTTTACTATTATTTGTTCCATGACAAGAAAATTAGGGTATAATATCCCCAAAAATGGAATTACACCCTCATTGTTATTCTCCATCCTCTTACATATTGGGAGGCGTCAATGAGGTCATGTGTAATTCAATATTAGAACTCATGGTTTGGGTTGAGATGTTACAAAATTGTATCATATGACTATGATTAACTGACTTTATTTTATCTTTTAGTTCATTTGGGATAGGATGGACATGGGATTTTATGTTTTGGACATGGTAAGGAGAACTGTGATAGTTCCTGGAAAACATTTTATAATGGACCTCTGAGTTTCCAAAAGGTGGGGGAATTTATGTTTTAATGTTACCATTTTTTAAATTCACCTTGGGTGATGCACATGATGTTGATATGTGATTTATGAAATGTTTAGTGAATTCATGCATCATGACTAGGAATATAGTTCTGAATAATATATATATACTTATTGTTGTGTTTCATATTATCTCATTAATTAAATTCTTTGATTTTTGCTATCTGTTTGAGATAGTTCTATTTGTGTTATATATATTTTTTTGTAGCATTGTGATATATATTTATTGGAATTAATTAGTTGAATAGAGCATGATGTTGTGTCAGTATATATATGATGACTATGAATAACATTTAAGGATAGAGACTACGGTTAATGCTAAAAGGAGTATACCATGGGTTAAGTTTAGAATCCTATGATAAACTTGTGTGATCTTATAAAATAGATAATATCTATTTATGCTTCTAATTTTTCTTTTTATTACAGAATATTCCACCTCATAGATTTTTTTTGAGACCACCTACTTAATAGGAGGGTTCTTCAGAGCATGTTCCCTCACCCACTCCAATGTTAAAGGATGGAATACAACTTCAGTAAGGATTATTCCACATAGTTCATTTCTATGGAGGGGGATTCAAAATGACAACAGTCAACTATGATTTATAATTCTAGCTCTAGCATCCACAATATTTCAAAGGAACTAGAGTTCCTCATGATTTTGAGTACTAGACTCGAATTTTTTAGATGACCTTCGACAAAATAGGGACTCTAGAGGACCATATTCTAAAACCTGTGAAATTTATCTATTAGGGTGTTGTTGGATATTGGTGGGATCCTATACATCAGGTTGGGAGGAAATAGGGTCTCACATGGGTGAAATTCAAGGACCTTTTCTTTCTGTAGTTCTTTCTGAGGATGATGAAGCTGGACAAAGAACTGGAGTTCATGGATCTTTAATAGGGAGCAATGATGGTATCTTTTTACTTGGTTTGATTTATAGATATTTTTCACTTTTCACCTCTCTTGGATTGAGAGGAGACATACAAGGCATGAAATTCTGAGATTGGGCTTCAACCAGAGTTGATACATCAAGTTAGGAACTTCGACCTAAAAACTTTTACTTAGGTTATCTAGAAGGACTTGGAGATAGAGATGGTTCTGGAATTGGACTGATTTGTTGGTTTCTATTCACCCCTCAATACACAGGTCAGTGGACCATATACTATCATGATGAGTGCCACCTATGGTAGAAAATAAGTGGAAAGACAGGAACAATAAGTAGGCTAGTGGCATATAGGTCAAGAAAAGTATGGATTCATTAACCTACACAGCTCTATAGTGCTTTAAATTTAAGAAGGTCAGACACTATCATAAGTTCTATGAATCAACTTAGAGAATAAGTTTCTTGTTTATAATTATAGGGAATATTGAGCAGTTTTCCTCCAAGGATTTAAGGTTGAGTTTCTATAAAGGTAGAGGTCATACATGATATTTAAACTAGGGATCTATCTGAGGCTCTCTATGGTGGAATCAAACAAGTCATGCACCTTAGGGATAGGGCCACAGTGATAAGGCATAGAGTGTCTATTATTCATCATAAATGATGGAAATCTATGGGAATTCTTGATTCTAGAGATTATGAATTTTGATTTGATTCTCAACATGGACTAACTGACCAGCTTTTGAGATCACATTCATTATTATCATGCATGGATGTCACATAAATCATTAAAGGGAGAGAAATTAGTGATAAAAATAGAGTGTAAAATATGATAAGTATGAGTTGGACTATAATTAAGTTATCATGGGACAATCATAAAATAGATGGTGGGATTTTATCTTTCAGTGTGATCAATTATATCCTCCGTGACTCTTTCATCAGTCGTGTATATCTATCAAATTTTTTTCTAGATGACTTAAATGGACATCCTCTTGACAGAGGGTTTGAATTTTAGATTGATATTACACCAGTTGCATAGATCATTTTGATATCCATGTATCATATGGTTCCAACCAAGATAAAGTAGCTGAAGGGGTAGTTGGATGAATTGGATTATAAGGGATTCATTATGTTGAGTACTTTACTAGGGGATTTACATATGTTGTTCACCAATAATATGGAATATAGTATTCAAATCCTCTACTCCAAAACCTTTTTTTTTATATTTTAGAAAATACACTTAAGTGGTAACCATACATCACAAGATTCAAAAAATGGCACCACATAACAAAAACTGCCCCACATTCCAAATTCAAGCAGATCCTGCTTCTTCCGAGATGCGCCACCAATATAGATATCAAATTTAAATTTCAAAAACAAAAAACTGTTTTTTAGATCACTTTCCAGCCTTCATAATTATGAATTGATCCAATATCCACCTCGAGTTGTGTAAATGTGGATTCGTTCACCAGCCTCAACTTTTTCAGACATCTCAATCATCATTTCTTCTTAGAACCACCACATCCATCATCGCCATTGTCATCACTAGATCTTTCATCACCATCATCATCATCCTCATCACTCGACAAAGATGTCCACTTCATCGATGTCTACCACCAAAATCACCCTTTACCTTCAACATCTACTCCACACGCATCGTAAAAACACCGGTCTCCATACACATCTTCAGAATAAAGAAAAAGCACAGAAAGGAACATCCCCAATGTCAAAATAATCCAATGAAAGGAATCATTTTTCGCAGCTCCATGGACACCCATACACTTTCACGAACACATCCCAAAGCCTCCTCAGAAGAAAACTCACTCAACTAAACTAGGAGGGTGCAAAGAACTTGGAAACCAGAGCAGAGGACAAGTGAAGGGGCCTCCCTCAAGCCGAACCATGAATCCATCACCATCAACCAACCAAGGACTACAAATATGAAGTCAGCATGAGAAACCAAACAACTCGAACTCACATCCCAGAGCACCAAGGATACCACTGCGGAATCCTCCTTGGATAGAGAGGTGGAGACCAGGTTTCAGAGCAAAGAAACCAGCGTCCAAACTCCTTGACAGAACACAACTTTGATACCTAAATAGAAACCCAATAATGAATGAATAAAACACTAAAAGAGAAATTGAGCGGGATTGAAACCCTAAAATAAATCTAGAATTAAAACCCTATGAAACCCCAAAGAGAATAAGAAGCAAGTCAGGGGGTCACCAGGAGGCAAATCGTAGAACCCAATAGAAAAAACTAGGAGAGAAGACCCCGCGAGCGAGAAACCAAGAGGGAGAGGTGGAGAATAGAACCCGAAGAGAGGAAATTATAGAGAAATTCATGAGGATAAAGGATGGTTGTCTCCCGAAAATAGAGTGAAACTATAAGAGGGAGAAGAGAACTCGTGAGACCAAAGGCGGGCACCAGGCGAGTGAGGCGTTATCTTGTAGTATTCAACTCTATATTGATTATATGAAGTTTTACCAGGTGAAGGTGTTGGATAGATATCCCTTTACTATGATAAATGATTTTATAAATCATTTATGGGGATCCCATTAGTTCACTAATATTGATCTTTGATTATTAAATCACTAGTTTCGAGTTAGAGGGAAGGATAGTCTGAAGATAAAATTTCAATGCAGGAATGGGTTGTACGAGTACTTGGTGATTCTGTTTGGAAAAAAAAACACACTAAAAGTGTTCATATATCTCATGAAAAATATCTTCTACCCATACCTATACTCATTCATCATGGTGATCTTTGAATATGTCTGCATCTACTTACTGATACTATAGCAGCAAGCTAGGCCTCTCGAGATAGTCTTGAGTGCACTCTGAGAACATCGACTTTACACCATGATTTAAAAGTATGATTTATAGGTATGAGAGGTTAAATTCATTATAATTTTGGTGTATGATATGGTTATATCCATGAAACAACAGAAATTATAGGTATTCATGTCCTGAACATGTCTCCATAATGTGTTTGAGATCAAGATATTTATAATTTTAGAAGGGTATTACCAGTGGTTTATCTATGACTTATCCTAAATATGAGAACCCATGACTATGCTAGAAAAGGAATGATTAACATTATAATTTATGGATAAATATTACGTGTAATTTATTTAGTGGATAATTAGGTTGATTACAGATCCATTAGTAATACTACCTGAGCTAGGGGTTGGATATGTCATTTATTGTGATGCATCTGGAATTTTTTTGGGTACATTACTGATGAAACCAAAGGATGTAGCAGCTTATGGGTCACATCATCTATGAATACATGAGAAAATATACCATACTCCAAAAATAGTTTTGTAAGATTTAGTGCATGATATGAAGTATTGGTGGTGCTATCTATTTGTTTAGATATTTTTTGTCCACATGTAAGATAAGAGCCTTCACTACATTTTCATGCAGTGGGACCCAAATTTAAGATAGAGGCACTGGGTTGAGTATCTGCTAATTTCTTAATTAAATATGTCTTATACACCCTAGAAAATTAATGACATTAAGGATGATCTTATTTATAATATGTAAGTACCTTATTGGGAGGACTTTAGAGGAGCAGTGGAGCTTCATAATATTATTGGTTGGCTAGAGGATGAATGCTTTTACAGATTAGATATCGATAAATTGAACACCTTTAGTAGTCACATTTTAACTTGTATACTGGGTGATGGATGGAAAGGATTCTTACTCAGAGTGTATTGTGATGTGAGAATGGCTAGTTAGAGGTGATGTGATACCTAGTTGGACATTGAGGTATAATGATGTGATCATGGTATATGGGAGAGTATTAGAACATGATTCTATCAAAGAGGAGATGATGAGATATTTTTAAACCTTGAGATGGTATGTATATCTTGGCTTGATGAAGATTTACCATGAATTTAGGAAACAGTTCTGGTGTTTGGGAATTAAGAGGAACATTATAGGGTTTGTATCCTCATGCCTTGCCTACCATAGGGTAATTGTCGAGAACCATCACCCCGGTGGTTTGATCCACCCAATTTAAGTGCCTATGTGGAAGTGGGTGTACATCATGATGGATTTTTTATGGGGATATCTAAGATCCTATGTAGTCGTGAAACCGTCTGAGTGATTATTGGTTATCTAATGAAGGTTCTTTGCTTCATTCCAATTAGAAAGAATCACTCAGTAAAGGAGGTAGGAAGGAAATATATTCATGAGAATGTATGCTTAAATGAAGTACCCTTGAGCATTGTATCATAAAGAGATGAATGTTTCATGTCACACTTTTTGAATTGATTACCAGAATCTCTTGTTACTCAGCTGATATTGGGAACAACATACGATCTTTAAATAGATAGGAAGATTGAGAATACAATATACATATCAGAATATATGATTACATCTCACATTTTAGACATTTATGGAACTTTGTGTGATCATATTTACTAGGTTGAGTTCATATAAAACAATAGCTACCAGGAATAAAATCGAATGGAGCTTGATGTTTCACTTTATGGGGACCATTTTGATCACTCGTTTGTTGGAATAGGGCTAATTAGGTAGTGGTTTTGGGGCTTATTTTGGTTTAGGAGACCTCTAAGAGAGTGTATCAGATTTAGAAGAGGTTTATCACCCCTCAAAGTTGGTAGATATCATTTGAAAACCGTAGGAGGATACATTTTTATTTTTGTGTTGGTGATTTTTTATTCTTGGGAGTGAATCCTTGGTTAGGCCACCAACATTTAAAGAAGAAAGTAAAACTATCACCATGGTTTCTGAGGCCCAACATGATCATATAGTGGGTTTGGAGTTTAGAGTATCATATAGATCCTAATTGTTTCTTCCAGGTTATACATGATGTGTTTCATATTTCATAGCTCCACAAGTACATGGATGATCCTAAGCATGTCATCGACTCTGAGAGTGTGGCATAGGATCCTGATGCATCATACAAGGAGAATCCAGTAAAGATTATAGATTAGAATAAGATATTTATTCAAGGGAAAATAGTCCAACTTTTCGGAATATGGTAGAAATATGGATGGATCTTGGAGGATATGAGGGAGTGATAGTTTGATGATCAACCACAGTGGCCTAAGTTTTCCAGGAATGACAGTTATAGTTTATTCTCAAGGATGAAAATTCATTATAGGGTTATATTTTTAATATTCCCAATTTTTATTAATGTGGGTTTTCTCTAGTGGATGGGGAAAATCATAGATGTGGTGGAAGCCTCTTTTGGAGTTGGCATCATGTGGTGGCTTATAAGATCTATAATTCATACATGTGGTTTATTTTCATAAGGAGTTTGAGTTTTTGGTTTGGTGGATGGGTAGATTTTTAAAATGTTTATTAGAATGCAATATTGAGGGTTGTAACTTCTCAAAAGATCCATTTTGGACCTGGAATTATGTTTCTAGGAGGGTTCATTGGTTTTGAGGGTGTTTTGGGGGTAAGGGATTCAAGTTTGAGTTTTTTTGAGAAATAGTAAAGGGTTGCACAATTGGTGATAAAAATTTACTCTAACCATTAGGCCTAAATTATACAATTGAGTGGTTTTTGAGACCATATTATAGGTTCTAGGAGATCATATGGGTCTATTTGGTAG
This sequence comes from Viscum album, assembly GCA_963277665.1. Lineage (NCBI taxonomy): Eukaryota > Viridiplantae > Streptophyta > Magnoliopsida > Santalales > Viscaceae > Viscum > Viscum album. Next base: position 910,156,409 of record OY728153.1, read on the forward strand.
ACGATTGAAATATCATATGGTTCGTGCAAGATCTGTGAAACCATGTGTCATAACCATGCTTGGTGTCTAGTCCTAGACATTCATGGGTATATGGTTTTTCAAAATATGCATCCAAACCGTACAATTTCCCAAAAAGTCCATTAAAAGTGTAAAATGACTAAAATATCCCCCTTAGGTTTTTCTCCACTTCACATCCCTCTCCATCCCATGTAAATGTGTTGACCAGGAGGGTCTCCTCCCCTCTTCCCCCTAAATTTGGGGTGGTTATATTTTTTTCTTTATTTTTTAAGGTGGTTCTTATTAATTTGATATCTTCCATTCCACTTATTCTTCCCCCTCTCTAATTTGGAGTTCTCTAGTTTAGGTTTTGTTTGTAATTCCACCAATGCATAATTAAATCACTCATTCATCATGGGGATTATAGTTATCTTACATGTTGGAGATCCTAAGATGAATTATGTGAATCCTTTATTATCATTTTGTTAAGTTATGAGACCATGGTGAATTTTTTATTAGCTTTTCCATCAAGTTTTTTAATAATTTACTAAGGAAATGGCATCGTTTGTTAGGGATTTGGCCTAGAATGTGTTTTCGGGCACACCATGACTGTTTGGTAAGGGGTTGGCCATGGTTATGATGTGAAAAGGTATTCTAGAAGGTTTCATTTACTTATTTCTATTTGGATTTGTTTTTTAAATTAATTAGAATTAATTTTTATAATTAATTATTCAAGTTTGTGTGGTTTGAGATAAGTACTCAGTTGGTTAAGTGATATTTTTTGTGCCTTATCAAGTTGTTGTCCCTTAGAGTTTTGATTGAAGGCTTCAAATTAGGTATTTGGACTAAGAAATTATACCCATTTTCTAGGAAATATTATTTTATAAGTTATATACATTATCACTAATATGTTTTTTATTACCCCTTAGTTTAATAAAGTATTTTTATGGCTTTAATGGATTCATTATACCTAAGAAGGAACCCATCGGGTTTGTCATTAATTGTGATACTGAAGGTATGGTAACCCATGGGGTGTTCCAACCTTATTGAAATTGGTAAAGTGGTGTTTTAAATGATGAGATGTGTGTATTGAAGTTTAACTAGTTAGGATCATTGGTTATTTAGATATCATGGTTGAACAAATACTTGGATTAATTTGGGAATAAATGTTTTTATCATGTTAAGGGGGTAAAATGAAATGTTTTCAAGTGATAAATTTATTTGAAATGCCTAAAAGTATTTCTGAAATGGTTTAAATTATTTTTTATGTTGTTCTTTTTTTAGTTTTCAATGAGTTAAAAATTGTTTTTTATGCTGGATAATACTTTAAATTGTGGTGTGGACCAAAAAGTATTTTAAAGTAGAATAGTTAAGTTGATAGATGGTTTTAATGGAATAAATGGTCTATTTTTAAGTTATTAAATGGTTTTTAATAACATTTATGGGTTGTGTTATGTGAATAAAAGATGAAATTGTTAAATTAGGTAATTTGGTTAATGGTATGGAATATAATAGACCATAGGGTAGAATGAATGTTGTGAAGATACACCAATATTATCTTAATGTGTTAAAAGGGTTAGTATGTTGAACCTTGAATGGAGGATTATGATGGAATGGTTTTGAGATGATGGACATGGTGCTCCACATATCTAGAATTGAAATTATGGACATGATGCTCCAAACCCTTAGGTATGGTTAGTTGGATATGTAAATACACACTCCTTGGTTTTGGATTGTTGGACATGATAGTTTGCACACCATTGTTTTGGATGGTTGGGCATGACACTCCACATCATTGATTGGTAATGGCGTACATGGGTCTCTTACCCTTGGTTTAGCTGTTGGTTGACCCTCTTGGAACTAATAGCATTTGATATGGTTTTGGTACATGGATTAATGCTCCTTGATACCCATAAAATATAATTCCCTAATGAACACCACTATTTTACTTAATGTGAATAACCCCTATGGTATATGGTACATAAGACCAAAATGATCCAAGGTAGGTTTGGTTGGTCCATGTATCAATTTTGAACATGTGGGACAAATTGGTTAACTTGTTATTATTTACAACTAATAGTTTTATTCTTTTATTGCTTTTTCTATTAGTCATTGAACACCTACATACATTGTTGTTTATACTTATTATTTAATTAGACATTTGTGGTGGTGGCCTACTGAGTTTTACTCACACCCTTCTCAGGCCACCATAGAAGTTGGGTACTTGAGAAAGTGCTATTTTTTATGGTACAGGTTCAGAGTAGGGGCTTAGCTCTTGGTTTTTGTTTGGGCTAATAGGATATAGCATGGGATGTTATGATTGGTCTTGGAATCAAGATCATGTTCGAGGTTTTCCTATTTTTTGTTGTTTGTGGTTTTTTTATATGAATGCCTAGCATTTAGTGTCTATATCTCATTGTTATTGCATGTTTCACCTGGATTATTTTTGGAACTTTACATATGTTGTTCCATTTACCACTTATACGAGTTGTTGTATCAATTTCATATTTTTTTTATTTTTTTTATCTGATAAAGATGTTATAGTCTCCCCATGTAGCTCATTAGACCGTCACTACTAGTTAGTAGCCTCGGGCATATAAGAAGTCATTCTTGAGGTCTTTTGGTAAATATTATTAGGGTATTTGTTTAATGGATCTAGGGTTGGTGCATTATAAATTTGTATCATAGTGTTAGTATTTTGTCTTAATTTTTTGTCATGGTGGATATAATTCTAGGATCCTATAGAAAGTTGGAGATGAGCTCATCCCTGGGTTCTTGAAACCCCATTCATGAGGGGAAAACTGAGTTTCAAAGGGTGGGAAGTTGTTTTTTTTTCAATTTTTCCATTGATCAGTTTTCAACCTCATCCCTAGGTTCTAGAAACCCACTAGGATTCATTATGTTGGTAGTTTATTTTTAATATGTGGTCATTCTCCATATATCATTCACATATTATTATGGTTGTAAGTTATTTATAGGATTTCGTATTTAAAGTTCCCTCATCTATTTATATGGTTTATATATAAGTGTATGGTGGTAATTTACTTAATGAACTCCTTAGGGGAATGTTTGCTAATAATTATGTATAAATTATTTACAAGGTGACACTTCTGGTTAAGTAAAGTGTCAATAAAAATATTTTAATAATTTTTTCTATTGTATCTTGTGAATGATGTTCTATCTAGCCAAAAAATTGAATTTTTAAATTTAATAAATCTAAGAATTTTGAAATGTTGTTTAATGAAATGTTTTTAAATGTGAATCCTTTGGGTTTAAATGGTACTGTTTAATGAAAGGGAAATGATAAATGATAAAAATTTAGGGCCAATGGTGATTAATACTCCGTTTTTTTATCTACCCCAATGTATGGGTGTTTTAGGCTATTAAATTTCCCTAGTTTTGAGACCCTAGTTCATGGGTTATGAGGCCTTTATGGGTTTGGATGTGCAAGATAGTAGGATATTACTTATTGTTCCTTTGGTTAGGTTGTGACCTTGAGGTTGTGAGATGTTGTCCGATAAGATGGATGTAGTGACCCTTATTGTTGGTGACCATGTGGTTTGTGCATTAGACCATTAAATGGGGGTATTACTTTTTGGTTCCATTAATAGTGGTTGTGTAGCTATGGGTGTAGGACTTAGAGTATTTAGTTTCCTTGGTATGTTAGATGATATTTGTTTTGGAACTGAGGATGGAGTGCCTCCATTAATTAGTGACTTTTTTTAGGTTGGTTTTGTAAAGAAAATTGGGAGAGTCTAGTGACCTTACCTAATGCGACTCTAGTTTAGGTATTTTATGTCTTGTGACCTTTAAGGGTGACCCGTGAGACGGTTTTTCCATGTTGTGACAACCTTTGTGTGTGTGAGGCACAAGTTGATTTTTTGGTCTTTTTTATATTGGTGGATGAAGGTTATTTCCTAGTGTGGGATCTAGCCTAGTGGGATTTTTGTGAGACCTTGTGGTTTTTGGAATTTGACTTGGGTTGTGGACATTATTTAGTGGCTTTGGGTTATTGAGGGTAATCATGAGGGAGGTTATCCCAGTGTTACAGGTGCAATGGAATGTGAAGAATGGGAGGATGCTTATGAGGTGGAATTGATGTAAGGCAGGTGAAATTTTATTTCAATAAACATCATGGTTATAATGTGGTTTGTTATCTAATGAAGTACCTTGAGTGCTTTGGGTTAGTTTTAAGGTTATTTTTGAAGGGTGGGATCATTCAGGTTCCAAACCCTGCTGTTATGATATTGTTCGATGTCGGAATCGATGTTGAATTTGGATAGATGAGACAAGAGCTTCTGAATAATGGATAGAAATTTATGATCTAGTGTAACGCCCCAACCCCAATTACCCAGAGTCGGTGCACTATTACATATCATTGGCATGATCACAAAATATGAAGTCTCAAAAGACCGATTAGTTTAGTAGCCTTGGAATCACTAGATACTTCTATAAAGTTTACATTACATCATAAAGTGAAAAATTACAACAACATCTTGTCTTTATAGAACACACTCATATCATCATACTATCCCTGCAGGTCATTCATAAAATACTTCTTCCAATCTTGGGAAAAATAAAACATAGAAAGTGGTGAGCTCAGATTCTTAGCAAGGATAACAATATAGTAGAAACTTTCATAAATAAGCATAAACATTTAAGGCAATGTATTACTAAAACAAAAGCCTTTTAAACTTGAAATTATGTATAATATGAAAAATATAAAATGAAATAATGCCATTTAGTTACTCACATGGATATTCTAATAGTCTAATAATCACATGAAATATCAATAACCACTTTCATAATGATGGAATTTATAATGCTATACTATCATAACCACATAGTCAAGGCCTTGTGCCAAGACTACAAATAAGATTTTTTCAAGGCCTTGTTCCAAGACACTAGTTTGCCTCTTGATACCTACCAATTCATAGAGGATCTATATCAGGATCCACCCATCACTTACTAAGTCCAATGCATTCCTCATATGAAATTCTTGAAACATAACATAAACATTCGTATTAAAACTAACATAGGAAATGTCAATACTTTAACCACAAACCATGAATGGTATAAAAATAGCAAATCCACAGTCAAACATAACTCATTCGATACAATATGGAAGATTGTATTGTATCATATTAACTACCAATGAGAATAATTAAGGATATTGACATTGATTAAAATAATCATCAAACTATTGAGAGAAATATCACCCTTTTCCTAGAAAACATTTAAAAGTCTCACTATTTATTATGATTCCATTTAAAATAGATTTTTGAATCAAAGTGTCCCATACCACTTTGAAACTTTGAAAATGATTTTTAATTTTAAAACTTTAATTTCCATATAAATAAATACTTAAAACCATTTTTAAAACATGGTCATTAATGAGAAATATTTAGAATAATAAATCTTTAAAACATTAAAAATTATATTTTAGTTAGATTTCCTAACCAAAAGAGAGTCACTTGAATACAAATAATTGACGTAATAAAAACATTGTAATATCATGAGAATAAATGGATTCATTATATACTATGTCAAAGTACATTATATACACCATATAAAAGTGATTCAGTGTATAACATCAAATAAGTCTCAATGGAATGTAATTTGATATGTAATCTCTTATAAAGACTACATCCTTAGGTTAAGGATAAATCAATGACATAATTATGTGTGAAAAATATAAATACACTCAATATGATTGGATATTTAGTGTAAATCAATCAGTGGACATTCACACATATTCTTGTAAATACAACACCAATGAATTGGATATTTAACTCAACAAATGTAGATTGAGTTAAAATTACTCTTATCAAGTTCATATTGATGACTTGAGAAATTATAAATGGAGTGATTATGTGTATCAAAATTATATCCACAAAAAGGGGAGTGAAAATTATGACATAAGAAAATGAATAGTGATTCCACACTTAATCTTGGAGTAATATAATCAATGAAGTATGTGTAAAGCCGAATGAGTGGAAATTGAAATTTCAAATTCCATTATTGATTTGGTAACCTACGAAACATACACCCATGAAATAAGGATCATACAATGATGATGTAAATATCCATAAATTAAATTATATTACACAATTAATACAATCATGGGCAGTACACACACCACATGCAATAAATAAGTGGTGAACAATTGAATTCTCATAGAATTAAAAGTGATATAAGAAACCCCTTACATTGTACATTTTCCTTTGTATTCGGTAGTTTAACCTCCTTCATAATGGTTAAATAATTGTTATTGAATTATAATAGAATCATATACATTAATATAATATCATATATGATCTTTTAACATTGATTTGTTGATAATATCTTGGTATTATCGTCGTTTCTGGTGTTAATGGATTCATTTTCCTTTATATTCTTTGTTATGTGAGCCATATTTGTTATGGATGGGATTTATATTATTAATATCCAGAATTATATCATGTCTCTAAACATTATTTTTAACCATCAAATGAAATTTATCCTTGAATGGATATGATGGGGAATGAATCTCATCGCGTTCGTGGAGACGGTAATCCGTACGTACGCACGAGCGACAATATCATTTTTTGATATTAAAATAATATATAATTGGATGTTATATCATATATACATAATCATTATCATGTTATATTTATTATTTACATGAATTACACATCATTATTATACCCATCCAAATAATAATATATTGAATAACATTTACACCATGATGTGGAGACGGTAGGTCGTACGTACGCACGTATGGTGACATGTCATTCAAAGGATGGATAGAATACTGAATATGGTTGTAAAATACTTATAATAACATCACAGTATATATATGATACTGGATTTATTATTTTATAATGGAAATAATAAAGAAAGAAGAAGTGGAAGAAGAAAGGAACTTGAAAGACGGTGGTGAAATCATTACCTCTTCTATGGGTTCTTCCTTTTGATTTGATCACAAGGTCTCTTTAGGTTGGATTTATGAATAAATTAAGGCCTCTAGGATGAAGTTAGGTAAGTTGGGAGGATATTTGGGCAGTTTTTGGCCGAGCCAAAAGGCTTTGAAGGTGTTAATAATTAGATATAGGTGGTGTTTTTTTTATAAGGGGGAGGAGGGGCTCTTTAGGAAAAACATAAAGTATTATTTTATAATAAATTCATATTCAGTTTATAATGGCTCCAAAATGTATTATTCAAAGTATAATGTGGTTATATGTCAAAAAAAACTCAACCAATAGGTTTTAGACTGGTTTGGGTTACATTATTAACCTTATATTTTAGTTTTAACTCTTAGTTAATTAGTTTGACACTTACCATGTCTCTTTTTATTTTTATATTATATAGTTAATAAACTTACTATAAACATCCAAGAGACCCCCAAGTGGTCCATTAATGATAAAAATATCATGATATAAGTCCTTTTTCATAACCTTAGATTTTTAGAAATAGAATATCAATTAATAATATAATATTTTTTCAAATAACTCTTTTATGTCAATTTTGACACTATTTAATAATTGATTTTTGTTAAAGTCCTAAAAACTTTATTAATTCAAAAAAAACCATTCAAGAAATCATAACATGTCATATTAACCAATAAAATTCATTTATGTCATCAAAACTTTCAAATTATATTTATTTGAACATTTATAATACTAATTATTTGATTCTTTCATTAATAAGGAAAACACTACATCATTACTGTGTCATAAATAAATTTAATTATTATATGTATAAAAATTATAAATAAAATAAAATTATGTAGGAAATATTTTTATATTTCTAACTAATATTTATAGTCGAAAATATAACATATATAATCCTATGTAAAAATTGTTTTCCTAAAAGATATATGCTTATGTCGTTTTGGTATTTATTTTAACTTAATTAATATAAAGTGTCATTGTCACTTGAAAGTGGCTCCATGGGGTCCCAAAATCGACCCAAAGATGGCCAGGGTCGGACATTTATCAACCAATAGGGTTAGGACACGTTTTTGGGTAATTTAATACTATTATAATATTATTTTGTTACCCTTATTTACCAGATTTACCCTTTAACCAAGTTAAATAAAATATTTATCGAAGTAATTATTCAAAATGTCTAAAAATAAGAGTTACCTATTTAAACAATTTGGACATCATGATTCCAAATATTTAATCCATTTTTACAATTTCAAAACACAGAAGTGGAAGAAATTAATTTAAATTAATTCCCGCTGTCAAAACAAAAAAGCGTGTTTTTATGAAATAATAACTATCAAAAGATTCACCCTTGTTTATGTCCGGTTTAAATGTGAAATTTTGTACAATGACCAAATTTTATTAAATGGTAAAAATATATTCTAAATATAATTTAAATCCACTCAATTTTATAATTTATCACTATTAATTTTTTCGATTAAAAAGCTGTTTTAATTAATATTTAGTAATTTTCACTATTCATCAAAAATTTAAAGTCCTCAGAAAAATACCAAAATTTCACCCTGGGCTAATATCGATATTACAAATCAAAAAATGAATTCCATTTTGAAATATAAAATTCATAAAATTTCAAAAAGTGGGTAGTACTATTCATAACAGCTAGTTTGATTGGTTGTGGTGTGTTAGAACTCGAAGTTGCGTACAACACACGCTACTATATTATTCAAAGAGAAGAGTACCGTGTAAGCATGGGGTGTTACATCTAGTAATGAAGCTTAAGGTGATATTTAGTCATTTAGTTGGACCTGAACTATGTGAATGGATTAGATGTTGGATAGAATCATGGATGACTCCTTGATTCCGATGATGTTGATAGACAATGAGGCATGGCCAGCTACTTAATTGGGTGTTTGAGCCTATTTATAGTGACATAAAATTCATGAAATTTTGAGTGTGGGTATGATTAATGGTCATAGGAAATAGTGTGACCCTGGGGTTTTGGTGTGGTTAAGATTGTTGGCACATGATATAGATGTGTGATGTCATTTAGGATATGTGAACAGGTGGATAAAGATAAATCACTTGTCATTTTCATTTAAATCAAGGTGATATATTCTATCTGTGTAAGGAACCATGTATTTTTTGATTTAAATGATGGATTTTTGTGTTTCCATTGATAATTTTCTAGGTCTTGGTGGAAGAACACTATCCATGGGGTCGCATAGTGTAAAAGAAAATGTTGGTTCATAGCTGTTTAGAAGAGACTTTTGAGGTGGTAGTGAGTTATGGTTAACGAATCCCTCTTGAATCATGGTTTCAATAAGTTTATGAGAAGATTTTTGGTAGGGAGGTTTGGTCTATTTAATAGGTTGATGTGTTCTTTTTGTGACAGGTGACATTAGGAATGGATCAATTGTGGTTGTATTCATCAACAACATCTTATTGTACTCCTAATATAGATATGATCATGAAAAACATCTTGACTTTATCATGAGTATGATAAGATATAATTTTTTATACAACAAACTATATCTATGGAATTTTGTGTTTGATGAAGTTCTTCCTTGGAGGTTGAACTTATGGTGTGGTGTAAGTGATCTTTTATGGTGGGAAGTCCACCATCAACTATCTGTGACTAATTCCCTTCTAGGGTACCGAATATCAGTGAATATAATGGGTGATATTATTGGAAGTTATAATAGGTGATAGTTGATATTTTATTTTGTTTCTTATGTGATAGTGAGACATCCATGTCCAAATATTAGGTTTGACAGTGATTGAAGTGTGGGCTATGGAAGTTTTAGTATCTTGAGTGAGGAATTGACAACGAAACTTCTATAGTGGGAAGTGATATGTTGGATGTGGGGATACGACCCACGTACTGGAAGGGTCATGGATATATGAATCTAACTTTGGGTTTTTCAAGGTGTCACTACGATGACTATGAGAAACTAAAATGTAAAGTGCTTGAACTTTTTAGGGAATTCTGAGAAAAAATTGAATGTGGTGGATGATTGAGGAAATCATTAGATTTCGGATCTATGTGGTTGTAAAATTATTCAAAGGGTCTTGTGTAATAAGTATGTTGGTTGGTGTTTTAGGGCATGAAAATGTTTTTTCATAGTGTATTATTTGACTATGTAATCTCACATGGAGTTGGGTATGGACTCTTGTGGGTGTGATCGGGTGGTAATGGAATGCCTTTGAGCATGAAGGTGGCGTGACAAGGGAAGATAACAAAATATCAGTAGAGGTATATGAGTGTTTTTGGGATAAGTTGGTTTGGGATAGTCTGACATGGGATAGAAAATGGAATAGATGTTGTAATATGCAAACTATATCTATCATTTCATCTTGGAAATTGTGGGTACAATTCGGGAGTGAAACTTGGATTTTGAGTAACAGTCGTCTTGTTCTCAGTTTGTGAATAGATGGTGTGTATGTGTCTATTATTGTTGGGTTTTTTATGAAGGTTATGGGTTTTGATTATTATTTATCATTCTCATAGGTTTTTTGACATGGTAAGTGGGAACCACACTGTTTTCATTGTGGGAGCATGAGTATGAAGTTCTAATGGGATTTTCCTATGGAAAGAAAGTCAAGCATCTTAGGTAGGTGGTTATGTGATAAGTCTTAAGGTGGGGAGCACCATGGGACTAGTAGGTAACCAAATGACAACACCAGCAATGTTCGCGTTGGATGGTATCAGGTAAGTGACATCTGTGTGTTCTAGTTTTGACGATGAATTTTGTCTCAATTTTTTGTTGTTAGAACACTTTGTGTTGAAGGTTAGCCCTCAAACATGTTTTGGGTATTCAGTTCTGAATGTGTCCTTTTGGATTTAAATCAATAATTGACATAAGTCAAATGGTGTAGGTGGATGACTAATAATACTTCTTGAGGAAGATAAGTACTATAGTGGGGATATTGTAAGATCTTGTGTCCATATGAGAAATTTATTTTTTAAAGGAGTTTGAATTTTTGTTTGGTGGATAAGTCGGGTTCTAAATCAGACATAAAAATAAAATATTGAGGGTTGGAACCTCTTGGAAGAACCCTTTTAAACATAAAATGTTTTTTAGAGGGTATAGATGTTTAGGATTTTTTTGGAGTTTGGTCATGGTTTTTGAGTTATTCGAGTTGCATTAAGGGGTACACGGTGAGTATATGGTTAGTACTAAATGTTTACCCCAACAATGTGACATAAATTAGATAGGTTAATGGTTTTTTAAACCTTGTGGTTGGTTCTATAATACCATGCGGATGTCTAGAGTGGACTGTAGATATGCCACATTATTAGAACATGTTCTTTAAAACCATTCTCCATGACCATGTAGGGTGCCTGTTCATAGACAGTTTTGGGTTCATTGTTGGTGCATTGTTTGGAAAACCATGGGGCCCATCCATGAAGATACCAAAAATATAATAAAAGTGTTAAATGACTAAAATAAACCCTTTTTATTTTATCAATTACATTCCCTCTTCCTCCCTTATGTACTCATGGACCAGGATGGTCCCCTGCCCTCATGATCCACCCCCCAGATTCAAGGTTGTTTCGGATTCTTTCACCATTTAAGGTAAGTTTTATTCCCTTGGTGGATTAATTTCGTCTTATTATTCCTCCTATATGATTTTAGAGTTCTCCAATTTAGGATTTATTAATGATTCCACTATAGTATGGTTGAATCTTCTATTCCGCGGTAGGATTTCATTTGTCTTGCATAGATGAGATCCCAAAATAAATTTCATACATCATTTATCATTGTTTTGTTAAGTTATGAGACCATGGTGTATTTTTTTCATTGGTTTTACATCAAGTTTATTTTTATTTAAACATGTAAATGGAGTCTCCACTTAGGTATTTAGCCTAGAATGTGGTTGGGAGTATTTTATGGGAATTTGGTTAATGGTTGTCTTTGGTTCCAGTGTGGAGAGGAATTATAGTAGGTTTTATTCACTTATTCCTAGTTGGTGTTTTTATAAATTAGTTAAAACTTATTTTTGTAACTAATTTATTATGTTATCATGGTTTTATATAGGTACCTAGTAAGAAATAATAATTCCAAATGTCATTATTATGTTTTTGGGATTTGGAGTTAAAGTATGAAATCAACTCATGATTTAGGTGGTATAAGATCTTTTACCCATAGTCATTAAAATATTCCTTTATATGTTTTATGTGTGGTAGATAATATATCATGTGTTTCCTACTCTATTTAAGAAAGTATTTTTGGTCTTAAATGGATTCCTTAGTCCATCCACAGACCCCATAGGGTCTATCGGGGATTATGAGACCAAACCTACAACCACTCATGGGGTGTGCCAACCTTCTTAAAAATAGTAAATTAGTGTGTTAAATTATGAAATAGGTGGATTTAATTTTAGCATGGTTAGGTTTATTGGTCAATTTGATAGCAGGGTTAAATTGATACTTATTTTATCTTGGAGATCTTGGTGTTATAGATTGAGGCAATCCCCTTTCTTCTTGGTTTCTTCCTCACCCCCCTTCTTATTTCTGGATCTTCCATTTTATTAGTGATGTGCAACCTTACAGGTTTTTTTGGATGAATACAGGGTGTGTTATGGGGGTTTTGGTTTTTTTCATGCAGAATAGGTGTTTAAGGATTTCTTCTTCCTCATCCCAATGGTTGTTGTTAGAGATGATGATATTGAGACAAAATTTGAGGTAGGTGTCTCTATTTAAGGGTGTTTTTCATGGATTTCCTTTAAATTATGAATCACCTTTGGTTTGTGTTATTTAAATTGACATTTAAATGATTTATGATTGATTTTTATTCCATGTTTGATGTGATTCATGGATTGGTTGGGAAATTTGGGTATTTAATGAATGTTTTTGAAATTGGAGTGGCTTATATGTGCAATAAGTGTTTAATAAAAGGGATCAAAGGGTTTTTATGGGTTTAAAAGGTATTATAAAACTGTCATAAAAAATGTTTACCATATGTAAAGGTGTTTTGATAAAATGGTAATGTTTTTTATAAAATATCATGTGATATGACATTTTTCGCATTGGTACTTGGTTGTGATTGTGTTGTCATGGAGTGTATTGTGGGTTAAATAGGGTGTGAGAAAGGTTTTTTTTAGGTACCACCTGAGTCTTGTGAGGGAAGACTATGATAGATTCTATTTTGGTTTGTATGACAGGCCATGTGATCCATTATAGGAATTACCATGAGTTCATCCACATTAGTTTCCTAAGGATTGGTAGATCCTTTGAGTAGGGACACCATGGGATCTTCCAAGTTGGCTGCAAAGAGACCATGAGAGCTCTTGGAGTTGGGCCCAGGTAAGACTATGAGAGGTCACATTTTCTTAGATATATAAAAAAATTGTCTAATAAATTATAGTATTCCTAATGGTTAGATCCCTAGTGAACATTACTCATTCCATATTGGTTTATATTCTCCATGCATTTGATTAGTGCCATTTTTATGTGACGAGATACATTATTCTCATTTACATTAGGAGATTATTTAATTATTTATATTATGATAATTTTGATTATTCCTTGTTGGATATGTTGAGAATGTTGAGCATTAATCCTTGTTTATTTATTTTATCCATGTTGGAAAGTGTTTTGAAAAAATGGTTTTGTTTAAATGTAAAACCAAAGCTATTTCAATGGTTTATTTGAAAATAGTATTTTATTCTAAGTTGTTTAGTTTTGAAAATATTTTCAAACTAGTTTATTGGTTTTCATAGATATAACCCTTAAAAAAATTCATGATGGTATCCTATTTGGCTTCATGCCACACACTTTACTTGGGCCTTTGGGAATTTATAGATTTTGTTTTTTGGGACACAAGTAATATAAAGGGAACCATGTAAGAGAATGGTTGTCCTTGATTACCATGATCCATTATTTTGAGGAGGAAACAAAACCTAATGGGGTTTGCCTCATATGGAGTCATTGTGGGTTTTTATCCATTGGGATGTATGATTGAGTATTTTTTTAGCTTTTTCCCTTTCATTGTGGTTGGTTTTTTAGACTCCATGTGTATTTATATATTTCTAGTTGTGGAATATTTTGTGTATGATGTATTTTATTTTTTATGTTATCTAATTAAATTATTTTGTTGACTATGATGATGTTTGTGTGTTCATGCCATTTTGTGGATGGGTCATTAGAGTTTATCGGTTCTGAAATAGTTCTCAATTGATAGTTGGTTATGCTGAGTGTTTGTTTTCAGATAGTGGCAATTGGGAATGTTCTTCGGGCTATGTGGTAGGCTTGATCGAGTGACGGATTGGGTTATTTAAGTTCGGTTCAGAAAAAAAAGTATCATAATAGGATTTTTATTTGGGATTCAGTGGTAGATTATACCTAGGACTATCGATACTTGAGTTTTATGGATGTGGGAGTGCATGACTAGTTATTATTCGTGTAGAACCACAATTTTCCATGGTGGAATGGGATTATTGTTATGTTTTGATCCTGATCATGGTTTTTTGGATGATGTTTCAAAGAATTTTTGTGTCATTGTAAAGTCTTTGGGTGATCCTAGTTATAGTTTTGAGTTTTGGAGGTGAAATAGGGAGGTTTTTATTGGGGTTCATGGTTAGTGCACATAGTTACTAGATACCATGTGCAAATCATGCATCCTTTCCTGCAAACTCCAATGACACCTTCATGTATGGTTCATGGTTTTCTTAACTCTTTATCCAAATTGTGAAGTGTTGGAAATAATTAATGTTTTGTTTTTTTGGATCCTTTCTTTTTTTAGATTATTTTGATGAAAGTATTTATTTTTTGTACCCCTGATGTAAATTTATTTGGGTAAATTTTATATTGTTTGATATGGAATCACGCTTCATAAATATTGTGTTTTGTGTATTGTATATAATGCCTCCAAGAAATTCCTCTTCCAGCTATAGAGAGGGTGTTTTGGAGGGTTCTCCATAAGAAAACCCACCTCTTGATCTAGATTTTGTGGAGTTATTAATTCATGAAATCAAAACCTTGGATCAAGTGGGTGGTCATGATCATCCACATACTGAGAACCATGTTTTAGTGTTTTCAAGGAAAAATACATCGGTGTTTCATGGTGACATGGGACCCAATGATCTTGAGGAGTGGTTGGATCATATCAAATAGATATTTGATTTCATGATTACCCCTAATACCTCGAAAGTTGTATTTTCCATGTATATGCTGGAAGGACCTAGTATAATGTATTAGAGGTTGATAGTAATTTTAGGAAAGTACGAGGATCTCACTTGGACCACATTCAAGGTGGTGTTTAATTAGTAGTTATACATGGATACATTGATAGTAGAAATATCCCATGAGTTTTTGACGTTGGATAAGGGTGGCCATTTAGTGATTGACTATGCCTCCAGATTAACTGAGTTAGTTCATATTTCTTCGAATCTCCTCCTGAATGATTACCTCAAGGCTCAATGATTTTTGATTGGATTAAGGCCATTGATTAGATATGTACTTATTATTTTGTGTATATAATACTTTTTAGAGGTGGTTGAAAATAAATTGATGGAAGAGTTGGATTTAATTGGTAAGATAGGTCTTTGTGGTGTTCCTTATTTTCAGCGTAAGCCATATTTCTTCATTAGGTCAGAAGAGGAAGCGAGATGATTCTCAGAGAAGCAGTGGAAAGAGTTCCTAGAAGTCATCATGTTCATATTATGTGGATTCAATGGGGTGTAATAACATTTTTTATTATTAGTGTGAGAAGGTAGGACACATTAGGCTCATTTTATCAAATTATCTAATGGTATTCCACCAGTGTGGATGTATATGTGATATCTATTGCTTCTATAAATTGGTTTCATGTGGGAGAAATGTGGCCTCCACATTTGGGAAAGGATATCAAGTGTAGTCAGAGGCTTCAAAGGGTGTAGGATCTATCCATAATGGTAAGGGATATTCACACCAAGGGGAAAAGAAATGGGGTGGGTTAGATCTAGGTATTTTCCATGCAACATAGGTTTTCCTAGAGGACTCAGATTTCATGTTGGTAATCATTTCATGTATGTTTTTTGTTGCATCTTCCATGGAATCAGTTTTATTTGACACTGAACAACACGTTATTTAATTTAACTTAATCTAATTGATTATTTGGGCATGTAGGAAGAGTTTATTATATATGTAATGAATTTTATAACCCCATTAGGTATAAATAAGGACTGGGTTTCAAGTTCCCTGAGTGTCATGTTGTGGTAGCTAGAATGAAATTCATCTAGGACATCCATATTTTTGGAACTATTATTTTTATACCTTATTATTGGCATGGATTGGTTGACCATCTTAATGGAACTGGTCAACTATTGTTGTTGTGGAGTCCAATTCCTTATGTCTAACGAGATCTCTCACATCTTTAAGGGTGAGTGGGATCTGTGATCGGGGAGGGTAAAATTGGTTGCTTTAGGATTATGGTTTCCCTCATTCTAGTTGTCCAGTATATATCTATAGATTTTTGAATAGATTTCAGTGGGTTAGCTTCTAGGTTTCATGGAAAGGTACCTAGACGGGTCTCTAGATGATTTTTTAAGATTTCCACTCCAATGAGATGTTGATTTCATAATTTATATACTCCTTGGGATGATCCTAATTTCCTTTCCATCCTAATAGATATCTCTAGCTGAGCTGATTGAGATAAAAGTTTATCTATTAGATCTTGAGGGAAATGGTTTTATTAATCCTGGTGTGTTACCATTGTCATTCCTAGTGTCATTTTCCAAGATGGTGGATGAGGGCCTCATGATCGACATAGATAACCATAATCTTAACCAAGTGACTATGAAGAAAAACTCACATTCCCTATAATTGATGATCTATTTGATCATGTCAGGGGATCCCAGTTGTTTTCAAGGATGAACTTGATATTAGGGTACCACCAGTTGAGGGTACGGGAAGAGGATGTTCCAAATAACACCATTCAAAGATGTTATGGAAACTTGTAGGATATGGTTATGACCTTTGGTATTATCAATTCTATTACAGTTTTTATCATGATAATGAACTAGATCTTCAATAACATTTTTGACACCTTCATTGTTTTATTTGTGGATTACTTATTACTGTATTACAAGATTTAGGGGGAATTATGAGCACATTGAGGTTGTGTTAGGTGTTTTAATGGATAAATGAAGGAATGAGAAGTTTTCCAAGTGCCAGTTTTGGATATATGAAGATAATTTTTTTGGCCATGTGATTTCTAGGTTAGCATTTTCACTAAAACGAGATAAATTTTGATTACTTATGTCTTGGGAGCTTCCCAAGAATGTGTTTGAGATCCATAGTTTTATTATCTTGGTTTGGTATTATAGATGTTTTTATCGAGACTTATCCAGGTTATCTTCTCCTTTGACAATCTTAACTAGAAAAAAGGTGGAATTTTAGTGGGATTATAAGTTCTAGAGTTCTTTCGAATATTTGTAGTCCCAATTGAGAACCACACTAATTCTATGCCTTCTTGAACATTTATGAGATTATGTTGTGTTTTTTAACACTTCAAGTGTGGTCTTAGGGTGTCTGTTGATGTAAGATGACCATTTGGTGGATTATGGCTCATGGAAGATACACCCAAATGAGCGAAATTACCCAACCAATGACCAGAAATTGTTATTTGTGATGCACATGCAGAAGACATGAAGACATTAACTATTCAAAGATTATTTTACAGTATATATATATATCACAAAATCTAGAACTACATATTTACCTAGGGAGATCTGATCCTTAGGCAGTGACTCTAGGTGTAATACCTTCAGAATACTGATTTTTAGATTACTGATACACTCAAAAGGGATATGCGGTCATTTCCAAATTGATAAGAAAGATTCCAGTGTATGTTATTTGGTAATAAAGGTTTATGTGAGACTGAATTATTCTATTTTTTGATCTAATACTGTATTTTCATGAGTATGGGGAGCAGGCTTCATTAGAAAATGTGTAGGATGTGACCAATCTTATCGATTGGTTTGGAGTGATCATGTATCTAACCCCAAATTCCTATATATTTGTTGTGATTTAAATAGTTTGAAGACCTCTAGTGATTCTTCTTGGCCTCCTAATGGTTTTATTATTTTCAAAGGATAGATGGAAGTTCTGTTGAGCATGTGGAAGAAGGTAATGTGTGAGGTGCATCATTCCTATTGTTTCATTCACCTTGGGGTTACCAAGATATTTCATACCTTGAGAGGATACTATTGGTGGCCTAGGATGAGAAGTCCAGTGCTGAAATTTTTTCCTAATTCTTAACCTGCCAGAGGATCAAAGATGAGAATCAAAGACCAATCAGGCTGTTTCAGCCACTTCCTTCACCAATGAGGAAGTGGGATGAAATATTTATGTATTTCAAGATTGGTATTTCTCACACTCTAAGTGTGAAAGATGTAATATGGGTGATGTTTGATTGTATAATGAAATAAGACCATTTTTTACCCATTAGTGAGTTGACTAAGGAAGAGGAACTCAGAAGATTTTATATTCAATAGGTTTCTCAGGTTCACAGAGTTCCCCTAGTGATAGTTTCAAACTGGGATTCCCATTTTACTTCTTGTTTTTGTAAGGGACTCCAATAGTATTTTAGGAACTCAATTAAATATTATCACCACATATCACCCATAGATCGATGTTGAATACAATAAAACTATCTAGACTCTCAAGGATATTTTTTAGGGAAGTGTTCTAGAAATTATATGTTCATGGGAAAGGAGAATTTCATTGGATAAGTTTTCATATTACAATAGCTATCATGCCTCGATCAGGATAGACCTATTTGACGTTTTTTATGGGCACTCATGAAGATCCCCATTGTGCTGGTAAAAGTAGGGTGAGCATTCCTTTATTTGACTAAGACTCATCTTGAAGATGACTGAGTCAATCTAGATGATTTATAAATGTTTAGTGATACCATAGAGTCTCCAACATTTATATACCAACCATTATTATTTTTTGTTAGAGTTTTAGGATAGTGAACAGGTGTTTCTGCAAGTATCTGTTCAGCTGGGGCACCATTGCTTGGGAAATTAAGGGATGTTGTTGTCACAATATATCGATACATTTCATGTGGTGAAACATCTATGGAAGGTAACCTATTGGTAATATTTTTAACCATGTTCGGCCTCGATTCATGATGAGATTTATGTTTCCAAGATGAAGAGATATTTTCCAGAACCATCTCTAGTTTTTGGTTGGGGATATATGTAGTTAGAGCCTAATGTCACTATGGTGGAGTAGCCTATTTGTTTCATGGAAATTTGGAACATGGTGATCCATAGTAAATTCATCTTGTTGTTCTGTGTCATCTCAAAATGTGGTATTGATAACCATGATAAATTAGAGGAGGTAATGTTGGGTAAGGGAGTTGTGGCACAACCCATTTCCTTCAAGTGAATCCTAATAATTTTATGGGGGAAGAAAGTGAAATGATGGGGAGTTTGTGACATCTGACGGGTCACTAGGGAATCTTATTTGGAGTTTTATTTTGATTTTTATTTTTTCTTGTGGTTCCTAGGTTCTAGGGGTCAAGATTCAGAGTTTTGGAGAGGGAATTCCAAGGTGCATGGTTAACACACAATTTTTCTAACCATGCATCTAACCATGTGTGTGTGTTTCAATTGATGAATATGGGGGTTTTCATAGTTTTAGAATGGTTTTTAGACTGTGTAAAACTCTTTAGTAACCATGTATCCCATTATTTACAAGGAAGTGACAAATTCATGGTTG